>JAEBDU010000009.1:3300294-3499135 GCA_016802625.1 Heliconius numata | reverse complement strand
AAATAAATATTTGTATATATTCCTTTTAAAGCTTAAAACGAATTAAAATATAAACTTTCAAATACTTTATACTATAAACATCATAATTGTACAAAAAACACAACTATAAAATCGAATACGTTCGATATTCGGGCATGCCGAATCGATTACATCGCGCTACCGACAAATGCATCTCTTTAGTATACTACCTCTTCGATTATTCTTCAGCTTTATTGCATTGAAATAAAGTCTAATTTTCTTTACATAATAAACTAATAACACATATCTTAAAGGATAATGATTAAGCACTTTCCTTGAATTAACATCATAACGCAAAGGAATCTTCTCATTAAAAGATCTTAATTGTTCTTTGTCTTGAAACCTGGAAGTACTTAAGTTTTTAAGAATTATTAAATAAATATATATAAGTTGCATTAATTAATTAATGTTGCAGATTATTATAACAAGATATTTGACTATGTATTGTATAATTTTTCGACAAGTCTTTTTTGGATATCTTATCTTATCTTTTTGTTCCAGTCAAAATCAAAAAATCCTTCTGAACTGTAATACTGTAGGTTATTTATAATAATATATCTATTAAATTTAACACCAGCCCCTTATAAAATATAGAAAATACCTATTAATTGCTACTTTATTTTAATTTTTTACATTATATTACTTTATTTACCCAACAATGACAACAAGGTGTGGTAATGTGTTCGGAGCCACTGGCCATACATTCCGAATGTAGTTGCGTTGAAATGGAAACGTTCTTATAGCAATTATCACCCGGTCCTTGTGTTCTGTGACAAACGGAAGCACGTAGCGATGATGGACGGATCGAAAGGAGTCAATAACATCATCACAATGAGCCTAAATGCCAAACTGTCTCGCTCTACTCCCGACGACTACGGGCTGCGAGATCTTGATACTTTTTTGATGATCCTGTCGATATTACATATTTTTTATATAATATTTTTATATTTTAAAATCTAGCCTAATAAATAAGGTAGGTTTATCTATTTAGTATTTCCCTAATATGTCACTTTAATAACTGTAGTGAAATGTTAATTTATTAGTACCAAGTTAAGCCTTCAATATGGATAGGTCATGTAATCTACATTAAACAGTCTAGACCAAGTCAATTAGATAATATATCAACTACTTCGGTATATTACTTAGTGGGTATAGTTTTTTTTTTCGAAAAATATTAATTAAAATAAATGTGTACCAATATTATACAGTCAACTTATCTTTGTAGCCATTGTGTAGAGTTCTTTATATATCAGCTTCACGCTGTATCCCGCAGACAGCAGGGTAGCCAGAAGGAACCTAGTGCTAAGACAGTCTGTTCTCCACTTTCTACTGAATTCTGTAAAGTACTTGTAAATGTAAAATATTTTTTACCTGAGAATCTTAAGTATCAAAGTTAACTAGGCACACTTATTTTTGGAGGCGAAAGAAAAGTTATTATTTTCTGAACTATGGTCATTAAAATTTTTGATTAACTACGTTTGATCCGTGTCGAGGAGATGATGCGGCAAAATGTCCTACAAGTTCTTACTCTTTGAACCATAACAAAAGCTTTGGTGGTAACTTTATATTTTTTATAGAAATATTAATAAAAAATCGTTATTAGAATTTAAGTTTTTTGTACTACAACACCATAAAAACATTATAAAAACTTTAGGTATTATTAAAATATATAAGTATTTATATTTGACCTAATTTTAGAATATTTATTCTAGTTTACTTGACATGATTTTTTTCTTGATTGATTTCACATCAAGAAAAAAAAACAATTTTATTGATTTGCTTCAAAAAACCTATTTATTACTACCTTATAAGTTTAATGTAATATTTGGAAATTAACGACCGCACCAGTCACAAGTCCATGCACGCAGTACAAGGAGTAGAGATAGTAGTGCCATAGTTATTCTTTCTAACGTTTTTATGCTATAATTTAGTTATTTACTTCGGTGTGCACTTTAACGTGCAGCAGTTAATGAAAACAGACCATCACCAGCGATAAAGATGACGATAACGATGAACTACTTCCTATTTAACGATAAGAATGTAACTTTACTTAAAAATATTGTCATTTAAGCCTTCTAAGACAGTGTCTAAAACAGACAAACAACGTTATAACATTAATATATGTACATATATACGCATTTATGACGGTACTATTGTGACCCCACCTCAATAGCCCGACTCTGGTATAGAAACTATCCATTCGTCATCCATTATTCACGGCCTAAATTGCACAACTTTAAAGCGCCATTTCTAAATGACATCTAAATCTGTTAGTGTATTAACATTGTGAATAAAATTTATACAATCAATCTACATAAATGTCCGTGTGCGTCCGTCCATTAGTCAGCTGAGGCACAAAGGGCACACGCTCATCTCGTAAATCAATCGTATGTACTCGTATTGAAGTCGCTTGCCCAAATCGCACTCGGTACTGGCGACGTGCGCCCGCGTTGCGTCGTCGTCAATATTACAGTTCCTAGCCATTAAATAACAGTCGATAGCAACAGTCATTGCAAGCTCTGAAAGTCCAAAAGTATACTTCATTTTGTTTTGCTATACTGGGCTGTATTGGGTCATGAGAGGTCTCTTTCTCTCCATTCTCCATCCGTTAATCTTTGGGAGAGCTTGTCTTAAATTGAGACCAAGTTATAAGGACCTGGAATGCTACAGGCACGAACTTATCTAAACATTATATTTTTAATTTTTTTTACGCTGTAACCCGCATGTGCAGGTTAGGCACAGGGAGTTGCGAGGGCAGACGGAAGCAGAGGTATCCCGAAAGGAAGTCGCTGATGTTCTTAACAAATCCATAGAATCGCCTGACTTGAAAGTCCAGTGAACAAAAAATATTTTTAGAACATTTTTTGTACATACTCGTATACGCTATTAAACATACACACGTAAAATCAGTTTCCGGTAAATATAAACAAAAGATTCCGAAAAAGCTAAGAAACTTGTAATTAAAATAAACACCACATCATACCAATTATAATATTTAAGAATGTCACAATCAGAGACATAATCTACACAAAAGTGGTTATTACGACATCGCACGTAAATAGCTGTAAGTCTGTAACTATAATACAAATTAGATAATCAGTGTCGTTTTGTCAGACACAAATTGGATAATTATTCAAAACGTTGCATAAACACTCCCTAAACGGTTATTAAGATATTAAATATGAGAGCGGCGTTGAACGGCGGCGGCCGGCGCAGGAGGCACTCGGCGGGGAGCCCAGCGGGCGGCGCTACCGGGCCGGCCTTAGGGACAATACAATTGATTGCTGAGATACGCATAAGTTTAGTAGGTTGGGGTCAGAAGTGATTAGGTCGTTTTCAAAATTTAGATATGTAATTTTGCCTGTTTTAATTGTCTAAGTATATGATTAATAATAAATCTTCAAACTTAGTAAACATTGTATGGGTAAAACATAATTTATGACTCGCGATGTATATTAATATTAATTATGTGATTATTTCGTATTCAAATGTTGAATAACCTCTATTAACCTTCCATCTTTGTTTGTTTTTCATTCAATTTTTTTTTCATAATACTTACCTGTTATGAATTTAAGTAACGTTATAAAACGTTTCCATTAACAAATACCAAAATCCATACGACCATAAAGAATAAAACAAGGAAAAATTTAATACCTAAGACAATTAAAAAATAAGATTTATTGGTTCCCAAAAACACTCGTTTAATGCATTCGGTGTCATAAATATAACAGATTCAGTATAGAGTCGAGTTACATCAAATGGCTTTAAAGAGACCTTATCTCCGTATCTTTCAAACATTGTCGCCACGTTTCAAAGCGGTTAACACGCAGGCATACGATAGGTGACGAAGGCAACTTTAAAACCAAACATATTAAAATAACGATAAGAATAATATTAAACAGTATTATATATGCGTAATAATGTTTTTGGGTGAATTGAATAAAAATGAGGGAACCCACAATATTAGAAATAAAAGAGTGTGACAAGAAGGCCGGTCACCGCGCCGGCGAGGGAGCCCTAGCGCTAGATGCCGCTGCGAGATTGTGCCTCGGATGCTATCATTTATATCATTTCATTGCGGTTGTTTACATTTCATTCATAAGACCAAAGGCAATACTTATTTGTTGAATTTTATTTTAATTGTGATTTTTATTTTAATATTTTTGGCTATAAAAATTGGTATTTCGTTTAGGAATTTGACAACCTTTTTAAAATTGCGGTATTATGGTTATACTAACACGCAGACGATACATGTATTCTACGTAGGAAATGCTTGGCCAATAAAAAAATGTCTTTAACATTGTCAAAAAAAAATAGAGGCCACAAACGTAAGACTGTAGACGTGACAGTTTGTGGATTCTATTCCTCCCGATGCCATACTGAGGCAAAGCGCGGCGTTGAGATCCGCCATTTAATGCACAATGCCTCCAATGTCTTAGCTCTAGACTTCATGGTCCCTCTGCCTACCCTGCTACCTACCATGTGAAGTTGAAATAAAAAGAAATACAGAATACATACACACTACTGTACCTAATAGTAAATATTTATATTAAAGCCAGCGTAGAGTGAAACATCTGCCATAACTTTTGCAACATACTTACTACTATGCTTACGCTTAATGATAACGAATTTCATACTTAACATTTATAATTTAGACCTAATAACATCAAAGATAACGAGTTATCTATCGAGAGTATTTAACCTTTGCGTTAAACATAACTCTAGTATTAATAACAAGAAAAGAATGCAAACACAATGTAATACAATGTATGAGCCGCCATTAACAAAAAAAAGATATTTATATTTATCAACATGATGAAGAATATGAATAAAACCGGCCGGAGGTAATATTATAAGCATCGTATTCATTTTGTTTTAATAAGGCCTGGACTTGTATGTGTCGCCGAAGCTCGCACGTTGCTCCTTATTTATTGACCTATTAGAGATAACATTAAGATCAAGATGCACGGCCAAGGACCTTTGTTATAAAAATGTCTACCACATTATTCTTAAAAAAATTAAAGATATTTTATTGTGGACTGGCTTTATTAGAAATTTTAAAAAATATATTATTGTTTTTTTAAATATTGTCGATTAAAAGTAAAACAAAGCAAGTTGCTTGTAAATAATGACATAGAGGTGATTTTTCGCTTCGATTGTTGCTTCTAAATTGAATCAATACATCGTTGTTATTAACTGAGGCGTATCCATAGTACACTGACTCGGCCTGAGTGATGGCGGCATCCTGTCGTTATAATTTTTCCCAGATTTTTAATCTAACCAATTTAAATCAATACTCATTATAGGTTCCAAGGGACACACATTTTGAATTTTAACATAAACTGATAGAAAAGTTTTTTATGATTATTCTTGGCTTTTTGGAGTCCTCTGTTTTGTTCAAATATTGTTCTACCTCTCTACTGTTGTATGCATTACTTATTACTTGGTGATATGTATTTTACCACATTGATTACATAAATGTAGGTAAATTATGCATTTACAATGCAATTTTTAATAATTGTATATGTTTTTTTTTGGTTTCACGCTATGTCCCGTATACAGTAAGGTAGGCTGAGGGAACTTAGTGTTAAGACACTCTGTCCTCCACTTTCCGCCGATTTTTTCTAGGCATTCATTGCGTATTGACTGTAGGAAATGAACGCTTAGGTCTATCTCGTTCTAAATAATCTCGTTCCCAGAAAGGTAAGAAACTAAAATGTCAAATATTTTTTATGTCAATATTGAGTGGGAATCGAACCTATCAATCTTAATGGAAACAGAGTATCTTAACACTAGGTTCCAAAGTTCCTTCTGTCTACCCCGCTATTTCTATGTGCGAAATAGAGAATTTAAAAAAATCGCAAGACTTAATTGAATCTGTTATATTAATATTATTTGTCGTACCTATCTAAGCAAGAAAGTACCTGCACATATGTGGAGACATCACCTTAACATGCTTAGTAGTGTGAAATAAAATTCCCATATTTGATCACGTCGTACAGGTTTGCGGTGCATATGTTTTTTATCATAAAATTGTTGTAATTTCTAAGTACAAAACAACTATTTTCTTATATTATTATTTGTTGTATTATTGTAAAATAATTAATTTGCTAACTCCTTGTATAGAAGGTGACATCCTTCTTTGTAATATATTTGTGTATATTTTAATAATACTCACGCATGCTTCTAGGAAAGAGTGAATTTTTATTTTATTATTCTATGTCTTTTGCATTTCATTCTATATAAGGACTTTGTAGCTACTGTGTACAGCTTATTTCATTATTTTCAATTTTCATTGCACTATAAATTTTACGATGCCGGTCGTGGCACAGAGGCTCAAGGTGTGACTGTTAAACATGGGAGTTGTGGGTTCGATGCCTATTCGAGGAAATTAAATATTTAATATTTTCATTTCTTCTCTCTGGTGTCGAGGCAAAGCGCGGCGTTGAGTTCGCTTTACCTTGTTACCAGACCGAGTAAAAGAAAAGGAAAAGAAAATAGTGAATATTTCATTTTCCCGAGTGTAAATCGAACCCACAACAGCTTCCAGTAGCACGTTTGTGCCCCTGCGCCACGACTGACCTCACTTATATTAATGCATAAAAATATTGACGCTATATCTACAGTCTATGTAGGGACATGAATACACTAAACATAAAACCTTGGAGTCTAATCAACAGAAAGTTATTTCCCTTTTAAATTCTCCTACAAAACGAGTAGCGTAATAAATATTCGAGAAAGTTGTTTTAATTTCTTCTTTAAACAACGCAGATTACCAGAGCGATCGGAAAAACTTCCTTTTTTTAATTTTCTTCAAAAACATTTATTTCCTTTTTTTTAAACATTTTATTTCAGCGAATAGTCTGATAGCTTTCTTAAGTTCAAATCGCTTATCTTTTTCCTAGAATATATTCACTTAATTGTTAATACTATTTTCGACTTTAAACACCTCGTCTCAAGCTACATTTTTTGATAATTACTTTCGTTTATTGTTTTTAACTTTTTAATTGCTTTGCAGATAATTAACTTTACTTAGTATTTAAACTGTATTTTTCCTTTGTTCGAGAAAACGATTTCCGCCTCTACCTTCATGTTAATCGCTCATTATAATGTTTGTACGTTATTATTTTTAGAGTAAAGGTTTATCTTACAATATAACATATAAATCGAAAACCAACTAATTCAGGAAGATTCAGGTCACACAAACCTCTTTACTGAGTAAAAAACGGATGCACGTTCCCGTTTGGTTACACAAAATACGATGATGAACTCTTCCAGTCAAATCATGTTCCTAAAATGAGTGGAAAAGGAGATCATATTTGTCCCTTATTCCTTTTGTATTGAAAATAATAATTCTATCACAAAATTATTTCAAAACTAAAATACCATACAAAGTACAACTAGGAGGATAATATTGAATGATCGTTTCTCTAACAAAAGACAATACATTCATATCGAATGCACAGGCTTGCCATCATGGGAAAATGACCGATCTGCCGACAATCAGCACCGAGCACGGCGGGTGCACCTTATCACTGCAAGCCGCCATTGTGTCGGACTGCCAGACGATGCACCCAGCTATCTCACATTCACAATATTCCATACCGTTTGACAAATACTTTGCAGATTAAAATTGTGATTAGAATATTACTACCGCACCGAGAATGCGTCGCTTATCTACTTCTTTTTTAACATCAAGTTAGCAAAATATTAAAAAAAAAATCAGCTTCACGCCGTCTCCCACACACAGCAGGGTGGTTAGAGGAAAAACAAAGTTAAGACACTCCGTTCCCCATTTTCCGCCGAATTCTGGAGGCATTCCGTATTGAGTTTCACTTTGCCTCGACACCACAGCGAAGAAATGAAAATATTAAATATTTAATTTCCTCGAGTGTGAATCGAACCCACAACCTGTCTCATTTACAGTCACACTTTGTGCCCCAGAACCACCACTGGCCTCGACTACTTAAAAAATTGCAAAATCATAAGTATTTATTAGGCGGCGACTCAAAAGAGATTGAAGAAAAGATGACGACCGGTCATGAATTTATCATCGTGAGGAATTATGACATAAAAATAAAGTATTATTATAAATGATAGCTACCTATTCAGATTCTTTGCAAAGCATTAACTGTGGGTACACAATAAAAACTGATCCTGTTATAGTTTGCGAAACCAATTATGTTATAAAATTTAAGGATCTCAGGCTAATGAAATATTATTCTATGGTCATTATATTGTACGGTGGAATTTATTTTATTGAAGCAATATAGTTAGATTTCTGTTATATTAGTTCTGTAATTCTATAAAGGGCAAGAAATAAATAATATACAGGTATGTATGTTTAAATTATAGAGTAATATTTCGCGTCAACGACAGTTGTAAAATTATGTTAACTATTTTAGTTAAAAATCTAATTAAAATCCAATACTTAAGATATCAAGAGTTCTAAAAAATAACGTGATTATTCGAATAACTAGAGACGCTATGAGAGAGAGAGAGAGATTCTATTCCTACGATTATTTATAAACATGCCTATTTGATGCTATAAAATAATGAACGATATTAAACGATCACATAATCATTATTGTGGAGGTTTAAAACGTCAATATAATTTTAATAATATAACTAATCTTCGAATTATAGATTGTAAAGTTATAAGCGGGTCAATAATGAATGCTCGGCCAGTGCAATTTAACTATAATTTGAATGATGTAAAAACATAATAATTATAAATTAATTTTAATAAGATATTTATAGGAATTCTTTTGAAAGTATAAAGGTATTAGGATTAAGGGACCACCCCTTACTTATTATTGCTAGTTTATAGTAATTATTAAGTTAGTAATTTTGTATTTCTCCTTTTACCAAGTGCATTTCGAGACAAAACCGTATGGGGGTATCTAATTTTTATGTGAATATCACTTACTATAAACTTATGGAAATACACGAAAATAGTGCAAAGAAGATAAATTATTTTTATAGAAGAACTGGACCTACGTAGTTTGTACAGATATATAGAATGGGTATGAGACTTTGGTTTAGCCGTTAAAACCGTGTTTTTATACACAACTATTCTACCTATTTGTTTTGACTTGGGGCCATGGGCCCATGTATAGGTAGACAGTTAGTATTTAAAATAAAATAAATAATGTTCACTTATATTTAAAATACGCGTAGAAAGGGCGGAAATACTTAAATTTCAGAATAAGTCGTATAATTATGAATTTAATGAATCCCATAGAAACAGAGCTTAAATGAGAAGCCGACGATTTCTTTATAAATTTTAAAAGAAAAGAACACGATATGTTCTAATTAATATAAGCACTGAGAAGTTAATTAATTGTCGGCCGCTCGTGTAGAGTACATGAAATATTTATTAAATTCATAACACAGCTAATTACGAAGCAGCGACGCGCCGCGGCCGCGCCACCCGCCAGGCATCCGACCGCACCGACTCCTGCCGGCTGCCGGCTGCCGGCTTCACTTACTCTTTTTGTTACGTTCTCAGTATACCGACAGCGCACCGCAATCATAAGTAGTTTTTGTTCAAATGACCAAATGCGTTGAGAAGTATGTACTTGGTAATTGTCGGGGCATGTAGAGTGGGCGCAAGCGAGTGCTTAAAGAAAACACTTTGACGATATTAAAGTCATAAATCATTAATCTCCTATCGAAGACCTATAGACTCTATCTATCTATCTTCATTCATAGAGAAAACTTGCAAATGGAAAGAAAATAATTAAATAAATACTACATTGGCCGAATTACGGGTACCATAAAATTTTGTTATTGTAAAACAAGAAGTAACGTGCCATCTGCAGCGGTGGAACTTATATGGCGGCCGCTAAATATTTATCAGTAAATTAGTATGCCTAAACTAACAAAATCAATTAACTTCACTTTTTGCTGATAACTGGTTTCGTATGACGACATTCCGGTATTTCACGACATGGATGATGTGGAACAATCCCAATGCTGACATAGTAATGTTTTACGTACATAGCTGCTCAATGTTGGGCCTTTTTTATATTCTTCAGATTCTAAATTCTTAACAAGATGCGATATCAACCTGAGATAAGATTTGTGTAAACGGTCGATAAAGAACTTACTACGAGTATGTATTAAATTAAAACAATCACCAACATGTAAGAAGTTTAATTTATTTATATATTTGTCTTTATACGATATATACCATACGAATATTTTTTTATTGTAAAATTCAATTTAAGTGGACGTTGGAAAAGTTAACATTGAGTTACCTTCCTAAAACTAATGAAATTTTAATGTAAAAGTATCTTTTTCTTAGTAAATTTGCTGATGGTATAATAAGGTTCGAGCAAATTATTTTTATTTTTAGAAATCTGTACTAATTTGTGAAAAACTCTACAAGAAGTAGATCCTTATAGTGGTGTATCAATAAACAGGCAACGTTAGTATGTACTTTTTACAGAAACTGATGTAAAACTCAAAGTTTCCAAAGTTGTGACCCTACAAGAGGAATATCCAAGTAACAACTCAAGTTTTGCATAGTCGAGTGGCCGCACATCAAAACAAGTGGTGTCGTGGCGATGAGGCGAGGTGGTGTAGCGCGGGGCGAGGGCGTGGGGCGGGCCGGGGGCGGGCATGCAACCTGCACGCCTGCACCTCCCGGCTGACGGCCCACGGCTGCACTCAGTACTAATGTATCGAGCGATGCAATTCTATGCATCTCTTACGATCACATTCATATCTTATATTAAACAAATATTTTATATTATATCAACTCTTTATCGCTAATAAAGAATCAGAACTAAAATTATATTTTATATCTAAAATTGTAATAAATAGAGCATTTTAATATAATATCTGATTCTTTAATGTAACCTCCTAAAGTTATTGACATTTCACCCCACAGCGACATTGAACTTTATCCCAATATTTATTTTCTAGCGATGCACCTAACGCCATCTGTTGGCTGATAGCTGCACTATAAAAAAGCTTTAAGTCGCGTCCTTGAATAAATATGACTGCCAAATACCGTGTTACATTATACTATTTAGAAACACGAAAGTGTTAAAAAATACAAAAACTATTTAATCTCAGTATATAAAATTTGACTCATTTATTTAAAACTTCTGAAATATTTAAAATTACATTGACTTAGGGCAAGCACTTAAACATAAAAGCAGAAAAAAACTGCATTTTTGTAACCAATTTACTTCATTTCACGATCTCGAGATAAATGATCTAAACAGACGGAGAGACGCACAATACAGTGATCCTATAAAAATTCAGTTTTTTACCTTCCGAGGTACGGAACCCTAAAAACAAACAAAAAAACATCCCATAAAACATTTTACAAATAAACGTTATCGACAACCTGTACAATGTTATGAGATCATCAAACGTCCTGCATTTTATAACTGTGTCGCTGCACATTACAATTAGTAGGTTACATCCGCGGATACGGACTTCATTTACATGCAAATACATCGACATTAATACTGAAATGAACATCCTGTCGCAATACGATCGATTTGCATATTTTTTAATAAAATATCAGGAAAATATAACAATGCCACACATTTATAATACGATAACAAACAATTGTTAGAGTTTCCGGTGAATTATTCGAAAAAAAATTATACAGTGTATCATAATCTATGCTAGATGATAATTACTCGTTTATTATGAGGTGGTCAACGGGAAAGCATTTATTTCATTATACGCGGCAAACAACAGTGCGCATAAATTATATATAAATTATCTGTAGGTACGTGTTACGTCATTGCTTTATAATTATAAAAATTGGGCTATAATTATCTACAACTGAAATGCTTATAATTAAATCGTTGTTAGTTTTTAAAGTAATTAGTTAAAAATGTTATACATTTTTTTTAAGTTATTTTGCTAATGTGTATTGTAATATCTAGCAATTTAATCAATAAGCTTCTTATATATTGAGTTATCATCATTATATATATTATCTTATAATATAAATTGCCTCTAAGTTGTCTAATTTACAGTATCTATTACTAGATATTTTTTGTTTCCTGTTTGTTGGTGCACAAAACAAATTATAAATCAAAATAGTAAAGCATAGTAAGTACACACAATTGCATTTGTCAAGATGCAGACGGAGTATGATAACATTTAGTAAGCCTATTCCTTAAAATACTCATTCGAAATTATATTTGTCTATTTGTCAGTTTGTTTAGTTAACTATAGTCAAGGTTAATTTAGCATAAGTACAGTCATTGTTATAAGTATTATATTTATTTATTATGCAGTTGTAAATTAAAAATAATGCTTTATATAAATAAATAATATTTTTTATGATAACTACCCGTAAACCTGATTTTAATGCGCACTCTATTATATTTACATCCATCCATTCATTCAAATATATTTTATAAACATATTCTTTTATTTATTCTAATTCTCTATCACAAAACAGTTTTATCATCACGTTCATAGGTGAAATTAATATAGCGTCAAAACAGCTGCAGGTCGAAATATATCTAAAAATACAAGAATAGCGACAAATTATGTTGAAACTGTTCAGATATTATCAAGTCGTCACCTGAACGGAAGCGAAGCGATGTGTAGCGACACAAAAAGTGCATTAGTTTCGTAAACTTAATTATATTCCATCCCCACTTATAGACATAATATTTGAATACAACACACAACACTGATAATAATCTAATTTATTAACTTTAACCGTAACATATTTCTATTAATTGCTGCACGTTGTATCCCGCATATAGTAGTGTCGGTCTTAGTGTTAAGACACTCCGTTCTCCACTTTTTGCTGAATTTTAGAATTGTCAAAGCATCGCTTGTTGAGTGGCGGAATTCAACGTCACGCATTTTCCTCTGGAACCAGAGCTAAGAAAGGAAGATATTAAATACATAATAATTCATTCATGGGAATCGAAACCACAACCGTCGCGTTACAGTGACACAATTGTACTCCTGCGGCACAACGTCATTCTATGAATTGCTTTGTGAAAAATACAGAATTAAGGTAGATTTCCTAAAATAATGATATTTGTTACATTAAAAAGTAATACGTTATAAGTAGATACTTAATAAAATAAGATATGAGCATCTGTTGAGTGAACACTAATGAACCAGCAGACCTCGGACCAGATGTTCAGGTGGGAAGATATTTATTCAATTCCAAATTATTTGTAAATGAGTAACTGTAATATAAATATCTGCTATAGCGAAATAGATTCTAGAATCAAACAATCTTTCGGCCGCTTCCACAAAGCTTAGCATTTTAAAATTAATCGGGTGAAGATCGTAAAATATTCGATAAACAGGGCGGGTGTGTTTGCTTTCGCCAAGTTTAACATTGCTATTAAACAGTCGTGAAATGAACAGAAATAATCGGGCCGATCCGTTACAGCGCGTCATTCGTATTGTGCCGGCGTCCGCGTGCGTCTTGCTCGCCATTGCCATGCCGGGCCGCTCTCCGCCTTCCACTCGATCGTTAATTCATTAAGCATTACTTCATTACATTTGGCAAAATGCGGGTATTGCAGAATAATTAGCATATCGATGGGTTTGCGCTGAGAGGCCGCTTAACATGCAGGAGAGGTGGTGTGACGGCGCTGCAGTGCCCTGCACCGGCGTGTGGCACACACGCGCACGGAGCACTGCGGCGGTGCGCCGGAGCACCAGACGGCTGCGTTTTTGCGAGTCGCGTCGCGCGCCTCGTCTCTGCGGTTCCTCAAATTCACTTTGACAATACTTAGAAATAGAGCGTTAACTCTGTTCGATACTTCACGTAGTTTAAAATATTTTGCTAATTTGTTCATTCTCATCGCTTAAGATAATTAGTTAAACATTATGTCTGCTTTTAAGGAAATTAATTATTTTACACTACATTTGAAAAATGCACCATTTGTTTTACACCCCTATCAGCACTAAATGAACTTAAGAAATAGAGAATTTTTCTCAATGACTGTATGAAACGGGCATGTGGTCATTAAAGCTTAGACACATTGAAAGAGGACCCAAGTACCGAGCACGGCGGCCAGCGGGCGGCTCGCTCACTAGTGCCTGTGCGCAGCCTCCCGCAGCGTTGCTCTGGCTCCGCTACTTTTTACCGACGCATGCTCGGCTCGTGTCTTTTTCGCTCTTTCTGATTGGAATTCGTTGAGAGATCGCCACTGTTGGTGGCAGGCCCCTGTGACAAGTCGGCGTTGTACGTGAACTGCGTACACGTTAATTAAACAGTCATCACACCTTCGTATATTAGTTAAGCGGCGATGATACTGAATTATAAATTTTATCAATATTTTGAAAAATGTATAATACAAATAATACCGTAATAAGGCCGTCGTGGAAGTGATTTCACTTCCTCGAGTAAATATTTATTTATTTACGTTTATATATTTCCATTTTTCAGAAAGTGGGGAACAAAGTGTCTTAACACTAGGTTCCCTCTGCCTACCCTGCTGTATAATTAAATTGCATCTACTGCAATAATGCGAAGAAACATATCTTGATGTATTGTTCTTATTGGGTAGATTTTTTATACCAAAACTTTTAAAAAGTTGGAGCCCATTTATTGATTTGCGTCGTAACTTAGTATTTATTTAGCGAATTAACATAATTAAGCATTTCATATTGAGCAGTGGAAGCGCAGGGGAATACTAATATACAGAAATGGATTTTTGTTTCACAAACATTTAACAAACAAACATTTAGAAATAATAATAAGCTCAAACGTCTCATAAATACTGAGCTCCGAGTAAAATATAGTTAAAGTGTCAACATGCAGTTAATATACTGTACCCAAATTTTCTCACGTAGATACTAAAATAAGTATGGAAATGGAGTGTACTGGTGCAATCGAGTATAACATTGGGGCAATTATGGAGAAGACGAAGGTGTCGTGAGTAGCGCGGGAGCCGACTGCAGAGTACACGTGTTAGCGACCGCTTGCATAATGCCTCAGGGCTATGCTTTTGATGTTCTACAGACCATTTACCTGTCTATATACTTATTATCATTATCAAATAAACTTAAAAATATTTGCAAAAATATTGAGGAATTTCTCTACCTACATAAAACATTACTGTGCCCGTAATTATATTGCCATTAAATTGATAGCCGATCGTTTGAGAACCGATATTCCAAATAATAATATTTTTAAAAATATTATTATATTTTTTTTTATTTTTAGCTTCATGCTGTACTTATCTTGTACAGCATGAAGCAGGGTAGGCAGAGGGATCGGATTGGGATCGGTTTACCACTTTCCGCCGAATTCTGGAGGCATTTTGTGTTGAGTGGTGAAACTCCACGTCGCGCTTTGCCTCGTTACCACAGCGAGAAAATTACAGTTAATTTAATTCCCACTATTAAATTAATTAATTGAACCCACACGACTGCTGGGCTTACCATATTATAATAATGCATATTTTTAATTTAGCTAAGGAACTGAAACATTTTATGGATTTATTTTTCATTAATCGTGATTTCTTGGAACATAATTATTATTAAAAGTAAAAAAAATATTCAAATACTTTAAAAAAATATAGCAAGTTACAATTTAACAAATATGTTTGTAGAGTTTTTATAAAATAAAATTAATTCTGAAAAAGTGTCCTAAAATTGGCTTCGACCACTGCTTACTTAGGTTACCAATCATTACGTCTAAATTTTTATTTAAATCAGCAAATATTTCTTAAAATCCACCAAGTTATTGTAATGATGATGTATATTTTATCTTAATTCGTAAGAACGAAAAAAATTGATTAAGAACATTATTTTCCTATTTAAAAGAACAGGCGTATGTTCTTCTGATTCTGATTTATATACCTACTTACCTACATAGTGTTAATAAATAGGTATAGAATGCTAAAAGAAATAGGTATAATTTCTTTTAATTTATTATTTATTAAGAAACATTTACAAAATTAATAACTGCCGTGATGTCGTTTATGTTTTACTGCCTTTTGTTTATGTTCAAAATTACGTTAGTCCAACGAAATATGCTATCATCAATATTCATCTATTCATGAGTTTCAAAAGAAAAATATGACGGAATATTTTGGCAACCCGCGCATAATAAGGCCATATATAATATTAAAAACAAAGAAATGTGGCGAGCGAATGCCCCGGTGGCAGCCCTTTGCAATCACTGAAAGAGAAGCCGCTTGCTCTTCCATTGAATCAAATTCATATATTTTGAGATTCAGTCGCCAATTTTATCTGTACAGCCAGCAAATATTGTTGCATCTATTATTTAATTATCTGTCGATCTATGATTAGAGGTACATTATGTATTGACTTTAAATGAATAAATTAGCGCATTTTATCATAAACGTTTATTGATAGATTTTATTATTCACGTACGAGTAATTTACATATACATATATGTATATTATACTAGCTTTTACTTGCGGCTTCACTCACGTAGGCTAATTAAATGCAATATAAGTAGGTACTATAGAGTCTTCTTCGATACGATGGACTATCGAATAGATACACAACTTTTAATTTCGAAACAGTAGTTCCTTCAATTGTATAGAAACTTATATATTGTTGATACATTTACTAATATGACGTCACTTTATAACAATCAAACTATAACCGTCAACCATTATTGGAAATAAATAAATTGATGTTACCGTGATATCATAAAATTAATATTCACAAAATTGGAACGAATATTAGAAATATGAATATTAAAATTATACGCTAATCGAGGTTGCATATTCATAAATATTAATTTTCGCGAATATAACTAATAATATAATTAAAATAAAGATATATTTGGTACAAACGTCCACTAGACAAGAGGTGTTGCTCTGACCGTACCGGCATTCCGAGAATTGTTTTATTGGATTATGCGGCGAGGACGCGGAGCAGCTATAACTATTCAGTGTCGTCTTTTGTGTTATGGAAAAACTTGTTCTTGAACCCATGTAGTGTGAAAGTGTTGTTTATTTTTGCAGTTTAATGTTACATATGTACACATATTATCATCGCCTGCGCAGCGCGGCTGTCACCTCGTCGCGTCGCGTCGGGGCGCGCATGCGCGTGCGCAGCGCTCTTGTTAGCGGAGCGCGGAGTGTGGACAATGCAACACTGGCTTACTCTAATAATATTGGTTTATTACTTCTAAAGTAACTTCATATTAAAGTTATTAAATCTCTATAGATATGATATTATTTCTTTAGGAAATAATTTAAGAATATATATTTAATTTTTTTACGTGCCTAAATCTTTTGATATACCTAATGCTTGTCATGAAAAAAAAATGCATATATTTTTTTTTGTATTTACTTAAGTATGTGCTATTAATAAAAGTAACGCTCTGTGAATATAGGAAGTTGAACTTTTGGCAATAAATTTTTGCCGCATTGAATTTTCAAATTTTGCACCTATAAGACCTCTAAAGGTATAAATTAGATTTGAGTAAATTGATGGATTATTCAATTAATTAAAAATTAATAGGTTTCACAGGAAACTCCCTGTTTTAATTTTTTATGTCTGTTGATGCCCATACATTGTTACACATATAATATGTGATATAAGAAATGAACCTTGCACTTATTTGAGTAAGATACATACATACATACATACACAAAGGCTTTGGGTATGTTGTCCCTCGGACCGTTGGGGACTAATGTTTATTTGGACATATTTATGGCTATAGTTCCGCTTTTTGTGCGGATGGAAATATGTGTGGCGGATCGCACGTCTGCGCGAGATTTCGGACACCTCTCCGCTTACTAAATTTAATATCGTCGGCCTTTATGGCGAGAGGTAAACAAAAAAACTAAGAAACCGCCATTGTGTCGGCGACGCGAGCGACAGTTCGCGCCTACCGCCACTCATGAAAATCATTTTGTTTTTATTTCAAAATGTATGTTTATGATAACACCTGTTTCACTGATGCCTCCGCGATCGGTGTCAGTCGAAGCTTGTCGCGCTTTTTGCCAATTTAACGACTATAAAGACGCCCGCATCGCGAGCTAATTTAACCACTGTTCGCCGAATTACGCGTTTGTTTTTTCGACAGATAAGTTTCCTATATTTCTTCGTTATTTATACAATAAAAATAAAATTGTATGGAATAGAAACCGTTCAATTATAAGTAACAAAAAAGGTAAAGTTTTGTTTTATATAAGAAGAATTACATGTATTCAAATATTAAAAAAACCTATGTGTTAATCTACAAACTGAATTATCATCACTAAAGGCTAGCCAATGTTGTTTCAAAAGTAGTACTAACAAACCTGATTAACGTGAAGACATGTTTGAGATGCAGGTTTAAATCACAGTATGACATTAAAGTGGCACGCAGTCGTTATAATATAAGTTGTAAGTAAATTAAAACAGATATTCTTATTAATATACGATTTATTATTGGAATGATTATATTAATATCAAGGCGAATGGAATATTTCATATTTACCTTCTAATAAATCAATCGTTTACGTCAACTATAATGATGCAGTTGTCAAAGGAGGGCCGCCTCGGCCACGGTCCAGCTTTTTGCATAATTACGTGGATGGAATGTCGTCCCTTCAATATGATAACAAAGAAAGATGACCGACTGTATGATTGCAAATATTTATGGCTGTCTCAACTTAAATATTTGGTTTGGAAGCAGTGAGAACCGGCGATTTTTTAATATTCTCATGGATCTCAAGGACACCACATATTCCACGTTAAAACGCCCTTGTATTGAATCTGATAGGTATATCTTAAAATAATGAATAATTTCAAGACACCTGTGATTTAACAAAGACGAAAACACAATTCTATCTCGTAAAACATTGCAAACATACTCCGTGGGTAAACAAGTATGTCTATGGAGCCGTTCAAATTGATAAACCACATGAAATCGCAGATAGTGAAGCCCTCCTTAGCGTATCCACGAGTTATATATTATCGTAACACAATCCATAAGAAAGCGCTACAATAATCGTACATTTCTCTTGACAATGTTCCTTTGAATATAGAAAGTTAAGGCGAATAGATACAATGTCGAAGATTTGTTTACCGAGCGCTATGAGTCCGGGGTTGCATGATTACCTCTCTAGATCGACCACTCGCAAAATGGACTTTCCTGCCGGGATATATAAGAAGGAATTACCTTTCGAGTGAATGTGATAGCAAATCTATTAGAAGATAGCGCGTTGTCTCACAAACACTTTGCAAAGCTAAATTAGTATATACTCAAATGTCATCTTTCACTTTAATACCCTAATCAAAATTGACATGGGAAATACACTCGTTTGTGATTGTACGTACCCGTTGAAACGGTGTCTATAAATTTTACAATGGAATATAGTTAACCGCGTTAACATGGTATAAGCTCAGAGATTGCATATTTCAATCATACATTTACTCAATTCCTAATAAATTTGAAATTCCGTTGCAGCAATATTTAATTTTACCTGTAAAATTTACAGAAACGAACGACTTTTATGTAATTATCGTGAAGAATTATTAATTACCTAATAAAATGAATGAAATCAAGCTGTTATTTCCCAACCGTAAATACTTAGCTGTGGTAAATGTTCTTATTAGATCATTAACGAGCAAAATATAAAATAGGAAACGAGCAGAAATGTCACATTTAAATTTTTTTCTCCGAGAGTGGCATTAATAAAAACCAAGCCGCTACTTGGCCGTAAGGTAGCTTACAAGAATTTTTTTATTTTCATGGAAAGGACAAGGACAACGAGCATACGGGGTCACCTGATGGTATGAGACATCGCTGCCTACGACCCCGTGCAACACCAGAGGAGCTACACTAGCGTTGCCGGCCTTTAAGATGGAGATAGACGCACTTTGGAGATGTATTGTCAATAATCGGACTAATTTTTAGGAGAATGAAGGTAACATTTCTATAAATAAAAATCTGCGTATCCCTCACACTGCAGGGATGGCACAGGGAATTTAGTGTTAAAACACTCTGTTCTCCACTTTCCGCCGAATTAATATTTCCAAACAATGCGTGTTGAGTGGGGGCACTCTACACAGAGTTTTTTCTTGGAGCCAAAGCGAAGAAATGAAAATAATAAATAATAATAAGTCATTCCCTCGAGTGACGATCGAACCCACAACCGTCGCGATACAGTCACACCCTTTTGCCCCTGGGCCACGACGGCCTCTAACATTTCTATGATGGAGACATATTGAAATTACCATTAAAATGGCAAGAAGTTGTATTACATAAACGAAATTATGTATTGACCTAAATCATATTATTATGTTAAGTAACCCTTTCATTTTATACTCAAATTTAATTACTAAATCTAATTAAAATATTTATAAAATATGATAATTAAAGTATTAATTAACCAACTAACGGCTATGTCGGGATGAGGTGCTGGATGCAGTGTCCGGGTGCGCATATACATAGGGAATGTGAACGGTATGGCAAGAAACGACTTCCTGTTTTAATTTCTACTTTTTGCAAAATATGTGAGGTCGGATGTCTTATGGAAAGTAAACTGGTTGTACAGTTAATATGTTAGTTTATGACATGATGTACATATACAGGGTGTAACGCGGTCGACGGATCAACGGTTGTCTATGAGTAGAGGATCTCAGTACCTATCCGTTTTACCCCCTTGTATGTTAGCCAATTTTCAGTTGTTTTTGAAAAGAAAATTGGCAAATACAGCCTGACTGTTGTATAATGAAATATTTTAAAAGTATTAAGTATCTAAATTAATTGTAACGAAACTAGTGTCATGACACTCCGTACTGCGCTTTCCGCCAGAATTTGAGGCATATTGGGAATACCTACTGCCATCACGATTACAGTCAGACTCTGCCTCACTCTTTTATTATCGGCACACTATTATATTTACTTATACCTACATAAAGATAAGTTAAGAAAAGATAACTAATTACAAAAACTGAATAAGCTACGGAACACGTAGAAATATCAAGTTCTATGAATTTTAAAAGTCTTGTTTTAAGTAAACAAAATATACAAAAAAAGAGTACGGACTATTCCATAGTTCTATTAGAAACAATAAACAGAGAAAAATGGAAATCAAACTTTATTTCATTACTTTCATGAAGTAAACAGACATACGAGTACTACTTAATATTATAATAGAGTGCACATAATACCTATATATTCGTTATTACGCATACAAAACAGAAAGTATAAAAGACGGAGGGATCACGATTGTATTTTCTTATAAAGTGCCTGCGCATTGCTCGCAAAATTGACATCCAAATCAGATTAATCCAATCAATGGAAATTTATGACGCACCCAAGAGCGACCGCGCTCCGTGCCATTGAGAGATCCGCAGCCTTCGCTAATCAGTTCCCAACTTAGGAACAGCATCCTGTCTTCCATTTAGTTCTTTTGAAAAAAATATCCTTTTAGCGTAGATAAAAAACTCATTGATGGCTTCCATTTAAATGTTACACGAATATAGGCTTTTAATATTAATAAAAGCTAAAGCTTATTAATAAAAAAATATGATGGCCAGTCTTGGCGTAGAGGCACAAGCGTGACTGTAAATACTGTTGCGGGTTCGATTCCCACACGAGGAAATGAAATATTTAATGTTTTCCTTTCATCGCAAGAGGTAGGTCTTTAGGTGGGATAGCCTATCCTGTTACGTGCGTGATACAGCGTGTTTTAATTTCACATAACATTTAAAAGTTTAGTAGATTCATAGATTTTTACAATAATTACGAAGACGTGCCTCGCTCGCGATCGTCTTCTATTTGAACCGGCTTTGATTTATCCGTCTGCTGTCGATCCAAGATGAGACTAAAATATGAGACATCTCATCAACTATTCAGCCTTTTTAGAACATAGAAGCAACCTTTCTAGCTCATTATAACAAAAACGCGACAGTTTATGTGGAAATATGCATTGCAAAACAAAACCTCAAAACGAATATTTCAATCGTATTTGGATGTTATCTTGTCCTTTTACAGCGCTTGAGTAATCGTGGTAATGGAATTGAGAATTTTATTTTTTCTGGCATTACAAGTAGCACACGTTTATAGTTTACTGACACATCGCACAAGGTCTCGAATTCAGATGGAAAGCGAAAAGCGGAGTGTCTTGACTCTAGGTTCTCTAGTTATTTTGCTTTGCGAAAAAATGTACAGGTATAAAAATGTTGGAATCATACAGGTACAAAAAAATAAAGCATTTTTTTGATGAATATCGCAGTGTTTTAATAGTAAATTAATATGATGAAACTCACTTTACCTAGTTACCAGAGCGAGAAAATGTTAAGCATTTCATTCCCCCGATAGAGGATCGAACCGACAACCGTCGCGCTTACAGTCGCACGCTTGTACCCCAGCGGCCCCCACGTGTATAGATAATTTACAAAAAGTTGTCAGGTCAGAAATATAAATAAATTTATTTTAAAAAAGGTTTATCTTGAAACAATAAAGTATCTAAATCCCTCTACCTTACCAGTTGTCAATTATATTTTATAGCCATCTTTTATCATGTGATCGGTTTCAAGTATATTTTTATAATTAAACTAATTAGGCTGGAGATTTAGTCTTTATGTAACTTTTGCATAACAGTTTAAAATTTATATTCATTATTAAAAATAAATATAGGATATATTATACAGAAGACGAATTATATAGATTATAATTGTTTAATTTTCTTTTACCTATACCTACACTAGTATTACTTTACGTGTATGAAAATTAATATCTTAATTGTATTTGAAAATAATTTTATATAAACTGTTTCTTTTAAAACATATAAATATACATGTAAGTGCAATATGACATATATTTATTACTTGACCTTTAGAGTTTTATTATAAAAGTAAATTAACATTATTATATTTTTTCTTAGAGGCCGGTCGTAGCACAGTGCCATAAGAGTGAAAGGTTGTGGGTTCGTTTTATGCTTGAGGACTTGACATATTTAATATTTTTATTTCTCTTTGGTGGCGAGGCAAGGAGCGGGTGAGTTGACTTGAGTTCCTCTACTAAACAAGCAATACCAGAATTCAGCTTAAAATGGTGAGTGGAGTGTCTTAACATTGAGATCACTGTGCCTACCCTGCTACATACGGGATAAAGCGTGAACCTAAAAAAAAATAAACAGCACGTTTATCACTCGACCTACAAAGAATTACTAAGAGATTTAAATAACAATATTATAAATTTTTCTCAAACAAAAATCGTGACACACAGACGGATTACCAGTACATTTTTTAACAAACATTACAAACATAAAAAGAGACGAGTTATTATAAAACGTATAAACATTATCGTGGTTGCATTCGCTATGGATTAAGGCCAACGGCCGGCGTCGATACGCGTCAATCCGCAACCATTTACGCGACTGTCTCGCGAGCAACGACGCGTAATTAAAATCAATATTTATGGTCTTATTAGGAGACATAAATAAGAAACGTTGGACGTTACCCCGTTGATGCGTTGACACTCCTTCACTGTCAGATGTGATCATAAACTTAAAATACCCACAGGACTTTTATTGACAGGACTAGAGATCCAGTGTTTTGCCTTGTACACTATAATTTTATTCATAAAGTATAATTTTTTATCTTACATTTTCTGTAATAAATACAGTTTTCAATTAATCATTGATAAAAACATATTTGTCGTGTCTCAAAAGATGTTTTTATTTTTTTATATAATTATCTATGGTAAAGCTAATCCTTAACACAAAATTAATAAAGAAACTAGACATACGACGAAGCAACTACAGTATTATGATAGAGGTCAGTCGTGGCGCAGGGGCCCAAATGTGACTGTACTCAACTCAACACGAAAAGTTCCCAGAATTCGATGACAAATGGGAAACGGGAGTGTCTTAACACTAGGTTTCCTCTTCCCTGCTTTGTGCGATATATAGAGTGACACTATAAAAAATATATTATTATAATATAATAATAACATATTATGTAAACCAAAGCGCACTTTAAGCTCCCATTATTCAAACCAGTATGTACTCACATATTAAACCAATGAACCCTAAGAAATCTATAAATAGATTAAAAGACATACAAACACACTGACGTTTATTGTAGATAATTAATTATATAAAAGAAATTTCAGCCATTTGCAAAATAATGATTATATTGATATCTGTAATATTTACGACATAAGTATCTGAGATATCTAGAACATTATAAACACATGAAGGTTGTAAATTTCGCGTCGCTTATTCAATTAAGAGTTCGACTGAATGATATAAAACTTTTGAGAGTGTGCTATAAAGTACTTGATAATTATAGGTCAAGCTGTCTGTAATGCAACAATAAAACATTTTTTTTCAATTAATTAGTAGATTATTTAAAGCTTAAATAAACACAACAGAATAATTGTACCTGTTAAGCATTCTACAGAAGAAGATATTTTTTAAAGGTCGCCTAAATCGAACGCTATAGTTGTAGATCATATTGGGACTATTTGTTTCTAGAGTAAGATGCATTAACAATAAACAAAAACTTATCTCCCTATACGTAGATAAAGTTAGAGCTTATTACTTCAATAGCATCTACTTTAAGAAAAATATTTTGAAGGATTGCACAGATAATAATTAAAAGTGTTCATTTTCGGCACAACTTTTTTAATGACAGTAATCGGAGTTAAACACTGAGTTATGACGATTCTTAGTATCAATAAGATGGATCGAACGATGCTCATTATTATCTTTAATTATGACAGTTTACCATATACGAATGCCTTACTCGATTGCGACTGCGGAGCACAAAAAGCGGCCGCATCCAGTAATGTACCTATCTACTATACAAAGCAACTTGATATTTGATTGAAAAACTTAATGTCTTAGATGTTATTCGATAATTCTTATGAAACACTTGGAAAATATTATAATAATTACATTTGTTTATCCATTCAGGTTCCATAAAAGATTTTAATGTGGTCCAAATTTGTATTGGTTAAAACGACTGGGGCACGTTATCGTCCTGGTAAAATTTTGGCAAACGAAATTCAACAGTTTAAAATAAATGTAGCTAAAGTAAAAGTATTTAAGTAAATCTTAGTTGTATATTTATATTAATATTTCCTCAGTTAATATAGCGCGGCGATGAGTCCTTAGTAGGCAATATTTGTAATTAAGCAAAAACTGATATGAAGAGTATCTAATTATGAAATTCTCTGTCCTTACTCGGTCTTAAAAGGTAGGTGCGGCAAAAAAATATATAAAATTACCTACCTGTAGTAGGAATCTCGACCTTTAACTACAAAAGAGGAGACTCAAGACATAGAGATACTACGGTGTTGCATTTGAAAGTGCCATTTCATTTCCCATGTAATAAAATAAAATTAGCTTTAGCATTCGGTGGAAAATGGGGAAAGGAAGTGTCATAATAGGAACGGAGTATCTTATATCTATTATTATACTAGATTCTCAGTTAGTCCTTCTGCCTACCCTGTTGTTACCCTATATGCGGGATACGACGTGAAGCTAAAAAAATCTTAATTTATCTTGCAATAAAAACTGATATATTAGATTATATTAGAAATATCTCTTCTTAAACCAAAATAGTGAACTAAGAGTACTTGTAGCAATGGACGGCCATGTTTAATTGTGGCTATTAGAACAGATGGCTTATTCATTTGTAGAGCAGTCGGTCGTAGTGCTTATGTCGTAAGCAATTCGTTCCTGTGCGGATGTTATTGTAGCGTTTTGTCTATGCTCCGCTATTTTATTGAGGCGTTTTGTTGTCTCTACGACGGCGGATAAACGTCTATGCTATGATAGCTTATTGATGAAAGACGCAGTAAATCTTTTATTATATTTTTTAAGTGTCAAGTTTTCTTTGTCTTGTTACCAGAGGGAAAAAACGAAAATATTAAATATTTCATGCCTGAATAAACACATTCAATCGAACCCACACCCACTCGCGCTTGTGGCCGTCACGACAGCTTAAATACCTAAAACATAAAAAATACACCTTTTTTACAATTTCATAGAACAATAACACGTTCATAAATTATAAAATACACATCCATAAATCGTATGTGTTCATTTTCTTAATAGTACAAACAAAATCGTTTCTCGCCGTAACCGCCTAAAAGGCACGGTTCTACATGCTTATCACCTTGTGAGCATTAGCGTGTCCCCAACCGTACCTATTTGAATTCAATTTTGCTAACGTGAGCGGTAAAAATAAATAAAAGTGAACGAAGCCATGATAGGCGGGTTGCGAGTTATAGGTCCCAGTGCGCTGTGCCCACTCAATATCTCTAATTAATTAACGATCCCGTAGATAAGACCCGCTGACAATCTTATTTGTGGACAAATCTTTTAAACATAAATTTTAACGTACATGCCCTAAACTTGTAAATACTATGCACAATTACTGAGGCTGATAAAAAAGTTCCACAGGGAATTACTTAAATTTAATAAGCCAATATCATTGTTTATTTTTCTTTAGAAATGTCGGAGTTTTTCTTTAGGAATTTCGGAGTAGGTATAAGTAACCGAAACGGATATGTTACTTTATTCTCCAGTTTGCTCCTATTTCATCAATATTTAAATAACCATCCTTTTCAATTATTAACAAACACAATAACCCTATCACCGTCGGACTTTTTATAACAGCCTAATAATATATCCTCGATATATAATATTATATTTTAATAAAATGAAAAACTAGAAACACAACAAAAGATCGGACTTAATGAACCTTGAATCAAATGTTCTTGAAAGATTCACTGTATGCAGTTCCTTAACAATTTGCCATATAAATTAAAGAGTAGTCTCATTAGGCACTATGGAGACAGCACGCTGCACCTCCACGCTTCTGCAGTTCTTCTGTTCAAGAAATTCTTTGAATAAAATCTATTGACATGAGCTATTCGCTATTTACTGAAATAAAATGGAATGCAGAAAATATAATAATATTGAAAAACTGGTGTAAGTACTTTAAATAGTTTTTCATGGGATTGGGAAGAACAAAACGACATTGATGTGTCGACAGGATCGGTCACGGATAATAAACATTTAGTCAATTTGTCGACCGCTGTCCTCTCTACTATAGTTTATTAACATTTTTTGTCTCCCCATTTTCGATCCTCGCCAAGGTAGGTAGATATGACAATTTGAGCGGGTATAGTTTTATTGTGGTAATTAAGATATGAACATGCTTTTAAAGTTAGGGTAGAATCGCTTTGATAACAGAAGAAATTATGACTTTACACTCAACATGTATGCGGGTTCCTAAAAAAGATAAATAATTAATGTATTTTTTTGTTCATATTACATATTTCTTTATATTATTCTTTTTTATGTTTTAGATATTTTGAAGAACAGCATGTAATCGGTAACCTGTGTTTTTTGTTACATTAAATTTAAGAAATATAAACTACGTACCTACAGTGGAGTTATACCATGAAACAACATAAACTTAACGTGGGATATTGTCTTATGTTGATGCGCCATTTAAACATTACATAAACAGTACAATCAGCTGATTTTATTCTTCAACGATTTCGAACGCTACTATATTACAATCATTTACGTTTTCACGATACTAAGAATAGTAATTACATTATACAATTTACAGTGACGACCGTGGGAATACTATACAAGATTCCTAGTATACGCCAAAACGCTGCCACAAATATTTTTCCTACATTAAAATAATACACGTGTAACTTCTCCTCAACGGTTATTCTGTATTGAAATGCAAACAGTGAAATTAGCCAGGGTGGGGATCCACAAAACTAAGACACGAATACCATATCATCACAATTTATGGCTAGCCCATCAGCGCGGCGCAAACAGCTATTTGACCGACCTCTTACCGGTGGAGCACTGTAGGTATCTAAACGTGACATCGCACAACTTTAACTTATTGTCTAGATAGAAGGTTAAGTGATGTTGCTTACTTTCATTTATTAATTTATATCGTACATAATATGCTTCAGATTATCAGAGCTAGGACTGTTACGGAAAATTTTTAATTATAATCTAAAAATTCCTGTGTAAAATGTAACAATATTACCTACTTATTACACAATGAATGTCTCTAATGCTAATGCCATCAGCGTATAATCGGTCATGCAAGCAACTAGCAACTTTCAATTGCACAGTAAATTGCAAAGCGGTTATTTATTCTAATACAAAGCCAACGATGTCACGAATTCATATGATTTGTATAACAATCCGATATAAGCGCACATTTATCCTCGTGGCTCAGTTCCCATGGTTATTGTGGTCGTCCAATAAAAGTATCGACGTGACGCAGTGGACAGGTCATCGCTTAAATAAATCAAGAGCTAACAACTAATAAAATATTCTTCATAGACGGTAACGGTCGTGCAGCACAGACGCCGGCCACCGATTCTGTGAAGTCGTTTGGAAAGCAGGCTGTGATTTGCAAGGTCACGCGTATAACACGGATGTTCCCGATATTGAAATGTACAGGCGTGCTTTATTCACCCACATATCAACATATGCAACGAAAAGATCGGAGCCAAGACTCCTCAATACCTTCAAAGTGGACCTTATGCGGCTGTTGGAAGCCACCATTTCACTTGGAGAAACTCTTACGTCTGAACATTACCCAATGCGACAGCAGTATGAGAAACAAACACTCATATAGAATACGAAGCAGATGAACGGTACGACACATCGTATGGTAAATTGTGTATTGCGAATTATTAAATTATTTATGCCGCATATCGCGGTGTGCGCGGTGTGGCCGAGCGCTGAACCACAATATCGGGAATCCCTGTTCGCTACTAATGCAATAATTTGGCGTATTTTGCAATCGCCTATTGAATATTGAATAGTTGGTAAATAGTTTATGTTCTCGACGTGGATTTTGGAGTACGTGATCCGGCGCGGCGACATGTAGATAATACGCTAACAAGTGGTCGTTTTAAATAAAACGTTGTATCTGGATGTTACAACGTTTATATCAGATAACCGAGATAGCCCGCCACATATTAACTATTACTCTATTTTATATATAACTACTAAAGTATTTAGATTTAAGAAAAATCTTCATTAAATATGTGAAACCTTTGGCTTTGTTTTATCACCAGAAGTGTTATTGTATGAAATTTTACTTAAAGTAACAACACGTGGGTATCGACGACCAAATGATTCCATGCAAAGCAGACGTTTTTCCATCTTCGGATAAGGCAATAATAAAAAATAACGACTAAAAAGATAATTGTATATTTATTAATTAGTAATTAGAAATTATCATATACTATATCTACTTATAGTAATTTCTCAATATTATTATATTCACCAGAATTTAAGTCATCAGAAATAAATACCTACTTATATAATTCTGTGAATTCTTTAATATGGTATGTTTATGTTAAAATTATTCCATGTATTTACGATTCCGTAAAAGAGAATTCTTTATCTGTAGTGATCGTGTTTTGTTTGTTAATTACATTTATGTCGGCAAGTAATTACAAACAAAGAAAATTTTCCGTTTCGTTCCTTTATGCATATGAACGTAATCAGAGTTAGAATATTAATTTTAATTCATACTATATGGAAGAGTACCTAAACTTAGCATGTGCAATGTATTTGATTATAGACTATCATAGCGTGGCAATGGCAAGACCTACAAGTGGAGGTATTTATTTATAAATGTTTATCAATATAATAAATATTGGGACCCCGACTGGGTCTAATTGTAAACGCGAAGGTTGTGGTTTCGATTCCCACTAGGAAGGAATTAATTTATTTTCGCTCTGACAAGCAGACAATCCGTAGCTATGATTTTCGCAACTCAAAACTCATTGTCTCGAAATGTAAGAAAAGGCTCTTCAAGGTACCTTCAATATTCTGTCTTCATATACGATACAAAATTGGATAATTAACTGTAACTAATTGTTAATATTATATATAGGTTTGTCTACAATAAAAAATGAAAAGAGGCACGAGAGTGATTATCGTTTAATCGCCCGTGCAAGAAGCACGTGTTTCAGAAATGTTTTAAGTGTTCTCTAGTTTTCAATATGAATGTTCGAAATGGGTTTATTGCATGTTTCATAATTGCAGATAATATAGAAATGAGTTAATTCTACGGTAGGGTGGTCTTAATAGATACGCTAAATTCAAAGTAAATGTATCTACCTACAAAGTATACAAGAAGCTCATACAAGATCCCACAAGTCATACAGCTTTAATATTAGTAAAAATGATAAATTGTAATTAATTACTAGACCTAATCAGTAAATAAGGTATCTAAGCGTGTGTTATGTACGTACATATAATTTGTACATACATCTCATTTATATGTATATATAGTAGTAAAACTATATTTTATATACAAAGACTTTAATTCTTAAAACTTAGTAAAGGTGGTAAACCCATAAAAATTACGTATGACATCATTTTAAGTTGTGAATCATTGGTTTCTTCAAATATTTTTAAATATTATTAGCGACATTGGGATCCACCACTCAACGCGTAGTGCCTCCAGAATTCGGTGTAAAATGGAGAACGGAAGGAAGAATCTTAATGGGAACGGAGTATCTTAACACTACGTCCCAGGTTCCCTCTGCCTACCCTGTCATGTGCAAGATATAGGCGTGCGTGCAATATTTTTCACTGATTGACCGACATTACAATAAGGCAATAATTTAGCGATGCCTATTCTAAATGATAACTGTTCTATGGCCATATAGCGCTTCAGCAATCGTTCATCATCAGCCATCGCGTGACCAGGTAGTGTTGACTTTATAGAGTGCTCGAACAAATTTAAAACACCTCGTTATAACCAACGAGGGTTCCCCTTTATGAGTTATACCACGATTGACTTAACAATTGACTTAAAATAACGCATTGACACGCAAAAATTAATCTCTTTAATTATAGCAACAAATATAAATACTCGTATACCTAATAATACAAATTTGACTTACAAAAATTAAATTATTTCGACAAACAACTCCAAATAATACAAAAAATAGAATATAGCAGGGCTTCGCAAAGTTAACCCCCAGGCACCCGACGAGACTGGGGATTCGTAATTGAAAAATAAAAGGCCGTAATAATAGAATTTACGTTACGTGCTTTTCAATGACAATTTTTCTGTCTGTGTTTTTGTCAGGAGCTTGTAATTGATTAACATGTGTAAATATATGTACAATATAATATGTAAATTTTATATATTTTCTTCTATATGGCATTTCGGTACGAATTGTCTCAAATTATAGAAACAAGTAGGTATGTGACTGCGCGACAGTTTTATTCTCTCTATTAAGTTCAATTCTCTCTCGGGAAATTCGGCAGGGAGTGGGGAATAGAGTATTTTACTGCTAAATTGGGGATGAGAGACTGGACAAAATGGTTGTGGATTTCAATAACATAAAATATGAAAAAAAAAACTGTTATAAAATAGTTTAATGATCTTATTGATGAACAAAAGCCCCTATAACAGTGTAATATAGTATAACATTTATATTTAAAGTAATAAAGTCTTCACGATGAATAATGTTCCTTAGTCAAGTATAATCGTAGTAGAGCGCCAAATAAAGCATAAACACATGCAAGAAATGCCCCAGCGCACCGAGGCGCCCAAACATTTGCTTGCGCTTTTACTGTATACAGTAGAATTGTTTCGTGCTGCGCGCGACATTTCCGTACAATACACCGGTCAGGCGCGGCCTAGCTAGTTAGCGGAGATGTAAATATGCGCCTGCGCAGGACCAAGGGTCGCTGCAGCTTCTCGCATTCTACACAAAGCTCTTTATCAAATTTTACATATTTTAATGTAATTTATTTTATTGAATAACTGTATTTAGTATAATAGAACACAAGCGTGACCGTAAACGCGAAAGCTTGTGGGTTCGATTTCCACCGGAGGAAAAGAAACATTGAATATTTTCATTTCCTCGCTCAGCTCAGCTCAGCAACCATACCGCCACTCAACATGGAAAAATGGGTACCAGGGTCCCTCTATCACCCTCCTGTTTGCGGGATACAGCGTGAAGCTGACAAAAAAAGAAAGAAAAGGGATGTGGTGCCGCTACAGCACAATCGTGCTCTAAGCGTAAAAAAATAAAATTTATTAAAATTTCACTGCTTTTTTTTTAAATTTCAAAATCTAAAGATAATTGGGAAATATTGTTTACATTTGTGGAATAGCTACAGCATCTAGAGAACGTTAATTAAAAGAATCCGTTTTTATTTTAATGATTATATTCAAAGAAATAAAAATATTAAATATTCCATTACCTTGAATTGGGAATTAAACCCACAACCAGTCGCCTTTACCCCTTCGCCACGGCGCGGCGGCCTCTATTATATAAAATATTTAACAATAAATAATGTATAAGAATCTTTAACAGAAACAATAACGAGTTAGATAATGAAAATCAGATAGATAACATTTTATTCATAAGCAACTATTATAAATCAATACAAAAGTCAACGTTTCAATTAACAGTCTGAAAGTGCCTATTGTATGCCAGCAATAAAATATAGATAGGAATATAAGGTGATAATAGCAGAGTTGGTTAATGTTAATATTATGAATTGTTTAAATAATATTAACGAAGTCCGTTGAGTTTATTATATATATTATTTTTATTTTTTAGGTACCTCACAAGAGCAAAAAAATAAGCTGAGATTAATATCATATACCCAAGTATACAATTTTAAAAATGGAAATTTATAGATAGATGTATAATAGAAAAAACAATATTAACATTTTATGTTTGTAGTTAGTTTCATACACAAAGAGTGCATACGTCAGCAAACATAAGTTTGTTAACTATTATAAGTCACGCACATTGACCTACAATGATATAATTGCTACGTATCATTCGGTGGGCGAGACCGACTCACACTTGACCGGTTATTATTATTTTCATTGATGCCGTCGAGGTCCAGTTAGAGGGATTCTGGCAAAACAAAATCGCTTTGGGCTATTTAAGAATGTGTTTTAAACTGTTAAAAACATTAAATAAAAGAATTGTGAAAAACACTTTCATTCTTATTATCTTATGTTTCTTAGATTTAGAGGATTCGGGATATATTAATAATATTAATTTAAAGTCCAAAGTCATGAGACGTATGTGATATGTAATACAACGAAATGTCAATAGCGCGTTTGTTGACCCGCTTCTTCGAGCTACTCGCGACATTTCGCGGTAATTGTAGGTTACCATAAATTAGGGTTGTATTTACTATATTTAATGTTTTTTATAAAAAAACAATATATATGACATTTTTGCTGTGTCATTCTAAATTCAAATTCAAAATCTCAAAGCCTTTCTTTTACGAACGACTTTATACGACCTGTCATGGAGTAAAATAAAAATACGACAATTATCATATTTTCTGATCACAAAGAAAGATGGGAATTGCGACTTGAAATAAGTATGTATTTCCTCATATACTCAAATAAGACCACGCTCACAGTCGAGTCACCTTCGCGAGAAGACACCAACAACTCTGATCTATAACTTATTATTTGAATGAGATCTATTGATCCGAGGTGTGGAACTCACAATCCGATACAACGAAGATCATTTTGTTCTCCTTGAACGACCGCTTCTGAACTAACCTGACGTTACAATGGCGACCGGTGACGGCAATGATTTAAAATCTGTTAACAGGACGCTTTTCTTTTTAACGATCTGTATACAATATCCATAAATGGTTTTCCAGATGATCTCAGTATGTGAATGCATTACACATAATAAGGTGTAACAGTAAGGTGAAACCACTAGTGGCGCAGAGGCACAAGTGTGTGAATGTAAACGCAACTGGTTGTGGGATCGATCTCTACTCGAGGAAATAAAATATTTATTTCAATCGATATTTTCATTTCTTCGCTCTGGTGTCGTGGCAAAGCGCCGCGTTGAGTTCCGCCACTTAACGCGCAATGCCTCCAGTATGGCGGTGGAAAATGGTGGATGGAGTGTCTTAACACTAGATTCAATCTGCCTATGCTGCACAACAGGATCTGGGTGACGTACAAAATGAAATGGGAACCTATGCGATAGAAATGCTCTCGACGTGGTTTCAACGGGACATTGTTGCAAGGGATTATACATGATGAAACTGAAATCCCCGCCCTAATGAGGTTCTTGTTCATTGCTCCCCGTATTATCTCAAGTAATTATCTGTTACTCCCCACTATTGTGAATGGCGGATCATCAAGATGTCAATTAATGTTCAATACAGACATTCAATGATCTTGATACTTTACTAAGTATTATTTATTTGAGGAGTGTTAAAGTCTCAGATGCTGTCTAAGTTATAATTGATTATTAATTATTATTGTTAATTATAATAGTATTCATATCATTTATATTATTTACAACAATTCGTCTTATCATATGTCTTTTATTTTTATGTCCACAAAAAAAACAAATAACAATTTAAAGAAATAAAAATAATGAAACCGAAATATACCGTTCACAGTAAGAATTTATTGTATGAGATTTATAAAAAACAGATAGTAGCATCTTCTGTTCGAGATGTGGGTCGCAGTAACCAGCAAGATTGGCAGTGCCAATCATCAATGATAAAATAATGGGTGACTGCAGGAAGCGCGTTTCGCAACGCCCGCGCCCGCGCCCGCGCATACGGGCTTTTAATCAACACTTTATTGTTTAATGACCCCTCGTCCAACTCGTAAATTAAAAGGGTGACGGCTCAAGCCCTATCGACGTATGCGTTGTATGTGAACGGATTTGTACTAAATATTTTATTGTAGATAATAGCACTAGAGGTATTCCTATTTAATATTTCCCCATTTAGATACTCATCTTTAAATCTTTATAATTACTTATGTTTTTGTGAATAATCTTTACGAATTCAAATAATATATATTATAGCCACAATTTGCACGAATTGCCATAATTATAAATGTCATGAGTTTTTTTTTTAACTCACATATTTATTTAACCTTTCTTCATCAATAGATACATGCTGCCATCTTAAACCAGGAGAGCAAATACCAACTCGATAAAATAAACATCTAATATCAAATTAGAATTTACAAACATCGCTGTATGTATCTACATATGTGTATATCAAAGGAGCATAGAAATGTTTTGCACATTTTCAAAACATGAACTTTCTACCTAAAGGGTATGTTAAAACAAAACTAATGGGGCAAGGTAATTACAATATACTTATTATGTTAGTCCGTGGCACTTGACGGTAAGTGTTATTAGTGAATATGATTGGAGATTAAAGTAAGTCGAGTGCGGACGGCGCAGGTAAGCCGTGAGCGTCGCGTGCGCGCTGCCTGAATAAACGCCTTATACTTTGTTATTAAAAAACTATGGAGATTACACACAATGTTCGTATTTAATATTATTTTAATATGCAATTTATATCAATGTTATCATAAAGTTCTACGACCCCAAACGCCTTTATGGCCTCACCTAGACCAGCTAACTTATAGGCAAGTGGTTCCTTTTGCTTAAGAATAAATTTTATTTTATTATTTATACATCTTACATAATGTGACAATTTTTCATAAATATAATATCTAAAATACCAGCCATTCCATTTGATAAGTTCATGGTAGCAACAAAGGGCAGCTTCATGTACGACTGAAACTACTGATATTTCTATGTAACTTAACTATTCAACAATGCTTGTAATGACCAAATACAGAATATTTTTATTTGGAATCAATTGATTAATAAAATCCACTACTTGTGTAAAAACCATGTAGACTTTTACCATAAAGGCCGCTCCATAGTTTCTTCACATAGTATTAAAGGCATTTGATCCCTGACTTTTAATGCTTCACCCCAGCATTAAAATTATGTGTATATTTGTATCACGCTAGCTATTGTAGGGCCTCAACAGCAACACACGGTGAAACGAACACCGCGCGCCAAGGTCTTCACCGATACTCATTACTTTATTATTTATATACATTTTATAAAGACATGATATGTATGAAGTTACCGATCGTAATTTATTATTATAAAAATAATTTACATGTATAAAAATATTTCCGTTATTTTTAAAACTTAATCTCATATTTATATTTAATAACAAAAACAACAATAAGCCTCTGGCGTTAATTACCAGAAACTTGATATCATTCATTAGGAGATCCCGAAATTATTACGCTAGCAAAATTCTTAATTATATATCTTAAATTTCTAAGTAAAATATAGCCTTAAGCTTCGTTGGCGCTGGCAAATAATATGTTTGTAAACAACGAAATTTTACCGTTAGCGCTAATTATACTTTTTGATACCATTCTGCCCGGCTTGTGATAGAGGCTTGATCGTTTAATTCGTTATTAGTATCAAAATTATGCAAATTTTGAATAATTTATTTAAAAATAAAAGGAATATTTTAATATTAGCAGGTATCTCAAAGTTAATAATTTAAATTAACACTTTTCATACAGCTTTAGCTAAACGCTTAGATAATGCGTGAAAAGTTCTCTTTGTGCTCATCACCCCTCCAATTAAATGGGTAACGACGGTGTTCAGTTGGAGTTATTAATTTAATAAATGAGGGAGTTCGGGTGTCGCGTCAGGTGCGCGCTAGTGGCGCGTGCCCCGGTGACACCGCGCTGACGTACCACTCTATAAAATATCACATTTATTAATCCATCAACAATCCGTATGTAATCCTTAACAACGCCGACGAAAACGAAACAAAAATACACCAAATGTAGATGCAAGCAAGCTCTTTTTACAAAGATCCGTATTCATAAATAGCTCTTATCTATGTTCTAACACTTTACGCGCGCAAAGAAATGTAAATTTCTAAAGGACTACGCTTAAAACGGGCGAAACACAAAGAATCACACACTTTAATTTATATGTCTGGCATGCTTCAATGAAATTAATGTGGATTTGTAAGAAACAACCAAGACTTCTTTCATAAAAATTTAATACTCTAATTTATCCCTCCGGCTTGCTCTCCGCGCGAGTAATTACAGTAAAAGGTCTTAAGCATGAATGTTATGACGGCGTTTATGAATCGTATTTCTGAGTTGGTATAACGATTCATTCACGCTCCTTTTTCGGCATCTGAATGCTCTCCACACAATAAATTTTAGGTCGAAAAGATCTTTTATGAATTTTGGACGTACCGCCTCTTTTGAAAAAAATAATTTCGTTTTTCGCACACAATTAACATTAATTAATAACCATAAGTATCATCACCCAGAATATACCGTTATATTAAACGACATGAACTCGAAAACCCAAAATCTGTAGACATTTTTCGAACTTTTGTCATGTTTTCTCTTGTTGACATTTAGATCAGACAAATTAATTTTGGAATTGAATTGAATTACCGATAGGCTGCTTACGTACGACGAGCCTTAACATTTGACATAATGATATTTCGAAGGGAAGAAGTCGAATTTAATAGCGAGTTAAATGATACGTGCCCTGATTGGAAAATGTATGCTTATTCAGGTCGACGAGGCCTCACCCTCCCGGCCTTCACACGGCTGATTTGAAATGAATGGTAATAATGCCCGAGAATCCTGCTCGCATCGTTTTGTATGATTATTCCGAATTAATTATTTGTCGGAATTTTGCTGGCTAATTTTTCGGAACAGGATTTTTCCGCTTTGAGTGACGTTGTAATTCCAGCTCGTCATGGGGTGAACGGTGAAAGGCATATCTTTTGTGCGTAATTTTACCCTTTTTTTTACTCATAACTATCGATTAAAAGTTTTTTCTTAAATATACTTTTAATGTCTAAGAAATAAACATTCCATGATATGATGTTTTTATTCGTTATTTAAATAGCCATGTTAAAGATTATGATTTAACGATATATAATATCTGGTTTATCAAGGAATTTATAAAAACGATAAAAAACACAGCGATTTCAGCAAGGGTAGACCCGTATTTCACTTTTACGGTGGACGTTATAAAAGGCCCATGATCGATTTATCAAAGCACATTCCCATATCTAACTTATAAAAAGCTAGTAGTTTTGCAACAGAACCATGTCACAACGGTCCCGAGGGCCGTCTGATGCGAATATCAAATCGCTGCCACCCTCGCACTAAATAATACTCATCCATTAGACGAGAGGGAAAAACGACACCTATGTCCATCATGCTACGTACGAGTACATCTACTGTCAATACTTATGATAGGGGTTTTTAGTAAAGAAAAACAAAAGTTTTTTTTTTAAAGAGTCTCCTCAATTTGAAAAAAGATAAATATGAGCTTTCTCCCAAGTGCGGTTCAACACTCATTAGCACCACGCTAGAGAAATGCAAATATCCCAGATATTTTAATATCTGTAAGAAAAATAACACATGCACTTGCCGGCAATAGTAGAAATTTAATTTGATTCCAATATATTACTATAAATATTTATTTTCAAAAATACAATAGTAAACGAGAGAATAATAACATCTAATTCAGTGTATTGCTATACTTTCTTCATTAACCGGTCTGTTTTGCTTTTCCATATTTAGCATCTGAAAATAATTCGTAACATGAAGGTCAAGAGGTGATTTTTGTTTGGCATTAATAGGTCTTTGTAGCAGAACTGGACTCTCCCAAGGGGCCTGAGCTGGCATTCTGACGACTGAACTAAGTAGAAAGATAGAACAGACTTAAGCGGGCCAATTATCCCGTATTGGATTTATTGGTAATCTCTGCACGAATGGGCGCGAGGGTGCGAATCGAACCAACTTTTGATGATGCCTCTATCGGTATTATGAACAAAGTTGTTGCAATTTTTATGTAGGAGGATTTATTGTTTGCCTTCCTCTTGTTTTGCCCTCGATTGTGCGCGGACAGATAAAAGAAGGCTATTTCATTACCTATGACCCAATCTCTTGCTGAACAATACCAGTGGATTAGAACTTTATATGATTGATCCTCTATGAATTTTACTACATAAAAAGTCTTTATTTTGCGAGGCTTTACTTTGTGATTTATAATAATTTTCTTGGAATGCTTGTTCCAAATGCATTTTAATTTCTTTTAGCATGACTTTTATTGTTTGGACAAAATTAAATGTATTAATTTAATATCCTTCATTTTATATTTTCTTATTATACTTCCATACGCAAGTCCAGTCCATGCTAACAAACATTTTAGAATTATTACGTTAAATTAATACATTGAATTAACATCATAGTAATAAAATACTAAACAAATAAATTATTCACTACTTGTTGTGCATCTGTTGTAAGATCAAAAGAATAAATAATATGTAACATCCATAAATATTATAGAAAAACGAGGGTCAATCTTTAATAAATATCGACAATCGAAATTTTATTGCTTCCATCCCCGTCCCGGCTGACCTACTGTGGATCACTGTTGCCATAAAGAAGGGTCATCGTAAGATTTATAACTTATACCCTGGGTGACAAAAGGCCAAAACTATGAAAAGCGACGTGCTGCTCAATATCGCGTATTTAGATTTAACCCAAATTTATATTTATTGCTATATTTTCTATTCGAAGATTGACTGCTTACTTCGGTAAGTTTGTACGATTTATATCATAATGTAAATTGCGTGGTACGTTAGATTTTAAATAGAGAAGAGATTAGCTTACCTGTCTCAGTACGAAATGGATAATATATAATATACGCTACTATTTTACTTTAGTATGTTAATAAATAATTAAATATGCTTCAGTTTTAAATATTATTAATTTTAGTAACACAACAATACCACTCGATATCAAGAAGAAATAAAATGTAGAGCAGCATATATGCATTATTTAAATATTTCTTTTCTACACTAGAAGAATAAGTGTTTTTATAATTTATTTTTAACATGCTCTCCCTTTTCGATTTTTCTATACGCCCAAAGCTCGAGTTACCCATATCATGAAAATGTTTATAGTAAAACAGTTTTGCCTCAGACGTCGAACTTGACAAAAGAAATTGATATATTGATATAAAAGCATATTTATGTTCCCGCTGTATTGGTAAAAAATCTTAGTGATACGTCATAGCCGTCACTCTCGCATTACGCCGCTTGGGTATTGGTAAAAAGTTTCGTCTACAGATGGCCCAAATTGAGTGAACTAACCAAAGATGTTATAAAATAAATTCGACATAGATTCTATATTTTAGTTGTTGTTATTGAGTGTTTTCTTAAAATAATAAAAACAATAATTATGACCACAGTTTACTATTGCTTGCAATTTTGTGTTATTTCACCTTTAATACAAGATTAGAATGTCAAAAAAACAATTGGTTAGTCTTGTTAAAGTAGTAAAATGTAATAGTATTATGTGTGTGTATTTTATCACATGTATTATGTATTTAACACATTTATGAATTATTAAAATATATATAAGTATATTTAAAATAAGCAATAGAACGACTCATTATAGCGCTAATTTCAATGTAGAGCACTACCAATATTTTACGAAAGGCAACAAATTATTTCCTTAATGTTGCCATTAAGCAGGATGTATTGATAATTATATAGTAATTCCTCGTAGACATTCAGATCACGATTCGAACGTATCTATAATATATTTTTCAAGAAAAATGTTATATTCATGATACATATAATTATAATAAACATTGAGGCCGTTATGGCGCAGGGGCATAAGCTTGTGATTGTAATGCAACGGTTATGGGTTCGGTTCTGAAGAATGAATTATTATTAATTAATATTTTCATTTTTTCATTCTGGTACCAAGGCAAAAGCGCGGCGTTAGATTCCGTTACTCAATAAATTCGGTAAGGCACTCAAGGAAAGTAGGAAACGGAGTGTCTTAACATTAGGTTCCATCTGCCTACTACTTACTTTACTCAAAGTATTTAGGTGACGGCTAAAAAATATTAACAAATATTAATAACAATTTATCGAATATTTTTTTCGTGGGTCAAATTTATATTTCTGTGGTAGAAATTGTATTACCGGAAATCGTAGTACCGGTGTTAGTTGTATTATTTATAGAAAAATCATTCATTATATCTGTACTGGATTCATCCGTGGCGTTATGTATACTAGTTTCTGTAGAATTTTCAGCAAATATAGTATTAGTTACATTCTCGTTATCAGCAAACTGAGTACTTTCGTCGGTTGTGGATGGCATTGAATCTGTTTTATGCGTTATTTTGTGCGCCCACGCAGGTTTTGACGTCGTCGGTGCACCGAATTTCCATTTGGTGATCGAGTGACCAAATTTATTTAAATATTTAGATTTTTCTTTCTTTATATAGCACGTACAAAAACAATATTTATCTGACGAAGCGACATCATATTTCAAATCTATACACTTTTGAATGCAAAGGTACGCTTTTTCGAATATTTGACACTCTGACGTCTGGTGGAATCCATAACGCAAAAATAACTTCAACGAATCTGTAAAATTACGGATAAAATTATATTAAATATTGTTAAATTGGGCACAATTATTTTTTAATACAAATGTAAATTATGTAATGTATGTCTCTTAATATCCTTATTTTAACGATTAAACCAATATATTATTTAGGTTTATTAATTTAATCATCAAAAATAATTATATCATTAAAATCGATATATAGCAACAACAACTTACTGTTTGTTAAGATATTGACGCCTGATAACTCCGACGGCGCAAAAACTGAAACACATTTCCCTCTTAATTAGATTGAAATTTAATTTCCGAATTTTTGAAAAGAAATAAAAGAGAAATTGAAAAAAAGAGATTTTTAGAAATTACCTATTTCTCTGTCACTAGTGACAACAAAGGAAACTTATGGGTTTGTTTGTATATTGTATATATAATGTCAAAAACAAATTTATTGTTACAAAAAGAAATCACTTCGATTAGTCGTTGTGGTAATTGCAATATACACACCGATTTAAATTTTTTAAATATCTTTTTTAATATTACTCATTACAAATCTTTCTCGTCATTTGGAAAATTACTTTGCCTACACTCCTGCTAACTATTGAAAAAAAAAAATTATAATTTTCAATAATTGTACTCCAAAACATGAATTTATTTTTCGCCATTGTTATCCTATTAATCTCTTACATAACAAATATATAGAAATATTTATCAATATTAGACTAATATCTAAATAAATTAATTTCGGAAATGAAATTATTTATATAATATTTATTGCTTACCTATTTTTGATGTAAAATTCTGGCTTTTAATCACATATATAAATTGCAATATGGTACATAGTATCCTCACTGCTACATCCATTATTAAAACTGAACATGTATAACCACTACCTCGCATAAATTTATGTTTAATTAATAATCATAATTACTTCAAAATAATTACTAATCCATTATGGAATCAATTAAAATCTTGTTTTACATAGTTCTAGATTTTAGTTACATATATCTAATACACGACTCAAATCAATTTAAAAATTTTCTATATTGGATAAATTATATTCGTAATTTTACGGACATACTTTTTAACTTAAGTTATAATTTTTTTAATTATTTTTCAATTATCCAGTTGACACAATAATTGCACATTTCAAACTCACGTCTCTTTGATAAGACAAAAAACCTGAGATATACCTAACAACATAATTTGACATATCTATTAAGAAATTCATATTAAAGATAAAGGGGAGGATGGTGTATTAAATAAATATAAACATTTATTATTTTCTTTTATTTGAAATAAATCACTAACATTATTATTTAACAGTCGTAGTTTCACCTCCAGTAACATTTAAATTTGTAGTTTCGTTATTACTTCCGGTGCCTGTCACACTAACAGTTGTAAAAGTATGATTAGTGCCACCACACTGCGACGTAGTGTTTCCATCTTTAGATACACCAGCAGTCGAAGTGGTCTCTTCCGTAGCATTTGTTAGAGTTCGTGGTGATAAGGTTCCCACGACATCGTAAAGTCGTGGACTAAATGTTTTATGTAATTTCATCGTGGTCCCATTCGTCTTCCATTTGAAATAAGGCAATACAGTACTAGTTTTCATTTCGTGACAACTACACTTACATAGGCTATTTAATCTAAATATTTGATAGCCGATGCTTTTGCAAGCTGTCATACATTTGAATGTTTTTACGTAGTCACCGCAATTGCTGTGAAAGTTAAGCCCGTAGTGTTTTCTGTGATCTGTAACTATTTAAAATATTAATAACATTGAATAATTGTATTAATCATCAATATATTGAATATTAGACGAACCATTAGAATAGCTAATTTTAACGCATATCAAGGCTACCACAAAATACAACATTTTCGCCTAAAACTCGTAAAACGTGAATTTAATTAAATGCATTCACAAGTAAACTAATAAACATATTTCATTATAGTTTTTACGATACTATTTCAATAAAACCCGCAATATGTTTACAAGTACCTACTAAATTCATACATAAATGAAGCTGTAATTACAAAAGAATATGAAGGTTTCTTAGATAGCATCAGTCTATAAAGTGCCTTCAGGATTATACTTGTATATACCATACAAACAAGCTCACAGTCTGTTCCAAAAGTCGTCCGCCTTTGTTTTCTGGGCTGGGACTGTCTAAGTTCTAATTAATAAATCAGGAATGTGATAATGGCGGTGCACATGGGACTCTACTTCTCGGAACAGCCCACTCTATGGCCACCCAAATGATGATTTCATTATGTGTATGATTTTGATTGATGTATCAAAAGAAGTCTCCAGGCAGCCGAATTCTTTTCATAACGGACATATTTGCTTTGTTTATTACTTGGAACTAATTGATCTGCGGCGCCATAGTTTTTGAGCGCTTTCAAATCCTATTGGAGAATTCAAGGCATAATATTTCGAAGGCTCCAAATAAAAATAGGTATCGTATGTATTGCCGTTGCATATCTTGCTGGACATAAAAAATATTTTAGCATTATAAAAACCGTATTTATTTGATTTTAGGTACTAAAATTAATTCTATATTTGAATACAAATGTTTGTATAAATATAAATAAGATTAGGCTTATTCGGTTGTTTTTGTTTACGACCAGCAATAAAAGGAAGATTCCAGAGAGAGACTGGCTGTCTAAAAGGAAGGTGACAGGTCCCCACAGTTTACGCCAACTACGACACAAATTGCGATATTAAGCACAGGGCGTGATGAAAAAACTCCAACTGAATATAAATAAGGCAGGAGCGCTATAATCAATATAAACGATGCTAAAGAAGATTAGAAAAATCCTATGCGACAACAAATTCACAAGATTGAGAAAGTATTACTACGCTTCGGTTGTTTTAATTTATCAACGTTATTTATTATAAAACTAAAATTAGATTTTATTATGGGCACTATAATTGAGTTAACGTCAATGAATATGGTAAGAGCAACATGTACTTCATTAGCTTCACGCTGTATCCCGCAAATAGCTATGCAAACAGAGGGAACCTGGTAACTAGTGTTAAGAAACTCCGTTGGCCTTTAAGACAGTCCACTTTCCATTTGCCGCTGAATCCTTGAGGTTTTGCGTGTTGAGTGATGGATATCAAAGCCCCGCTTTGCCTCGTCACCAAAGCGAGGAAATGGAAATATTAAATAGTGCATTCCCCCGAGAGGGAATCAAACCCACAACCGTCATGTTTACAGTCGCATGCTTCTACCCCTGCGCCATGAAGACCTCAGTGAATGTTAATTAAAATTAATGATTATTACCAATTCTAGATATTACTCTTGGCATATCCACAACACTCCTCACGCCAGACGTTAAAGTTATACGGCTCTAAAAAATCGAGTAAAAAATGCAAAGGCGAAATTGAATTTGATTCCGATACATAAATTTTACTTAGACTATTTGTCTCCCTTGGATCAAGCGGGGAAATAAGCCATGTTCATTTAATTTGTTCTTTTCAAACAAAATTACCCACCGCCTTTTAATTGTCTTTTTGAAGTTTTTGTTCGGACATAGTATTTATTATGTATTGGTCTTCTTCGTATAATCTAGCCATAGATACCGCCTGCCTCAATACAATACAAACAGTTCTAAATAACGGCTCTCGAAATGACTAAAGACAACAGATATAACGCTTTTTAATGCATGTTATGTTTACATAAAGATTCTTTGTGTGTGGTGTTTTATGGTTTTCTGTTCAACCGATTTGTATACGAGAGAAAATAGATTATAGCCAGTTTTTCTTGTTATTAGTGGTCATAAATCATGGAACATCCGTGGTTCTCGATCCTTAAATAAGATCTGAGGAAAACAATGGTTTCACTTATATGTTCTATCGATTTTTATGTCACAAGCAAATAAATATATATGTTTATTTTTTTATATTTCCTAAAAAAATCATTTATTAAGATTTATATTGAAAAAGACGTCGCTAAGATCATTTATTATTATGATAGGTGTACCTATTCACCGCCTTCTCTCAGAGCTACCAATCCGAACTAATGCCCTGAATTCAAATTTTCCGTATCGCATTAATCCACCCGAGGGTCGTAATAAATTCCGTACTATACGCGCGACACGCGTATTAAAATAAACATATAAACATATACGAGTACACCCCCGTGTACACCCACTGGTGAAATGGTATATTAATTACATATAATTCAATTAAGTAAATATTTTCACTTTAACTTAATTAAATTTTATATTAATTTGCTATAATCATATACATTACATTATTTTTGTACGCACTTAATTGTATTGTGTAAAATAAAAGAAAAATGTATGTGTAATAAAATAAAAATATTTTGAACATGAAGAAACCGTCTGCGGTCGTTTGAGGCCGTCCAGGAGCATAAGCGTGCGGCTATCACTAGGGAGAATAAAATATTTAATATTTTCATTTTCTCGCTTTGGCAAAAATTCGGCGGAATATCAGGAACGAATGTACCCTAATGGAGCACAGAGTGTCTTTTCATTACTTTTCCAGGTTCCCTCTGCCTACCCTGTTATGTGAGGGAAACAGCGTTAAATATTATTTTTTTCTTTTAAGGTCTAGGTTCTGTGACTGTGCTATGAGATGGCGTTTTATTATAACAATAATGGAGTCTCATCTCCCAGCGGGGCTCCGGGGCACCGGGGCGCCGGGGTGCAAGTGTATAATTTACTTGACACGTTGTCGAATGCACTCTACAATGAATACATATTGTTTAATGAATAATAATCTAATAATTCAAACGGATTAAAACTGGAAGCAACTAGTATTTGCTCATTTGTAACCAAAGATATTTCTATATAATAGAACGTCATTCCAGCGACAGTACGGTACGGTAGTAGCGACTTCGAATATAGGTTAAAAGCCAGCGAAAACCTATGTCATTCCTAACGCAATAAATAGGATAAGCAAATAAAAACTACTGATATTTGTAATTTGGAAATATCTGCGGAGTTAAACACAGTGCATGTTGAACGGTAAAACCTAAAAATGTAAACATCAAGCGCTACATATTTTACTACGACAGCTTCAAGTTTATCTTTGTTGGTTATATATTTAATTAAAAACGTGACTGAAAATATGTCATTCAATAAAGAAAACTCATCAATTCATTTTATTTCGCAAAGAACCGATTAATTTGTTCAAATCCCAAATCGCACTTACAATTTATTATAACAAAGTCATCCCTTAACGAACGATCATTTATAGATAGCCGTAGGTAGCTACATATATATTAAATTACCGCGACTCCTCTCTCTCCCCTCCCCTCTTCCTTCCCTCCCCTCTTTGCACCCGGCAAGAGCGCTCATTGTTGTCTAACACGAAAATATTCATTTGAATATTTACTTAACATGGATAATATTTTAATCTTCCCCTTTGAATTATACATTTTCCAACGGAGACAATTTCACGCCTATCTCATATAAACGACTCAACTGTACTTCATTATGCAGTGAAATATAGCCGTGAATTGCTTCAAAAGCGAGTAATTAAAGTTGCAATTCGCCTGAACGCGCGACCAATATCAATTTAACAAGATATTCCTTTTGTTAATATTCGCACACGCTTTATCAAATTCTCCAGCGGGGGTGACAATAAGCCGCTGTAAGTATTCTCTCTGACATATGGATAAAAGCTTTCATTTCACTCTTAGCTCTTTTGAGTGTGATATAGAATTGGATAATGGATATAAGTAAATGGGGTAAGAAAATAAATTAAACATTTGTAACATAAGACCAGATACAAAGGTCTTTATTTTAATAACTATTGTGTATTATAATTAACCTTAGATCATTGTTAGAAAAAAATAGTTACATTTTTTTTTTCAGCTTCACGCTGTATCCCGATATTAATCCCTGAGTAGCCATGGAGAACTTTGTGATAAGGAACTTAGTTCTTCACTTTTCGCCTGAATTCGGAGACATTGCTTGTCTCATAGAGCGAGGAAAATAAAATTAAATTTCAGGCGGGTTCCAGCCCCACAACCATCAAAGCCAGTTATGGTCCTATGGTGCCACAAAAGCCTTTTTAAATAAATAAAAAAAAAACATTTTAAAATCTAAACTTATATGCTATTTATTATCTGTACCTATTTACGGATACGGAACGTCAATACATTCGTAGGAATATTCCGACTGACTACATTCACAAAATCAAATTACCCGTTGCAGAGTTCGCGCTAAAACGCCTTTGTTGTGTCAAATTATATCATAATTCTATTGTGAAAACTGTTAACTGTCTCCTCGACGCCCCCCGGATAAAAAATAACTGGAACGGGGTCCTGCTCCTCTGTTTAATAACATAATAGCACAATTCCCTCGCCGCATGATTCAATTTGGATTTCCTCCAGCCTCCCCCACGCACCGTGCAAGCTAAAAAATGACAACTTCATTATATTCTTCGCTTCGCTCTTGGGGGTGACTTGTTTGTCGCACGGATTATAATGATTAATTCCCTAAAATATTAATACCCATAGCACACTTGCTAGCTATTCAGCTTAATCGAATTTTTAAGCTCCTTATATTTTGGAGTCTTTAAAATTTAATATAAAAAATGATAAGTGAAAAATGTGGAACATTTAGGAAATTGTTAATAGCGTTACGTATATTAATTTTAATTTAAATCACTAAATATGGTTAAAAAAACTTATAAACAACTACATTGGAAACGTCTTTAAATAATTAAAAACAATTATAGTTTTACATACTCAAAAAGCAAGTATATTTTTTATTGCCAGAACTGTATTAAAAGTATTACATGGCCAGTTTCTTCCGGGCTTTTGTCTGCGCAAAATAAAAACTTCATTTCTCTCCCCGAGGAATTTAATTTGGAGTAATGGAAGTGTTATATTGACTTAACAGGCCAGAAGCTCCCCTCGCAGTAACAGTTATTAAAATGGAGAAATTTATTATTAGCATTTCACCGTTACACTATTTACATTTTGAATTTATTTTGTGATTCCATTAGTCACAAGCTAGTGCATTAATACAATGATGCGAGCCCACTTCGAGGACGAGGCTAAAACGTTGGAGGCACAATTAATCACAGAGAATTGTTGAACTTATCAAACTTTTACTTGGATTCATTTCATTTATTTATAGGAAAAAAATAAATAATTATAGAAAATAAAATATTTTGACTTCTTATAATATTTACTATTTCATTTTGCTTCCTCAGCCTTCTTCCACCTGCATAAAATTATTATATCTTAGTTTTCACTGGGATACTTCAAAGTTTGTTTCTCAAAAAATCCTCTTATATTAAAACTAATTATAAAATTAACATATTAAAATTCATAACTTAAATATATCAATCAATCTTCAAACAATTTATTTACATAATATGTGTTTAACAAGTTGAAAACAACTGATGCCAACACAGATAGGATCTAAAACATGGAGGGGTAATTTTAAAACGTATAATAAGAAATATGACGCGCCCTGAGTATATCATTTATAGTCCTTTTGTCGCCGAAATTATATTTACAGAAGTGAGCAGACAATTTCACGCTCTCTTCCCCGCGCCCTAGCTCGGACTCTAATCAACGCCGTGAAATATTAGTGTGGATCATTTTGTTTTAGCTAACATTGTTATATTGACTCTACTTTTTTCTTTCTTTTATTGCTATTTAAATGTATGTTTAAAATAATATGTACAAAATTGTCTTATCGCGGCGTTGAGTTCCGCCACTCGACACGCAAAGCCTCCAATATACGGCAAAAAGTAGAGAACGTAGCGTTTTAACACTAGAATCTCTCTGCCTACCCTGCTGTGTGCGGGATACAGCTTGAAGCTGACTCTTTTTTTTTAATTATCTTGTTCACAACTATCAGTGATGTTTAAATATTATACCGAGTAAAACTTATCTCTTAAGTCCATAAACGTCCATCCTATATACAATTCTGACTTTTTCGTTATTTTACTATATTGTGAACACCCTTGACTATTTACACAAATTTATGAAAAAAAATATAAAAGATATTATTATATTACCTTTCCTTTTTTATTATAAAAAATATTAAGACACAGAAAATTGCAGTAAGCAATCCACATTACTATAGCTTCCAAGGGTACCGATCAATAAAGGGTGAGCGTACAGATGAGCGTGAAAGATTGTCCACATGTTCGATCACACCCCATGCGATTCGGTCTTAGCGGCTATCTGGGCTATGCATCAAATTAATAACCTCTGTCCCTTCCGCTACATTATCTAATATGTCAACAGTTTTCACGCGTCGTCGTTGTCGATCGTGATAAAACAATAACATTTATAAACAAAGTGTTACGTTTGGTATGTTTATTATTAGTAGCTGTGATTTAGGAAAACCTCCAAAAGCTATTTTTTTAATGAATTTGTATATGAGGCCAGTCGTGGCGCAGGCGCAAGCGTGTGACTGTAAGCTCAACAAGTTGTGGGTCAATTTCCACTCGAGGTATTTAAATATTTTCTTTTCTTTCGTCTAGTGTCGAGACTACGCAACGCACATTGTCTTCAGAATTCAGCGGAAAGCGAAGTTTCATAACACTAGCCTATCTCTACCCTAACTGAGTAATACAGCGGGAAGCTGAAAAAAAAATTGTATATATTTTAGAAAAAAAATACACAGTTTAAATCTAAGTATATTAAAGTATACTATCTATAGAAAATATCTTAATATATAGAAAATATATTTATTTTATTCACGCCATTACACTGCGTACATTATTGCTAAATCATGTTAATATTATTTACAATTACAATATAGATACGATTTATCGATGCGATACGAACGCAAAAGAGTCGCGTGTCCCTTTCCTGAAATTGACAAGCAAATAAATTGCGAGATCAAAGCTGGTACTTGGAAAAACATCGTATCGAAAGGGGCGGGCCGTATGACATGTCTCTGATCGGAAACGGAAGTAGAGACGGAGGAAGTGATGTAGAGCGGCAGACGAGCCCACTTCCTAGCGCTGCCTTCACTTAACTCAGCAGGGTGTACAAAAATTATCTACACACTTCCGCTCGTAAGGACGTTATTGGATAAATAAAATAGTGTACTAAAATATGATCATTCATCACTATTTCGATAACTAAAAATTGCTTCCAGGATTTGGCAGAAAGTGGAGAACCGACGTATCTTATTGGGAACGGAGTCTCTTAACTCTAGATTCCCTCTTCCATCTGCACATACCTAACAGATGTGAGGGATACAGCGTGAAGGTTAAAAAAAATTACAACTGTTATTAATATAAAATTGGTTCATCAAATAGTGATGTAATTGATAAGATCTCAATACAAAAATAAATGTAAGTTGAAAACTTAAAACCGCAGCGAGCCGGTGCCATAATAAGCCTGGCCTATCGGGTAAGTCAACTAATTTATGAAGTTAATAGTATTTCTATTGCGTGTTTCAAAAATTAATTTGTTTCAAGTTCCTTATTATTGGGGGCCTTTGATACTCATCGATAATTTATTGTAAATTACTTCCCTTCCGGAAAATATGTAGGTATACCTTATTTGATGTTGATAGCTTTTATAATACATCTGTCTGATCCTACCTTTTAGGTACCTATGTCGCAAATTCTTTTCTATTTATTCTAATGATTACATTAAATCTAAAGAATAGATGCAAAATAGAATGAAATAATAATTATTTATTTCAGACTTAATAACAATATTTTGAGATTTATTAATATTATTTTAGTTAGAACACTTGGTTTACTTTTATACAAATAAAAACACTTACAAACAAACACACGCTACACTTTTTACACAAATAAAAATATAGCCACTTACAAAATTAAAACTTTTATTCTTATACTTATATTACCTTATCTACATACATGTATAATGTACAAACTTCTAATGATTACTTCAAATATTTTCTTTTTCTACCTCATACTAACATTTATTTACGAAATTTTTCTCGAAAGAGTTCATCAATTATTTCGTAAAGTTCGGAAAAATTTACGCCATAATTTTCAAAAACAATCTTAAATTGACTGAACTTTGGACTATCGGCCACACGCATTACGATATCCTTAAATTCTTTAGATGTAACTATATCAATAAACTCGGCTACTTCTACGTCATTTTGAATTTTAGTTTGTAAAAGTTCCTTCATATCTTCTATTGGTAGCGCTCCCAACATTGCAGCTATGAACCCTGACACTCCTGATTTATATCTTAGCAAGTTTTCTGCTTCATTAAATTCAGGTAAGCTCAATTCAGAATTAATAATATCAATCACTGATTTTAAATCATATCCTTTAGCGTTTAAAAATAAATACACCTGAAAAATGAGAGGAAAAATCAATTTAAGTATTAGTATTAAAAGTACTTAAGTACATAAAATCTTTCACATCATATATTTCTTTATAAACTATATTTTACCTCTTTGAATTCCTTCATATTTTCCAGGTCCCAAACGATATCCTTGAATTTAGGACTTCGTAAAAATTCTAAAAACCTTATAACTTCCAGATCGTTTATGAATCTAATAGCAGTATTAATGACCTTCTCTATATCTACTAGTTTTAAGACATCTAGTATATGTTCGCGCCATTGAGATGTTTTGATTTCATTGCTGAATAATACATGTTCTTCATTGAAATTAATAGGAGCTCTAATATTAATAATTGCCCCATAACACGACACTGTCAAACATAACAAAATAAGAACTTTGAACATTTTAAAAGAAACTTTTAGTCTACTTCTACCACTAAGCGGTGGTGAACTAAATATAAATAACAAATATTTTAAAATCATATAGTTTATATAGAAGTACAATAATCTAAGATATTTCGAAATTGCATTCATTCATTTGCTTTAATTTCAAAACTGTTGGTGCCTATATTTGATTTCGATACGATTAACCTACAATGATAATAATCTAAAGATATAACACGATAGATAAGAGCCAATTTTAGCTATAACTATATTAATTTGTATAGTGAAATGTAATATATATCTATATTCCCTAAATAAAAAAACCATATACGTTTGTTTTCCAACGTTTGTACGTTCGTATAGCATAATAATCTATATATATAAAATAGAAAGGTCACTCACTCATCACGAAATCTCAGAAACTACAAGTGCTAGGAATCTGAAATTTTGCATAGGAGTTATTTATAGGACGTAGGTACTCATGGAGACAGAAATTAATAATAACGTAGTTCACGCAGGCGAAGCCGCGGGCGGGCCGCTAGTAATATATATAAATATTTCCATGTAAAACAAGCTAAATCACCAACAAACAACGTACAAAAACATATAATTTGAACTTAAGACATTTCATTAGTTTATAATGGCAACGATTGTTCCCGATGCCTAGGCAAGAGATTGCAGAGGAGGCAGCAATTGCGCAACGAGCGCAATGAGCAGAACTGACGGACGTGTGACGGTCGGGCGCTGTCCGTCCAGGCGGCGTGTATCGCCTGCAGACTGCGTTTATAGCTATTATAACGACACTAAAGTCATTTTGCATGTACCATCTATCTAATGCGTTAAAGTGCTTGTATATTATGATTCTTATTTTATAAAGCTACTAGTGGACCCGAACGCGGCTACGCCCGCTTGAAGTATACGAATATTTATTAAATATATTTATGAAATTATTTTCAGTTTTCAATAGAGAGATGCGTTAAGCAAGCTCATTTTGGGTGACGTTTTCTAACAACAAACTTTGCAAATCGTTGCTTAGCAACGACGGTTGTTATTAACATGGCGGAATAAATTGCATGTCAAATTAATAAGTATTTTAATATATTGATATATATCGAAAATATTACAAATATTAAAAAAAAAATATCCTATGTTTATCCCGAGACCCTCAAGTATCTCTATATGAGTATTTTATCACAATTAAATTAGCGGTTTGGGCCTGATTGCGTAAAAGACAGACAGACAGAGTTACTTTCGAATTTATAATATAGGTATGGAGGTATGGATAGGAAATAATAGGAATAGGAATAGTTGGAACTTAAGGAGGTGTCCGGAAAAATATTCATATGTATATCCGAACTCGAAATCACTTTGATAGCAATAAAAACCAGTAAATATGCTTAAATGAATATTTTCAATTAAATATAGGTGTTTTGACTTTCTACCAGAGTAGTGAAACGAAAATTATTCGTTCCTCCAAGTGGGAATCAAATCCACGACCATCACATTTAACGCTTACATATCTTGATGTATAACATAAGAAAGAATATAATTATAATCCAACATATATTTCTTACATTTGAAATTGTAATTAAATAAAAGCAACATTGTCACATGTAGGTACATGTTACTAGTTATCTAGATTACTTTAATAGTAGATATCTCATAAATAGTATAGGTATAGTACTACCATGAAGTACAATGTGAGTATAAATTGATTTTTATTTTCACTATAATGGAATTTAAAGTGCTGGAAAGGATATTTCCTTTTTACAATTCCTGACTCGTTGGCTGCGATCTCTTTCTTAAGTCACGACGGCTAATTATATTTACACATTATTCCTGGCCGACCTCGATCCTTAGATACAAGTATTTACTAGTGTATATTTGCTAGCACTTATATTTGGAGATATACAAATACACAAAAAAATATTGTCAGTAAGCATTTTAAAAGTAATGTCTGTAAAACTTCAAATACCTTAATTTTTGATTAATTTTTTGTTTAGATTTTTATATTTTTTTATTGACCGTACCGTACATTACCGTCATGAAAATAATAAGAAAAACCTACGAGGATTTTGACATTTCATACGAAAAAAAAAATTATATTCTTTACTTTCTACTCAAAAATTGATAAGTGCCCGCCTGTTAACCAGAAAGATATTCAGTAGTAGACTAACCGAATATAAAGAAATATCTATAATTATAAAGAAATATCTATCTACGTTACCAAAAAAATCAATTTATAATTTACTTATTTAAAATATAAAGATAATAGTTTAACATGAAACTTTTCCATAATGAAGCACTCACGATTCACGCTCTATAAAAGGTACATAGAATGTGGATATTATTAGACGTGGTATCACGCTGGTTGCTGGTTGCTGGTCGCTGGTCCCACAGATTATGTATGGTAATATCGAGTCTATTAATAATTAATAGCATACATCTTATATAGATGAGATACTTTTTATAATATGAAACTTGTATTCTATTTTATTATCGCATTCGTAACAACACGGTAATTACTGTCAATTGTTTACTCTAGAAAATCTAATATGAAAACTTGTAGTGTTCATTATATATTTAAAAATAAGAAACATGTTATATTTAATTTTACATTCGTCATTTAAAACATATTTAAAATGTCGAGAATAAATTCACGTGATCACTTCTTTTACAACAATCATAATTATATATTTTTTTTATTATTAAACATTCTCTTTTTAATTAAATGTAATTACTCATTTTATCATACCATTTTATGTCTTACTTTTGCCCATTTGGAAGACCCAAATTCCGCATAAATTGGCAGACCCAATATGTACACACTGATCTGGCTGAAGTTAATTCTTACTACAAAAATCTCGAATCAAAATTTAAGCTGGCAGATATCAAGTTCGAACAAACACGATTTATCTGCGATACAATAGATTACATTGCCTACAACAAATTACCTACAAATACCTACAAATATGTTTATTAAATTTATTATATACATATATTTATATTATATATATGACATATACATATAGGTATATCAATATATTTAGCTATCATAAAACACCACAGTGACGGAGCAGGAACACCGCGGTGCACGCGCCTCGCAATCCAATGAGTCCGAAACGGGCGAAACATTCAAATTGCACGCCCGCGCCCGCGCCTGCCCCTATCAAATGTTGTTTTATAGCTAATTCCCGAATTCGGTTATGGCCTATAAACGATCCGCTAGAATAATTTAAATGCGAACCAACTGGTATAACGTTCGTACTTTACTTGAAATAAGGTATTTGTATGCGAAATGTTTTGAAATAGGATAACTCTTCGACGTTTATTTCTTGTGTGCGCATCCGAATTTACTGCTTAAGAAATGTCATTATATTTGAATAAAATTAAAATCATATTTTTATTTTAGTAACTTTCTGACAACAGTTTAAGTAAAACGCCATGAAAAATAACACACGTTTTATCAGTAATCAAATTTTGAAAACATAGTAACTTCATTAGGCGACACGTTAAGTACATTAGTTGGTGGCCATTGCCACGGTTTTTACACCTTGAACCGTTAAAATATAATAAACGGCTGACTCTAAGGGTTTTCTCTTGTTGCCGAGCTAATTTCCAGACGGACATTTCCTTTCATTCAATATGAGCGATTGTTTATTGGCGGAGTTCGCTTCGCAAGACAATTGAACAAAATTGCTTACTTTAACGGGACTACGTGTCAGTTCAATGAGAATTACCTGTGTTTTCCTTTGCACAATCTAAATGCTTGTCCGCTTGAGAGCGTTTTGATTAATTTGTATCCTTTATTCTATATACGTACTAACAGATTAATTTTATATAGTTTTATTTTTTATTTTAACCTTGTAAACATATTAAAAAAATATTAACTAATGTAATTTTAATTATCGTTTACTTTCAGCATACAAAAATCAATAGTAATAAAGTCTCATTAATATTTGATATTCAATTCCAGTACCAACAATCAATCAACATTGAACGATGTTTCCATAACCAAATTATCAGATAACGGAAAGCTATTTCGCAACCGAAATTCCATTTGTCGGATTATTGTAGGTGCACATTATCCGCTTATATCTATCGATCGGCGTAACGGTGTCCTAATGGTTGAAATTTAATCACGACAAGCCGAGTACCACCCGTTTATGAAGTCGGATGACTAAACACCTTTTTAATACGATTCACACGTTATAGTTAGTTAAGTTTTTGTATCGACACATTTCACGGTGCGATGTATTGGACTCTTATTGTATGAAATGTGATGCCACATACCGGCTACTGATAGCATCTATTATTATTGTTCCATAGTAAAATATTCAATCATGATACTTCGATAGGCATTTTGTGTTCTTATAAAAAATCAACTTTCGTACCACTGTTTAAGTAGTCATCTCATTAGAATGTCTACACATTCTCTGTCTCAATTTACTAAGTAATAAATATATTAAAATTAAAATGTATCCCGCACACAGTAAGTAGGCAGAGGAAACCTAGTGTTAAGTCACTCCGTTCCCCACTATCTGCCGAATTCTGGAGGCATTCGTGTTGAGTGGTAAAACACAACGCCGCGCTTTGCCTCGACATCAGAGCGAAGGAATGAAACTATAATATAAACGTAAATAATCATTTTACTTTCTCAAGCGGGGATCGAACCCATAACCGTCGCGTTACAGTCACACCCTTGTGCCGCTGCGCCACGACGGCCTCAGTTTAGTTAATTTTAATATTATTTTAGTAACATTTATATAATTTCCTTAATTGGTGTTAATAAAAATAATTTGGTTTAACGAAGTGAGAGAACAAAAGGAAAAAGTAAGAGCGCCTTAATTATACATATTACAGGTAGAGCTAGTAGCCTGCGCGTTCATGAGATCTAGCGAGTGCAAAGGGCGTACAAAATCGTGATGTGGCTTTTTAATCGGTTTCACGTTCGTTCCCGCACCACTTTTTGCATTCGAATTTCTCCCGGTCCGCCAATCTGTATACTGGACGATCTGGACTCCTAGCTGCGTCGACAAATGAAAATATGCTATAAAACTTTAACTTAGAAGCTATTATTTGAAATTGAAGGTGTCTTATTGAGCGGTGCAACTTGGCGACCAATACTGAAGTAATAAGATAAAGAGGAGGAGGTATTTTGTTTTGCAGCAAAGTCACTCCAATTTACTTGGCGCTGGGACTATTAGCATAAGTCCAGAGGTAGCAGGGTCCCGGCGCCCGGCGCTCTGCGTGACGGCCGCGGTGCCCGCACCTCTTGCGGGATAATTGCGAGTCGAAACACTTTGTTTACTATTGTAAGCGTGAAGATGCCATCGTATATCGACACTAGCTAGCCCTCTCGAATTAGTGCGCCAAACACTGCTAATTCTATCTACTATGTGGTTTTTTACGACGTTCTTGTGTCGTTCTGTTGCTAAGGTGTACTTTATTGTAGTACTTTATTGTAAAAAAGCAAATATTTTTTTATTATTATTGTATAAGCTTTTGATTAATTAAATTAAATATTAAATAATAACATGAGAAATTTGTTAATTTATTACGAGCTATTTTTAAATTTATTGAAAGTTGGACAAAAAATTATTTAAAACGAAACAAGTTTTTATTTAAATATGAAGATAAGTAAGAGCGCTATAGGTATAATTACGGTTACACATGGTAGGGTTGTCCCTAGCTCAGTAATAAGTTTATTTTTTTTACTTTACATCGTATTTACCTCCTATATTTAACCGAATCAGCAGAAGAAACGAGTGTTAAGACACTCTGTTCTCTACTTTCTTTCTTGCCCATTTTTCGAGTTATTGACTGTTGAGTGATGCCAACGCCACAATTTGTTTTTTTACAACGACTGCCCCAATTACGTAGGACAACGAATGAATTACGTTAAAAAATATATAAGTACCTACATTCTTTTTTATAAATTATGTATAATAGTAGGTATATTTGCATTGTGTTTAAGTTCTTTTATATTTGTATTTAAATAGAATATATAAATGTTTTATTATTATAAATTAAAATTTATTAAAAAAATTTTTACCATTAATACCTTCGACAGTTATTTATAACTTAAGATAATAATGACCTTTATAAATATATTATATATATTTATATAGGTAAATACATATCTATCAACAATTTATGATAACCCTACGCCCTCAGAGTAGCGGGGCACGCGCGGACTAGCGAGCTTTCATTAGAATGTGGCATCCCAAGCGATTTTCCTACTTTAGATAAGGTAATGACAGTAAAAACAGCCACCGAGGAAAAACGAACCGCATAAAAATATTGTGTCCTTAGTGCCTATATGCCACAACCATTTCTGAAAATCATACGGCGCGAATAGCAAAATCAAGTCGGTGCACATATTTTGCCATACCGAGACACTGCTAACGATTGCAGGGACGATTTTAATGTCACTAATGTGGTTCTCGCAATACATACATACATACGTACGTATATACATAAATATATGTATGGCGATCTTTTTTGCATAAATGATTACGGTATTTTAATAGCGAATTGAATTTATATTTCGATGTTGTTTATTCCATAAGTGACACTTGCTGGAACACGGTGTGTGAAATAACGTGAGATACTGAATACTTGCCTCTTCGTTATTATTTAGCTTTATTAGGTCGTTAAACGAGACGTTAATAATTATATTTTAGTTTAGTAATTCGTGGTTTTTTAATACTTATATGAAAAAAAAATGAAAATACAAATAAATATTGTATTAATAATACCTGATGTTATTGTAATGCAGTTGTGAAATGTCTGTTAACGGAATCGTTCTTGGTTCGATTCACATTTAAGGGAATATTACAATTTTATTTTATTCCAAATATTTTTGTTCTTGTTCTATCTCTATATTAAGCTTTTCTTCACAAAACTTAATTTTTAAGAAAACAAAAAACGATACTCCAGTGGAACATAAGAAATGTTTACCCATATGTAGATTAAATACAGCCTTATAAGTTCACGTAATGATATACAAAATAGGAAACTGGTATGCGATGCAATCCAATAGATGTTTACAGTGGGAATTATAATATCATAATATATTATTTGATATTCCTCCTGAGTCCGTATAACATGAATAATTTCAATCTTTGTTGACGATGAATCATAAGAAGTATGAGTTACTTGTCGTCGCCGTTATATGCCTTTCAATGCTAAGGTGAGGTAAGAGTTGTAAGAAATACTACAAAAACCGGCACCCATATGTAGTGCTAAAGCGGGATGCGATCATTAGACCTTCGCCATAATAGCCACATCCTGAATAGGTAGGTGGTGAAGCGTGCTCGTCTCTCCGGGTTCCAACGATGGTTCATTGGAGCTATGTTCATTCATCTTAAACACCAACATTATATTTACAAATTCATTCAGTATCTATATAATATCAAGTATTTTTTATTTTAAGTAATTTTACGCTGACAATTAGGTAAGTAAATTTATCTTTTTTATCGTATCTTATTTTTTTTACACAATATTAATTACGCTATTTATAATAAATTTAAATCATGAGTTACTGTAATTAAAAGCTGTTACTTGTTTTTATATATTTTTTTAATAAAAAGGAGATAAAACTTTCAAACTCTCGCAATTCTATATACCTATTTATTAGTCACGAGAGACTTAAAATATTTCTGTGGCTTTATATATAACTGATATAGATAACGATTTCATCCAGAGGATGTCCTGACTAATATCTGTCCGATATTTGTTTTTGGGCATACGGGTACGCGACCCCGGATCCTCGAGCCGCCACTCTTACATCCTCATCCAGTCCGTAAGAATGGTGTCCTAACCCCCCCCCCCCCTTCCCCTCCTCCTTTCCTTAGCTCCCTCCTTTTACCTATCCTACCCCTTCTATTTTCCTCTCCCCTCGGTTTTCCCCACAAAGGGGTTTTGGAGGTCAGACGGCAGTCGCTCCATTTAAAAACCGCCAACCGCCACTTAAATGGACCGAAAAAGAAACAAAAGACTGGGTACGGCTAGGGCGTCGCCGCAAAACGACGCGCAGGCACATCGCCCTACACCTGCGACAAGTGGGCAAGGGCTACCGTGTCATGTACGGGCACGGCTAAAGACACTAGTACCCAGACGGAAACTCCGCTTTGCAACGTGGAATATTGGCTCTCTAACCGGACGATGCAGGGAACTCGCAGATGTACTCATGAGACGTCGGGTCCAGTGTGCCTTCCTCCAGGAAACACGCTGGAAGGGCAATAAGTCCCGTAACATCGGACAGGGTTACCGGCTTATATACACTGGGTCACCTTCGGGTAGAAACGGTGTAGCGGTAGTGCTTTCTGAAGAGCTTCAGAATGGGCTCCTTGAAGTTGACCGTCGCTCCGACCGCTTGATGCGAGTGAGGGTACTGATTGAGGGCGTTATCACAAACTTAATCAGTGCCTATGCTCCCCAGGCGGGATGTAGTGCGGCCGAAAAGGAGACATTCTGGGAGCAGTATGAAGGGGTGCTACTTGCTGTGCCGTGTACCGAAGTGGTCTTAGTTGGGGGGGACTTGAACGGGCACGTCGGTAGGGCTGCTGAGCCGTATGAACGTGTTCACGGGGGTTTTGGGCACGGTCTTCGCAATGCAGAGGGAGAAAACATTCTGAGAACCTGTATTGCGTCTGATCTGGCCGTCGTGAATACGTTCTTCCAAAAGAATTCTCAGCACCTTATCACGTATAAGTGCGGGTCCCACTCAACTCAAATAGACTACTTATTGACCAGACGGTGTCATATGGGCAGGGTAACTAACTGTAAGGTCATTCCGGGCGAAAGCCTAACGGCCCAACATCGTCTTCTTGTCATGGACTTTAACGTCACTCCGAAGAAGAAAGTAGCCGAGAAACGTAGGCCTCGGATCAAGTGGTGGTTGCTGAATGGACCGATGCAGACCGACTTCCTGGCAGAGGTGAAAAGTCATAATCTTTCGACTAACACCGAGACTGCTCAGGATGCTTGGGATCGGGCTCAGTCGGCAATCATTGCGGCAGGCAGGCGAGTTCTTGGCGTTTCTAGGGGAGGACGTGTCATCGACAAGGAGACATGGTGGTGGAATGACGAGGTCCAGGAGGTGACTCGTGAAAAGAAGGCTGCCTTTAAGAAGTGGCAGGAATCCAACTCTCCTGAAGACAGACTGGAGTACACAGTAGCTAAACGTGCCAGTAAAAGAGCTGTAGCCAGAGCCCGCAGTGAGAGTTTGTCACCATTGTATGATAAACTTGAAACTGTGGAGGGGCAGAAGCTCATTTACAAACTGGCACGTTCCCGGGATAAAGTGACGCAAGATATCGCAAAATGTCTTTGCGTCAGAGATTCCCAGGGCACGCTGCTCTGTAATCATGACTCTGTGAAGGAGAGGTGGAGAAGCTACTTCCAGGAGTTGCTGAATACTCAGCACCCATGCAGTCTTCATCACGACCCACCGCCTAACCTCGGACTTATTGCCCCAATAACCCTTGACGAAACACGTAATTGCCTTCGACGCATGAAGAACGGAAAAGCGGTGGGACCTGACGACATTCCGATCGAAGCGTGGAAATCGTTGGGCTCTCTTGGTGTGCTCATGCTTACTGACCTTTTTAACCATATCTTGAACACTGGTAAGATGCCGCATCAGTGGCGGCTTAGCTTTATTACCCCTATTTACAAGGGAAGGGGCAGTGTTCAAGATTGTGGTAGTTATAGGGGCATTAAGCTTATGAGTCATACCATGAAGCTCTTCGAGCGCATGATCGACCTCAGGCTCCGCCGAGAGTGTACTGTCTCTGAGTCTCAATATGGATTTCAGCCAGGATCGGGCACCATGGATGCCATTTTCGCCCTCAGAACTTTGATGGAGGCATACAGGGAAAAAAGGAGAGCTCTGCACGTGGCCTTTTTAGATCTGCAGAAGGCCTTTGACTGTGTGCCTCGTCAGTGTATCTGGTGGGCATTGCGATCCAAAGGGATCCCTGAGGCCTATATTGAGATTATCAGAGGCATGTACCACGATTCCGCTTCTATGGTTAGGACTGCTGTTGGCGACACTAGACCCTTCCCGATTACAGTGGGGGTTCACCAGGGCTCGGCTCTTAGTCCGTTCTTATTCAATGTAGTGCTCGATACTGTCTCGGCTCACATCCAGGACCAGCCTCCATGGCTGATGATGTATGCCGACGACATAGCACTCATTGCCGAGAACCGACTGACGCTGGAGCGTAAAGTGAACCTCTGGAAGGGTACGCTTGAGAACGGCGGTCTTAAACTAAATGTGTCGAAGACAGAGTACATGGCCTGCGGGAGCCGGGACTCGAGCACGATCCTTATAGGTCCTGAGCCAGCCGTTAAGTCGGAGAAGTTCAGGTACCTTGGATCCGTTATGCACGAGTCTGGAGGCATCGACCACGATGTCCATGGCCGGATAAGCGCTGCCTGGGCCAAATGGCGGGAGGTCACTGGTGTGGTCTGCGACCGCAGAATACCGCCCAAGCTCAAGGGGCTGATATACAAGAGCATCGTCCGACCGGTTCTTTTATACGGCAGCGAATGTTGGCCAGCACTATCTCGGCACACTCAGGAGCTTCACGTCACGGAAATGAAGATGCTGAGGTGGATGTGCGGCGTAACGCGGTCTGACCGCATACGCAACACATTCATTCGAGGTAGTCTTGGGGTCCGTGACGTAGCGGATAAGCTCCAAGAGCGTCGCTTGAGATGGTTTGGCCACGTTACGCGCCGGCCTAAGAACTATGTCGGACGCAAGTGCCTTGCTATACTAGTTCCTGGGGCGCGACCTCCCGGACGCCCAAGGAAGCGCTGGTTGGATGTCGTGATGCAGGATATGAGAGCCAATGGTCTAACCACCGAGGACGCAAAAGATCGTGCAAAGTGGAGTAGGTTAAGTAGGAAGGCAGACCCTGGCAACAGCCGGGATTAATGCCAGGAAGAAGAAGAAGAAGAAGAAGATATAGATAACGATTTATTTTATTTGTATATTTTAATCATAACATCTATATAAAAAGAGTTTTTAATATTTATTTATGATAATTATTACACATACAACAATATCGGAAATAATAAAGCAATAACAAAAAACGAATAAAGTTTACAATAAAGTCACGACGTAGAACAGTCAACCGTTGAACATGTGTTAGTTGGTTAAAATGGAAATAATAATTAGGTAAAACGTAAAAGTGGCGTGAGAACGTGCGGGGTGGGCTCGAATGGGCACAGCATACAAATTGAAAATTGTCAGATCGGTCGATCGGCCCGACCAGTCTCACGGAAGCGTTTACCCTAAGACATAGGCGAGACATGCATCTATTACCCTTTTTAAAGTTAAAGTTGACTGCTCCTTAAATACCGGCCCTACGTAATAGATAACACGGTCTGAATGCGATGCTTTCTCTATAATTTGGATTGGTTTTGTTGGTGGTTTTCAGTTAAATACCAGCTAGGTTAATCTGTTTTACGGCAGACAATTGTTTAGAATTAAATCTTATTTAATTGTCTTACGTATTTCTTTTAAATAAACAGGTTAATAACATATTATAATTAGTTATAATAACAAAGTGACTACGGCCCACAAATTAATTAATATTATTTTCGTCAAGGCAACCCCAACGTTATTTTACCAAATCAAACTCCACCATTTATCACGAAGTCAGTTTATTATGGCCAATGTGTACACAATTAAAATATCATTTGATATGCTGTCAAAAATAAGTGCAGTCTGATGCAGGTTGGCGCGAGGGTGCTTCCGAGACAAACAAATGACGTACAGAGAAATGTACTCGCGCACCCCTCGCCGCTAAGCCCTATGCAAAATAAAACACGCGATTGACATCTCTTTGAAATTTATTAAAAATTCACTCCGCTTACACTTTAAACGGAGGGTTAAATGCTGAAGTGAAAGGATTACCTTACATCCAAAATGCCTCCGACTTTATCTTTGTTATTTATAAGTGTTGAAGCAGTGAATACTAAATTAGTTTTTAATATTTACTATGTTTACGAAAATAACAACAAAAATCTTAGTAGGTATATATTTTTCAAGTGATCCATATCCAAATGTTTAATTAATAAAAACCGTCTAATTAATAATCTATATATCATAACATACCATAGAATAGTCATTGTAGAGAATACTAAAATTAGGATATTAATAATATGCACACAATCCCCAACATATAAGATGGCGCGCTATATGTTTATGATGATTAGCCGGTCGCCTAGCGACGGGGGTGGTCAGCGGGCCACTTCCTCATACTACCACCCCTCTAGACTAGTAATTATTCTCGTTGACCACGTTCACTTTAATGTTACTTTATACTATCTACTCGTCTTTATGCGATTTCTCTTTATTTGTTTTTCTAATATTGTTACTTGTATTGGATTTTTTTTCGTAGAATAAATCGTGGCGAAAGGGCATTAGGGTGTCAATGTAATGCGACGGTTGTGAGTTCGATCCCTACTCGGGGTAATTAATTATTATTTATTAATAATTTTCTTCGCTTTGGCGTCAAGGCATCATCAGCTTCACGCTGTATATGAGCAAGCAAGCTGTTAAGTGAATTATTAAGTTCAGCCTACCGTATGACGGTTATGAATTTAATTAACAATCGAACACCAATCACAGGGTGTTCTTTTAATTTCCCCTATTAAAAAAATGAAAGCGCCTTATTAAAAAAACGTCAACCGTCGTCGCCAGTATTATCAAAGAAAGCGATTTTAAGTGGTGAGCGCTATGGTAATTCACCGTGTTCCTCGATTGCTCGGTAAATATAAATTTAATAACCGTAAATTTTCCAAAGGTATTGTGTGTTGTCCAATAGAATTTTTTCATTTCTTTTAAGTCAATTTTATATATTCAGTTTACTCGTGAAGTATTTAGTCACGATTATTTCTTAATTTCTATTCTTTATCCTAACCATGAGCCATTAAGTACGCGACACATTGATAAATTAAGTATAAATGAAGTTAACACAGTATTTTTTCGATTTTTACCTCATTTGAAGATTTAAACAAACGAGTTCAATGAGCAAAGATCTTAATCAGATGCCACTTTGGATCCTCATCCGATTCTATTTGAAAGCTAAATAGCAAAGCTTTATTATGTGGTGAGGAGTTTTTTTTTCGTAATAGTCTACAAAATCGTAAGTGATTTAAGTAGCTGTCCTGACGCAGTGGTACAAGCGTGCCTGTAACGTGATGGTTGCGGGTTCAATACTCACTCGAGTGGGTTATTATTTATTAATATGTTCATTTCTTCGCTTTGGTACCAAGGCGCGGCTTTTAGTTCCGCCAATCATCATGCAATTCCTTTATAATTCAGCGGAAAGTGGGGAAGTGTCTTAACACTAGGTTCCCTCTGCCTCCTCTGCCATATGAGTATTCCCCATATGAGAACCAAAAAAAAGCCTAAAAAAATATCCTTAGAGTATTAAATTAATTAATTAAAATTTAGTTTTTAATTAAAAATTACATAAAGTTACAGATTCTGAATATGTTAACAAGAAAGCATTTTAATATTAGATGTTTATAATGTGTAGAATACAATAAAGTATGAAACTATCAAGAGTGCGTTCAACTCTAACGCGGTACTATTATTAAACGGAATTCGATTTAAAACCGAACCGTCCTCGTCGTTTGTGAAATTGACATTTATTCTTCGTGTTTCATTGTTGCTGCAGTCGTTTCGATCTATTGTTAATTAGCTTAAACGGCCCATGCGCTACGCTATGCTCAAATATAACAATCTATAAACTAAACTTACTATATAGTTACTTCAGCTATTTTTTAAGTAATGTTTTTTTTTCATCTTCCCGTTGTCTCCCGCATGCAGCATGGTAGGCCACTTACCGCCGAGTTGTGAAGGCATTGCGTGTTGAGTGGCGGAATTCAACACCGCGCTTTGCCTCTACACTAGAGCCAAGAAAAAAAATATTTAATATTTTTGAGAATGCACTATGATTCATTACTTATGGCGCTGATAGTGTGTGGCGGAAATAGAAACTACATTTCATATTATCGTGTAAAACACATACATGCAGCGCCATCTATTAGTGAATAGTTGCATTCCAATTAAATTATGTAGGTACATCTACAACAAATTATGACAAATTGCATTCTAATTGTTATTATTGTTGTTTTTATCATAACATTATTTATTTACATTAATCTTAATTAGATATAAAAAAACAATTATTATAATCCACTAAAAATCGGCATATCGACACCTATGACACAAGGGAAACATTAATGAGGGAAACGTGGCAATGAAATTACATACGAAAGTTATTTCTCCCCATCGGGCGGGAGTGTCCCGATTAAAGCCGTAAATACTTTGAGATTAATTATCTCGTAAACAGTGGCAGTGGCGCCGCCTCGCTCACCTACGCCGTGAGCGCGGTACAAATTCAACTTTTCCAATTAAATTTCGTGAGGCATTAATAATTATTTGGGTACATCAATTTGTTTCGTCCCCGACTGCCGCCTTTTGAGTATTTCGCACACAAGATACCGCATATGGTAAGTGAAAATGTATCTACAGATATTTTGATGGCATTTATGATAGCTGTATGTACTCGTATATTTACAAACTAGAAGCCTAAAAAGATATGTTTAGTATATAATTTATAGTCATTTTATACTTAAACGCGTAAAATTCTCGGCTATATGCACTTATTTTACTTTATTTAAATTATTTTTGAAATATAAATGATACAAATGTATTGATATGTACATATTATGTGATACATTTTACAATCACCCATTTAGTCTTTATTATTTATGATTTTGGCTTCTGCCGCGGTTTCACACACACGTGTATTTCAATTTTGTTCGTAACCACCAAACACTATTCAGGGTTTATGTGGGTTCATACGATACTAGTAACTCAAGATAGCCACAGTGTTTTTTATTTAAATTATGACAGCATATATAAAAGCTTATGTAATTTTTGGTTCACTATATATTTAAAAACAATGCAACGGCCATTGTTATTATTATATTACATAACTCTAAATGTATCTAACCATCTATTAAATTTAAAACTTCAAAGTCAATAAATCAAGACTTTAAAGTCTTAAGATAGATCAGTGAGATTTACACCACTGCGTGCCAAAGATTGTGAACTTTTGGATTAATTAAATTAAACTTGGAAATGAAATATTAACACTTTAACGTATAAAATGTAATACTGTTAAATTATAATGTGATTATTCAAGTCCTCGGCAATTTTGAAAACATCTGGGAAATTGGATTGAAGCAGCGGCAGCGCCACCTTTGAGCGCTTCCGCTTTGTCGGAGGCGCTCGCCACTTCGCACTGTGAAATTAATTTCGTTCGTCTTTATGTAATTTAATTATAAACATTTCAATATGGCGCTTCGGGAATTTGTGCTCGGGCGAAATTTAATAGAAACGTTTGATACTTATCTTCTAATACACTTCAGAGATGATTGCACGGTTTCTAATAAAATCTAACTTAATGGTGTATAATAAAATTGTGAATTTTAATACAAAACTTAATAAATTAATTAATATATAGTGAAGAGCAAAACAATATTAAACTTATTAATATTAAAAAAAATGCAAATGAAATAGCACTTAGATATCCATAGCAATTTAAATATTATTACTTATTTGCATAAGCAATCATTTTATTTAATTTTCTTATTAACTCTATATTGAAATATAGATCACATGCCAGCACTCTACAATACCTCGCACATATAGATCTCATACAGCGATACAGTCTTTCACAAAAGTTACAATATAACTTTAATCTATCAAATGGAAAGTATTATTTATATGAAGTGTACATTTACCAGATGCCATATAGAGTAGCGTTTGCAATTTTGCTTTAAAGCGTTCACGCTCCGACGACGAGAGGCGACATCAAACATCGCTGCTTCCAAACCTTTTGCCAGCTTATCTCCCATTCACTATCTGGATCTTCCCAAAACTATCTACAATCCACCCCATTGTTAGATGTTTATTAAATTTCATTTTACGTTTATCCAACAACACTTTTGTCGGCCACTTTTTGTAGTTATTTGGGACACTTTACGCCGGATTACCTTGTGACGTCTGCTTTTCTAAAGAGTCGATGTCTTTTTGTGCGGGTCCAGTATTATAGGTTGGCATTGCGCGTATTATGTCATAACAGACGAGCACTCGTCGCATTTGTTCGTTTTTTTGTCGCGTTATTTAATTCTAAATTGAATTCTGGGTTGACAATGTCGAACATCCTGCCTTTTATACGTATATTATTTTTAATAGCAATAGAGATATTAAAAAGTAGAGTGGTTATTTTTCAACTAAATTGTAGGTAGGTACTTACATAATATTATATATTTTTTTCTTAACCCATCTCTCGCATAGAGCCACTTGGGTCCCTGCTTTGTATCCACTTTGAAAGCGTTATGAACTGGGTAACCGAACCCGGCTTTGCTTTGTTTTATCTAAACCAGAAAAACAATGAAACAATATTCATTCTCCAAACAAGTCCGTCCGTGAAGTCTTCGTGGCGCAGAGGTACAAGCGTGTGATTGTGAACGAATTTGTAGATTCGATTCCCACGGAGGGAATAATTTATTATTCATTAATATTTTCACCTGCGCGTAAATACACCGAACAAAACCTAAAAAAATACACGTATTAACATCGACTAAAAAAAATTATGCATAGGTTCATCACTTTATATTTTTATTTTATTTTCTTACATTTAATTTCATTAACCCTTATCTTCGCAAAAATTTTTTTTTTAAGAAAAGCAAAAAATATGCATACTGGTAGCTTCTTTGGGCTACAAAAAACATAAAAAAAATAAATAAAAAAATCATAATATGAAAATTTCGGAAAAACACGATGTATACTATACTATACATTGCTACACGTACAGGGATTATACCATTTTTAAGAATGTATATTATACTATACATTGCGATGCTTAGGGAGGGTGGAAATGTTACTGGTAGCTTTTAAAATATACTGAAAGATTATTGTAAATAATATGATTTTAAGTAAAAACAACTATATTAATGGAAGTAAAAATGTTTAATTAAAAAAATCATTCTCAAATAATTTTTTGTTACAAAATAATAACTCAGAGATCCTATTGCTTGCGGTGGTACTCCAAAAACACCTTCGATTCTTCACAAAACAAAGGTAAACCTTACATTTTATGCACACGGTACGTGCCTGGCCAGCAGTACAGCTTTGCAGTACTTGCACATTTGATATCCGGTTATTTGCGGCCAATGGTAATATTTGTCATAGCCAATATCATCGCATGATCGTTAAGATACCGGTTTTGTATTTTTGCTTGGCGGGAAATCGTGTAAATTTTTCACTGAAATGTTTCGACTTAATAGTCGTATATAAAGCTAAAACTATTTTTACTTCCAACACCCATGTCTCTTCTTCTTCTTCAGTGACAATGCTCATAAAAGTGTCATCTCTTATGTAGAGCAAGAATTCATACATGATGTCACACACCGACTCTGATTTAGTTCTTGAAACTCCATTTACAAGGCTTATTTGGTTTATATTGACGTCGATTTTCTTCATTCATTCTTTACAAGAAATAATTAAGAAATGAGGTGTAAGAGACACTTCGGTGGTATCGGCATGAATATCAGCTGCATGCGTTCCTATCTCATAATCAGAAATTTGTAAGAGGTTTAACCTTTCGAGATTTGAATTTATCGATGGCTCTGGAGAACTTTCTGTTGATCCAATCATTCCAGCTTCATTACTGTTACTAGCTCTGTCACTTGTGTCAGAGTCTGCATTCTCTTCAGGCACCAAGGAGAAAATGCACCTAGCTCTATCACCCATAGAGTTTAAAACCAAAGCAAAAGACACATGCAAAAAACCAACACCAAAGATAAGCCAAACCATATTGTGTTATAAATAGGTAAATAATGAATGTAATATTATTTGTCCCTTTATATAGTTAGGTAGTCATGCAGTAATAATAATAATAGTATTTTTTATGGGAATCGAACCCATAACTTTGTGTGTAAGCTTTCTAGAACCACTATATCAAGGCGGCAGTACAACTGTCTTTTACATTATAATAAAATTGGTTTAGTGTATAAGAAAGACATACTTGAAATTTACATTTTATAGTAAAGTTCCAAACAATATTGATCCTATGAAGTTGGCAATGTATATTATACTATACACCACCGACGAAAGGTAAACGACTGCAACTGCGGCAATGTATAGTATAATATACGTTATTAAAAAACACGAAAAAAACACACTAATTCATATAGCGACATCAGCATATATATAAAAATGTGTAAGAACAGACATTTAGGCATGTGTATTTTATAATAAACATACATATTTAGGAGTAGAAACATAAAAATAAAATAAAACTTACCTTAGAGAAATCTGAGCAGCGCGTCTTGACGGTTATTTTTGACAATTTTTTTAAAACTATCATAGATAAACTACTATTTTTATTTTTGAAGTATAAATAAATGTCTAGAAATGTCATATGTTTAATAAAACTAAGTTAAAAAATATTTTATAGCGATCGTATATTTTTATAAAGTTGTATGTATAGTATACTATACAAAATGAAGATAAGGGTTAAAGCTTACACTTTTACTTGTAAATTACGATCGTGGTCTATTGCTTAAACATTGAATCTTAAAATGTTTTAATTCCCCCTATTTATTTACTCATATTTACATAACATACTAACTTATCTTCCAATAACTATTTAAAAAGTCTTCAATAACTATTAAAATTTCAATATAAAATTCGAATTACACTAGCATTCCAGTGTCTTCATTCGCCTTTGACAACGTCAACACGTTAAACCAGTCAAGTAGTATGCAGTAATAAAATTCATAAGCACCGTTTTCCTCACCATATTTGAATTCAATTTAAAGTGAATTATGTATGATGCTATTGGAAAACTATATGCGTAAAAGATAAGGTGATACTTAAACATGCATAGCAGTGGACCTATTATAAGAATCAATTTATGAACACGCATAGCCGAGCGAAAGCTGGTGCGTTACGAATATTAATATACTAAAACAATGCTTTAGAACGTCACTAGAATTATTTTGCTCACATAATAGAATAAATACTTATTACTTTAAATATTTGACTTCTTTGTAATTAACTTTTTTATTATGTAAATAGGAAACGAGATAAATTTGACGAAATCTTCGTTAATATTATCTACTTATGTATTAATTAAATATTTATTTTCATTGAAACACCCAGATTAAGTAATCTAGCCGTGCTATTCTAAAAGCAATAAGACTTACAACTCCACCCCTAACAAAACAATCCTGTACCCGGTGTCTTCACTAATGGCGCAAGTTCGACAGTCGAACTTAGTTGGAGTGTTCTACAGCTACAATAAAGATAAATCCAGCAATAATACGTTCGGTTAGGCCTTACGTGGAGCATTGAGCATTGCCTGGGTACCAAATTGAATTTGCATGGAGTCTTAAGTCGACACCGATTGAGACGCGTCGAGCATTCAGCTGTCTCGCTCCGTGGACAATTACGAGTTCCACAACAGTTAGACGACGATTACGCGGTTGAGCCTGTTGAGCCATCCTGAACCCATTCTGTGGACCACCAAACTTTGAATCTAATATAATTTTACTACCTTAATACTAACTGCGATAAATTGTATGAGATAGTAATCTATTATTTAATGTACGCTAAGAATAATATAACTGAATTAAATACGTTCATATTATCAGTGACATCGAATCATAATAAATAATTCACATATAGGTAATATACAAAAAACACATTTGTTATATAAAAATAAGTATGTAATCGTAAAACACAATTCAAAACATTTCTTTCCCGGAAGGCACACATTTATATTTATATAAATAATAAAAACAAAACCAACATAACTAAACATCAAATACTTTTTTCCTCATTAAGTCCGCACACACAATATTAATTATATTAAGCATATACTCAGCTATATGGGACGTGAGCAGCAATCTTCCTCAGAACGCCGGTAATCCCCGCCGGAGGACCAGGACCAGCATGGAAGGACGCTCCTTATCCCTTGATCCCTTTGTTTACCAGACATTAAACAGATAACAACTCCGCGCCCTGATACTCTCCAGATTAAGCTTCGGCTCCCATAATCCGAACTTCGATTAATTTCATCCAATAATTACACACGGTTTACTTGTTTTGCTAAATATTAGATTACTAGATACACACCTAACCAGTCTTTACTACAGCGACCATATATAAGAGATATTATAATGAGAAGTAATACCATTAACCATAATTATTAATAATACCATATTATTAGCTAATAAGCAGTAATACCATATAACATTTAGATAATAAGCAGTAATACCATATAACATTTAGATAATAAGCAGTAATACCATATAACATTTAGCTAATAAGCAGTAATACCATATAACAATTAGCTAATAAGCAGTAATACCATATAACAATTAGCTAATGCAATTTAAAAATTATCAGAACTTAAGATCTTATGTCTAATGTAGTTACCCCAATTATTATAAGTATTTTCAAAGAAATTGTAACAAAGAGTATATATATGAAGCAGAAAACAATTGAATTATTTCTTAATGTGAACAATCGAGAACAATAACAGGATAATTGCTTGAATTTAAGTTACTCACCTGCCGTATCAATATAGAAATGATTGTCTTAGATTACAATCTACTACTGCTATAAACATAAACAATTATTATCTAACATTCCAAGCTTAATTCTTAATTGACTTTTAAAGTGTATATTTCACTTATAATTTTAATAGTACAATATCAAGTAAGTACATTCTACTTCGCGTTCGAACCTGCCTCGTGGCATTATAATTTCTTCATGTATGTTACACCTTACACAATTAAAATCATCATTATGCTATTGATACTAAGTAAGTATACTTAGGTGAAAAAACCGATCAAATGCGAGTTGTACTCGCTTGCCGAAGGTTCCGTACCAATTTCAGGATTAGCTTACAATTAGATTCAAGTTGAAATGAAGTGAATAACACTTCAAACTTCAAATCTATTTTTTTTTCTTCTTCTTCATGTCAAGCGTATTACACTGTTCAAGAATATTTAGAGGATAAGCATGTATGGAATTAATGTCTATTGAATGTAATGCAGGATAGCTGCCAGCTAATGTAATAGATTGTACCATTGATTTTGAAAATAGCAACTGTTGAGTTTCTTGCCGGCTCTTCTCAGCAGAACTGCCTTCCGAACCGGTGGTAGTTTTTTGTTCATATGTTCATTCGACGATTCAAGAGTGCTTATAATAATTGCCTATTTGAATAAAGAATATTTTGAATTTGAATTTGTCAATCACCCATGTTCAGAATCTAAAGATATTCTCTATTTATTTACATATAGACTCTATATATGTATATAACAGAATTATGTGAGGGTTAAAATTGACTTGATTATGTTGCTATCTAAACATAAAATTAATTAACGATGTGACGCATCTGTCGACGACACGAAGCTACAGGGCTACAAGTTAATGCTACTGTGCAAACACAGCAAAGCAAATATGTGAATGATACCCTTGCACCCCATCTATACTCGTTCATATTATGATATAGTTAACCAAGTTACTAACTAAATTTATAACTGTTCCCTTCCAGTCGTGGTGCAGGGGCTCATGATGTGACTGTATACGATAGGTTGTGGGTTCGATTTCCATTCAAGGAAGAAGAATTTTGCGACCGACGTCGGTAACTCCGTGGAGTGGAGATCGTGGATCGGCAAGCGTAGCGTAGGGCGCCCTCCAGCTCGATGGACCGACGACCTGAAAAAGGTTGCTGTCTTCGACTGGATGCGGAAGGCGGAGGATCGGGAGCTTTGGCACACCCTGGGAGAGGCCTATGTCCAGCAGTGGACCCGAAAAGGCTGATTTGATTGATTGATTGATTCTTCGTTGGTGTCGAGGTAAAACGCGGCGTTGAGTTTCGCCACTTAACACGCAGTGCCTCTAGAATTGGCTGAAAATAGGGAACAGGACTTACCTGGAGGATTTACTTGGGGGACGAATGTTTCTCATATATTCCCTCTTTCTACCTTGCTGTGTGCAATGATACAGCGTGAAGCTATTTTATTCTATTTTTACATATCAACGTTAAAAAAGCGGGACATATTCCCATGTAATTAAAATTAAATTTTTTAAGGGCCATTTAAAATCATTACACGAAGGAACAATTTCCGCCTAGGACAATAAATAAAAAGTGTTTGATCTATCCATTTAGTATTCAACAACGTTATTCAATTTCTTTATTACATTATAAACCATCTCAACAAGTTTCATATAGTACCTAGTTAATTAAGTTATAATCAAACTGTACCAAATATTTAGGCTTTTGAAACGCTTTGGTATTCAGAAATAGATTAATTACTATTCTGCTCGGATAGCTAGGTATATGTTATATGTAAACGGGCCTACGTAATTAGGTTCCCTAGCGGACTAACAAGAGGTACACCAATATTTGTGGAGCGTCTTAAATCACATTTTCTCGTAACAAACGGCCAGGTATGTTTGTGAACTGATAAAATTTAGTTTGGTCTGATCAAATTCACGTCATGTGTCTGCTGTTCGAACAACGGTAACCACGTGCGGTTAGGCACGAGTGTCTTGTTAGAGGAACTTGTTACATATAAAATATCATATGATATTTAAAAATTAATTTAAAGGAGGAGATTAATCCTTGGCATTAATCTCGCCGTATGCGAGGGGTCCAGGGTCTGTCTTCCTGCTTAACCTAGTCCACTTTGCACGGTCTGTAAAGTCCTCGATGGTTAGATTGGCTCACATGTCCTGCATCACAACATCAAACCAGCGCTTCCTTGGGCTTCCGGCGATCTAACTCCAGGGACAAACATGATAAATGACAGATATGTTCATAAAAATTAAATACCTTCTTTTGTAGATTATATAGTTGACAGATTTTAAAAAAATGATTTTAAGTAAGATTTTCTTGCTTACAACTCTAAAATACAAATATAGCAACACTTTAAATATTATAGACATTATCATAGTAAATTAAAAATGTGCATAGAGAGTGAAGTGGTATATCATAACTCATTATGTTACGTTACTTTTTAAAATCTTTCCGGCACACTTTTTGATTGGAGCTCGTTTATATCTTAAGTTATACAAGAATGTTACGAAAGTTGGCCCTTTAACTTTCCATTAGCAATTATAGTTAACACAAATTTATTAAATATATGAGTATAACTGTTATAGATTTTTGATACATATTTTAAAAATGCGTTATACAACACTTTTCAACCTACGAGTCTGAATATTGTAAATGTCAAAATTTTTAGATATAATTAACATTAACATTATAAAAAAAATTGACATAAAAACAAAGAACAAATGTTTTAATAAACTCATCTTTGCACTTATTAGCAGTAGCATAAACTTCTTTTTTGTATTTTATGATGCTTTAGTATAGATAGCAAGTAAAAGATATTAAATATCCATTAAAATAAATTAAACATCACTCACTCTAGTAGGTACCATTTATTGCGGAGAAGCTTTTGTGTCTTATGCAACATCCTTAGCACATTACATAATTTAAAATACCACAAAACCATTAAGCGTTGAGACATTATTAATATATAACTTGCGAACCTCAAGCCTCCCAATGATAAACTGAGGAGAGAAGTCTCTATCAACAAACACAAATATAAAGCTAATTAAAAAGTTTCAAACTGAATTATGAAGCGGGCTCCGATGGACCCTGTACCAAGATTGTAGCTAAGATTTAATCAAAGCGGGTGTCATCGCCAACCCCGCAGGAATGTTACCCCAGCAAGCTGAGCGAGTGAGTGTAACGTAACGTGGCAAACTTTCGTGGTACCAAAGTAAATGTTTACTTGAGACAGTCGCAAACATCGCTCTCACACTCTGAGAATTCCAAATTTAGATTACATATTCATAACAGGCGTCGAGGATCTGTTCATTTCGTAAATCCCAGCGGGGACCGTTAGTGAGAGGCACCAGGATGTAGATTTGGTAAATATATAAAGCAATAGTGGATTCGGTGATAGATAATATTGTAAAGATGGAATTATGAGAGGTGTAATTTAATACAATTTGATTTAATAGGAAATAAATAAGTTAAATTATCAAGACACGAAAATGTTGAAAATTACGCTACTAAAAGCAATAAGGCATTTTGTGTTTAATATGTCTTAAGCTTATTGGCTATAATATTTAATTATTTTCTGATTGAAAGTTATTTTTATAGGTAATACTAGTGAAATTTAATAAATAATCACAAACAAAAATATCACATAAACAATTCGAGTAAATTTTGTTACATATATAACTAATAATGGAAAATTCTTCTCTTAATTTTAAAATTGTATCCGCCTCCTTAATTTAATTTAAAACGATAGATAAAATGAAGAAATATTTGAGTTCTAATTCTAATTTACAAGAGTCACGATATAAAATGTTTCTTTATAATCATTTCAAGTTAGGTCCAAACTTTACTTAGGTATATAACCTACTATAGGCCTACTGGCCTAGGCAGAAAGTTAGTTGTAGGCTTGTAGATACATAAAAATATAGATACACAAAGGATAAATAAAAAATGGTTCTTGAGATTCCATTCACATATGAATTTTATATACCTATATAAATGATATTTAAACAAAAACACGCTCACAATACATTTTAGTTACGTAGTTACTTTACCGCTCGTATAAAAAGTGATTACAAAAAGTAAGTCCAATTTGATCGAACTGTATTAAATATATTCGTAATTGATTTAATTTCAATACAACGATTATAAAGTTTTTGCTCGCAAGAAACGCTACGGCGGGAAGAGCCATTGTAATGAGTAAATGTTCCGAATGAAATAGGTTTAGATACAAAATCGATTAAATAGAATAATTGAAATTGATCATTTGAAATGTTTTTTTAATGGAGAATTTCCAATATATGTAATGTCGTTATTTACATTTAAAGTTATATCAGTTCAATATCTATTAAAGGTTGCGTTGTCATTTTCAAAAAGAGGAAGCGATTGTATATGCATCCCATTGGACTATTAATCCAAGTCAAAGCTTAAGCGACAAAGGCGAGTCAGCTCATAAAATTTATAGGCGATCGAATGAGATAATATGGTCGACGTTAAGAGCTTAGACAGTTTGAAAATTTAAATGTGAAGTAAGTTTTGCGAGATTGCGCGGTATAAATCAGTGGAGGACAGGAGCGACGCCAGCGCTGCCTCTTCTCGTCAACCGGCTATAAATCCGGAACTCCCTCGGGCTTCTTCACCTTTCTCCATCCTCGTATAAAACACATCCTTCTTAACATATCTGAATATGTCACACCTGATTTACTCTAAATCACGCAATATTTTGTGACATCTCTTATCTTTCTTATTCAATTATTTATAATATTCAAATTGATGACTATTTAAATGTTTTTATTGGGCACACTCACGAATATTTATTTCATAATTCTAATAATTCCTAAAAAATGATGTAATAAATAGTAACAATTTATTTAAAACATGTACCTATAAGAAAAAAACTTGAAAACTAATTTAATTATATTTTTCAGACATAGAAAATAATTGATATAAGGTAGGCCTCTCTCTTCATCATAGCAGTGTACCCAATATTATTGCGGAAAATAGCTACTCATTAATAAATAAACATTTTTCAACGCTGTGTTCTTATTCCACTTGTCAGTTGTAGTATTCAAGGTATTTTCCGCCAACTTCGCCTAATTCTTTTTCACGCTACATTTCAAGAATCTTATTTTTGTAATTACAAAAATGTCTAGTACGTCGACGTTATCCTTAATTGTTGGACATAAAAATTCCATTTAAATTTCCCTTTTAACGATCAAGGAGGTCTGTCTAATTGTTATAATACACTCGTTTACGTATTTTTATTGCCGGTACAATAATTAGAATATAACGGTGCGCTTTTTTAAGTAATTAAACTTTTCCTACAGAGAAAATAGAATGTTATAGTAAGTGGAGGGAGGGTTTGAACTGTCTTAAGAACTGAATGTAAAGCAATTTGATGCTATCAGAAGTCATCTCACGTACGAATGAGTATAGTAAATGAAATTAATATCTATAATTATTATTGTTTTGTTTTTACAAACTATAAATAAGTATAATATGGTGGGTACAATGGATGGCAAAGAGCGTGCTGGACGAAGAAAAAAGTTGGTTGGCTTGGGAAGGAGCAACATTAGGGAATGGACCGGTATCAAAACCGTGGAACAACTATTCCATCTAGCATTGGACATTTAGATTAGAATTTGGGAACCATCATGATTGAGAGAAGTTCATTCATGATGAAGAAGCACCCAAAGAAAAAAAATTATAAAGATGGACATAATTTCCTTAAACAAAAAATAGAAATAGAATATATTACATTTTTACAATACTTACTTACCTACACATAAAACATAATTATTGAAACATAATTATATGTTACGATTATATCAATCTGTTTTCCCAACTCACGACATAGGTACACCCAAATTCTCAAACTGCGAAAACTTATACGGATTTGCTTATTTGAGGTGTTCGCCCAAAAATAGATTAATCTACAAAGTTACTCTATTATAAGTTGTTAGGCGAGTTAAAGTGAAATTGGTTTAAGTCGACAAATTCCTCCCGTAGTTCGACGACGACGCGAGCTTCAGTTAACTCTAGTAAGACAGTCTTCCATGACAGCTACGAGACTGCTCGTAAATAATACATTAGATTTATATTCGTATAGTCTAATATTACTTTAATTAGATAAAGTTTAATTAATAATATGTAAATATTGAGTTCTCCTTTTTTGCTGTATATCTTGTATTAATAGATGGTAATAGTTTGGACTTATTTGCATTATTAACTGTAAAAACAATAGTATAATAGTAAATATTATTTTAAATATAGATACTCGTATGAAGTTGGTTAAATATTATGACAATGACTAATCCTAAATAACTGTTATTTATTAATATATATTAATGCTAGTAATGTAAATTATTTCTTTTTTACTAGATAATCATCGAAAAATCTAATGCAATAATATTAATCTAATTCATCTATTGAAGGATTAAGTACTAAAAAATGTACTTCAATTTTAATATACCAGATTAGGACAACTCTCAGAAATATAATTTCACAATTTTCAAACAGCATATGAACTCATTATAGTGACACTGTCACTTGCATTAATCTGTCGATACTAGAATGCGTGGCGAAAAATTGCAATTATGTGTTGGGGTGCATTTCATCACAGCTGGGGTGTTTCAGGGTCGCGACCTGAGATCAAATGTTTGGTAGTTAACCCCGGTGCACTTATCATGAATAGCATTTTTGTACGTACACATGTGTGTTGCTAAATGTGGGTATCTGTACGCATATTGGCATGAATTTTTATTTTGATAACTTTTTTCTATTTTAAGATTTTATAAACTTATAATGTACCTAATTTGTTTTATTTTTTTTACCTTCCTAATGAAGGAACCTAGGAATTTAGATTCCTAATTTAGGTAACCTAGGGTCTAAGAGGTCCTTTAAATTATTATTTTCGAATACATGGAGGATGCAGTTATTACTTAAGATCGCAATTGATAAGCCTAAGCTGGTAAAACTCTTTTACTATTTTAGTAGATTATTGTTTCATTCCAGTACCTCTAAGTAATCGAGGTGAAGTTTTCTTAACTATTCTTTCTTTTTCTTTCTTTCTTAACTATTCAGTTCCTTATTTTTACCTATAATCTGTAAAAAATATAAAAATATAAAGTCTTTCAACACTATTACAATGAACACTATACTGATTTTCAACACTATGTGCAAATTATTTCACAGAAACTTTTTCACGAATCAAACCTATGTCTTAACAGTAAAAATCTTTAAGAAAGTACTAAAAAAGCTATTTTTTTCTAAATTTTTCATACAAAAAATTTACATAATACTATAGAGATTGCATTTGCAATTAATTTCTCATAGGCGCTATAGGCCTTTAATACACTTCAAAAATGTGATGAATTTAATTAAAATAGAGTCTAAATGGAAAATTATCACAATAAATGAAAACATATCTATATTTAAATAGTTAAAACTTAAATCTTAAATGTATTTTAAGTAGAGTATAATTTGATGAAATTAAACTTAATATAGTTATAATCCCATTAAAAAAGATAATGTTTGCATCCACCAAAGCAGACATCTTATGTTAATATTAAAATTTAATAGCATGTCATTCATATTTTTTTATCTGTGCTAAAAATCTACATTCAGAATAAAATAATGAGGTTTTGCAATCAAACACAATTAACATTATTCATATAATTTTAATTCGAAAAAACCACTTACTATATGTTATAAATGTTGTGTTTGCTCCCGTTTCAAAATATCCACCTACCTATAATATATTCATGTTTTCACATTGGACTCTTTGGAAATCGAAAACGTTTTATCAATATGTCACTCATTCCATAACCATTTAAAAGTAATTAACTGATACCAGTTATATTTCGTTGTTATAATATATTCAATGGAAGATAATATTCATTTCCATAAATATAAGCTACTGCTTTCGAAATCTTAATATTAGAGCATGAGAATTTTCTAAGCATATAAAAAATTACCTACATCGATAATGGCTATCATTAATTCTGGTGATCGAAGTCCAATATTTACCAATTGTATAAATTATACTGGCGGGGTTTACGCTCAATCATTTGTAGCTAATAAATATTCCTCCGTGGTGTCTTAAAATGCTGCGTCAACCTATCAATCAGTTTAAAAATTCCGTCTGTTGATCCCTTTAATTTAATCAAAAGATCGCTTTAGTTGGCCAGGGGAGGAAAAAACGTATAATGACACGGACGTTACGTAACGTCGTAATATAACGAAATAACGACCATTCGAGGGCGTGTGGGTATTTATGGAGTGAATAATTTCTTGGCTCAAAAGTTTATTTGAAATTGAAATTAAACATTCAAATCCCAATGTCATAGTTAGGAATTGCTAAATCATTTCTTTATCACTAGAAACTTCATAAAATGAAGAATTTATATAGTTACCTAGACAGTATTTTGTTGTTTTTCTTGTACTAATAAAACATATATAATTAATTTACTAATCTTAAAAATGATTATCTTAAGTAGTGTTAAACGAGCGTAAGATACAAGCGAAGATTGATATTAATTACATTACAGATACGAGTTCAATTGACCCCAATCGGGTGTACGTGGCTCCCCAGGCCGGCACCCCGTAGGATGTAATAAAATTTGCATACTTTTAATCAAAGCCCGTGTCGCGGAGAAGTTTGCCAATAACGGACCGCCGTGATCGATCTCGCGCCGCCTTGTCGTCGCATTACACTGCTGTTTGTTGTGTAAATGCCGAGACAAAGCGATCATATCATCAAAAATTAAGTAATTTTTACCAAAATCTACTATAATGATTTTTTTTCATTTTATCATTTTTTCTCCTATTGACTTCTTGGATTGATAAAGTTTGAAAATAACCTTGTAATAGGAATTTATAATAAATATTTCTTATTTATTTTAAATACACTTTAGATAAATTTAACCTGTAATAAATAGTCGTACCATAAATTAAATACGTACTAAAGATAGCAAAAGCGTCCTTAATATTGCATAAAGAATCCTAACGGTGCAATTTGCAATAAATTAGCCAGCATCTAATACAAAAGGACAAAACGGCTCGAGCAGCGTCACGGCCCCACCGCGCGCCGCCCGCCCGCCTGTCCATCTCCGCCCCGCATTAATCGTGTTTAGTTAGCGGATATTGGCGGCGGAAATTCAAATGCAATCAAATGAAAATAGCATTCGTAAAAAAGCAAAGGAAACAAACCGACAGGCGTCAGTCTAGCGAGCGAGCGCCCCCCGCCGCCCGCCGCCCGCCCTCCGCGCCGCACGCTGACCGTACTTACACGATTTTAAATTGTACATATCTGAAATTCCGATCTGTCGCGCACCCACCACTCCCGCCCTGCGCTATGAAATGAAACGAAATAAAACTAGGACGACACGGCGCGCTCGGGAAAAAATCAAAATCGAAATTAAAAATAAAAGGATTTCCCGACGCGAGCGAGGGAGGCATGTCGCTATGTTTGCGGCCGTCATTCAATGCAGTCCGCAATAAAAACATGCACTCGACATCTACATATGAATATGTGGTGGATTGATTGGAAACGAGTGTGGGGGGGGTGTTACGGGAAACGGAGGTGAACGCCGCGCGCTAAGACTGTAATCGGTTTTGTCGGAGCCGGCCGGTGCCGCGCCGCTACAATTTAACTTTGTTTGTGCATGTGTCGCTGGAGATTAGCCACATTGGTCTTTTTAAGTGAACTGAGGTCGGTCCCGCAAGTCATTTAAGATTCGTAAACACCATTTTAACTATATATTCGTTAAAATTGGACAAACTACCTACCATTTGTGCATCGAATATAAAAATATTTTTTAATGTATTATAGACCGAGAACCAACTGCAATTTAATTGAAGTCGAATATAAATATAATATAGCTACATCATAAATCCACAACTTCAAACAAATAGCAATAGTAGCAACGCTTAAAGATGTAAATGTAAGCGGCGAGCGCACGACGCCTATAAATCATCGGGAGGGGGCGCTGATTGCCTACAATTATGGCATTAGCTTCCGTGCCTAATTTTATATTGGTTGAGCTTCTAAATCTCAAGTGATCTAATACGTAGATAATCAAAGTAACAGTTATGAAATTGTCAAAATTTGTATTTAAATGTTTATAGAACCCGTCGCGACGCAATGAGCCCGGCTGTAAATGCGACGTTCACTTTAAGGTCCAGGTCCATTCCTACACTTGGGAGAAGAATTAGTTTAATTTCCTCACTTAGGTACCAATATAAAGAAATTGAGTTCCGCTACTACAACTGGGCCTATTTCTTGCTGGGCAGAGTGTCAAATATTATGTTCCTTCTGCCTACTATTATATGCAGGATAAAGCGTCAAGCTACATATATCTATTTCATTTAATAATTATAAGCAAAAAATATAGGAACGCTTTATTATTTAGTCATACAATGAATAATTTGTCAAATAATAACTAATATATTTAGGTACATACGTTATGTATATAAGAGAAAATTGAAATTGGTTTAATCCCTTTAAAGTACCCAATATAACGATTCTTACATTTATCAATGAAAAGTATTTACTTAAATCTATCAATCAGTCGTAGCATGACAGTTACAAGCATGAAATCTTCAGGGGCATGGAACAAAGATAAGTCCCGTTTAACTTCCGTTCCCAACTTATCGAATAATTTAACTGAACATTTATTTTTGCGCGCTCATCAATCAAGAGAACTCGCTCTCCGCCGATAAGCCGCGCCTCGACGCCGAGAAATGACTAGGCATTACATAAATCCCCTCTGATGATGAAAAGTGAAGTCTAACAGATAAGAACCGACAAAAAGTTACGATGAGAAATGAATCGCGATTTGTATTCGCGGGTATCCCCCGCGCGTAGCACCCGCTTCTGCGCATACAGTCCGTCGGGAGCTGCGAGATGTTAAAATTATTTCGCTGTCCTTATATAGGTATATCGTATAATTTTCCGTAAACTTAAATATATATAAAGAACCGAAATATTAACATTTATGTATAAATTTTAAAAAAGATATAATTTTAACGATTTTTCTATTTAGGTACGTACAATATGTGTAATTACATTTTACAATTTTGACCCCAATCTTCTGTAAAAGCGCCCAACTACTTTATTGCAAATTATTTTTTATTCTCGTATAAAAATGTCTGATAAAAAAGCTCAAGTTTAATCGAAACTTTTCTCCCGGCAGCCATTATTAAGATAAACAGTACAATACATAAGCCTATCTCGACATTTATTTTATCACGGGTTCACATCACGCGCCGCTATTCCTTGTTATGATACGGCCCGTACCTGAGTGGAGCTGAAAGAAAAGCTATAAACCTGTTCGAAGCGTTTCTTCCGGCGCGCCGGAGCGTCGCGTACGCTCGCCGACTGGCAAGCAGCGCCCGTCCCGCGCCCTCGGCCCTCGCCCCCGACCACCCCCCACATCTGCCGACCATATTTTCCACTTTATGTGTGACAGTTGAGGTAATATCGAGAGTCTCTCCGCTCTCTGATTGGACGAAAAATACACATTAAAGGAACCTACCGGTTGTGAGCGAGCGATTCGAAACTGTATTCCCGTGGAAAATGTCGGAAAATATTGTATTATGGGGGTGGAAAATTGCCACCCTCCCGCCCGCTCGCTCGACTCGGCAAAAACTGTCGAGTATTTGTTTTTGATGAAAACGATTTATTATTCTACGTGGGTTGGAGGCAATAAAGATAAGCCAGCGAGGTGGCGGGGCCTTATTACGGCTAACCCGGGCCTTTGTTTCCTTATAAAGAATAATAAATGAGGCCGCCACGCTTATATACTAAGTTTCTTAATTACGTATTTATGGAATGAAAACATTTTCATATTTACAATAATATTAGGGTTGTAAGTGTAGTCTGTAACCATTAGGAAGAAGTAGTCGGCAAGTATTGTTACCCGATGCAATTATTTTCTTGATGTATGTAAATAAAATTGTCTCAGATATATATATAAACGTATATAAAAGAAGGAGGATCTATGTATTAAAAATATGAGAGTATTAGATTAATTAGAACATAATATATATCGCACATAGCAGGAAAACCGGAGGGACCTTATTGTTAAGATACTCTGTTACCCACTTTCCGACGATTTTTTGTATGGTGGACTGAACGTTGGGTTTTTTTGCCGGAACGAAAAAAGAAAAATATTAATAAATAATAATTCATTCCTCCGAATGGGCATCGAACCCACAACCGCCTCGTAACAGTCACACCTTTGTATTGGGCTCCTGCGCCACAACTCAACAAAACTTCAATGTTTTTTAAAATACAACAAAATTGTATCTATCAGGTATTTTTTTTAAATTTAAATGTCGCTTAAAAAAATTTAAACGTCATTTTTTTACAGACAAAATTACAAAATATATTATTAAATATTTTTTGCCAGTTCCTACCATCTATATTAGTGTTAACTAATAAATAATACAATTACTTGTTAAATTATACACCCCATGACGTGTTGATAAATCCGGGGACCCCCGCGGAGCGCACGCGCTGCTATCACGCTCCATCGTATTTAAAACATTAGACATTATTGGTGACAGATTTTTTGGTTGCTTCAATCATCTGCTGCGGTTATTTTGTACCATGGTTATAAAGCACATAAAATTATGCTATAATCTTTAAATATATAAATTAATATAAAAAATAAAAATATTTTGTAAACTTTCTTTTTATTTAACTTTTCAAGGGTTATTTATCATTAAGCTAATTAAGTTCAACTAATTAAGTTTTCTACATTATCATCATCATCATGGATCATCGTAGGTACTATTTTATACACAGAATCGAGAAAAAAATCGAAATTTTATCACACTTTTGGGGTTCCGTATTTCAAAATGAAAAAAGGATCTTTATGGGATCACCTTGTAGTCCATCTGTCCGTCTATCAATACCATTTATCTCGAGACCGCGTGGAGCTGAATCATCTGCTATCAAGCTGAAATTAAAATCAAATATTCTATCTTAGAGCATAGAAAAAAACAAAACATTGATACTAAACCCTCGCGATATCAACATACAGACATGAAGAAGGGATGTTTACTACCACCGAATAAAGGGTGCCAAAATACTCAACAGTGCATAACTCATAAATAAAATACAATATGGTGAGCAAAACATTGAATTATGCTGGTATTATGTCACATTTAGCCTCAGTGAATTTGTCAAAGCATAATGTAGGGGGACTTTTCGGTATCGGTGGCCATTGTCATCTGGTAGTAAGGGATACAGATTTATTACTATCTTATTAGTTACAATAAATATGCATAAAAATATTATTAATTAAGCGTTTCAAGTATAAATGAGGTCAGTTATGGCGCAGCGGTACAAGCGTGCAACTGTAAACGCGACTGGTTGTGGGTTCGATTAGCACTCGAGACCCAATTTTTAAAATATTAAATATAATTTTAAAACAAGAACGAACTGGGTTTAACAACGATCAAGTGTATGTAAGTATGTAAGTAATAATTACTTATTATATTAATATTATTATTATTATGTATTTATAGTCAACTTTTCAAGATTGACATTTATTTTTATTGATGTTTACCAAAATGACTCCAACGTATTGAAAGCACTTCACTTTATAAACAAAACGCTCTCTCCGCTTTGGCATAAAGGGGAGAACAGCGAGCCCGATTCAGCGAAATCATAGAAAAGCACATAAATTGGCGCGCATTAACATTTCCTTTATCCTACGTGTCGGCGTATGACGGGGGCGCCGCCGCTCTCCGCCGCCCTCCGCCGCCCTCCACCCTCCGCGCCGCGCGGAGCCGCCCAAGACAATAAATTTACATATTTCACCCCTCAAACAGACCTTTTTTGCCATTCCGCAGAATTACGCACATATGGGAATATTCCGTTGAATATATCAGCAGTAAGGAGATATACTCTCAGAATAAAATTATCGCCTCCAACACATTTGCAAACGAACAGCCCAAATAAAGCACCGTATAAAGAATATTAATCTTTTTTATGGTAAAAATATTAATGAGCGCCATTATTGTTTACATATAACACACTTTTAACATATTTATGTTTATATTTAAAATTACGTAACTTAGCTATTAAAGTTATTGATGGACTTGTCTAACCGTCTGACTTGTTTTATAGCGTTATATACGATCAATTTGCATGTTAATTTTCCACATGAAAATAATAATAATTAATTATTTAATGAATCAGCTTAATCGTAATTAGTATTCCATGGATACTATAGTACACATGAACAAATATACAGATGGAAATGTAATTTTGCGGTAGAGGCACCCTCCAAAGGGTCAAATCAAAATCATTTTCACAGTCCAGTGAAGCAGTGTGCGTACAGTCAGACAGACGCTCTGCGTGCCTTCTGACGATTGCTGAATTTCACGTGAGCTTTGTGGTAACTCATACGGTTCTATCATTGGAAACATTAATGAAAATAACAAATAAGTACATAAATATTGTTAAACATTGTTTCAAATAAATAAATGATAAAGAATAATTATAAATAATATACAGAGAAGCAGTGACTTTATAAACACACGACGCTTGTGGGTTCAAACCCAGTCGAAGGAATTTATTTAAAATTACTTTTATTTCTCAAGACCAATAAGATAAAACAGCTAACAACTCGTAGCTTTCACAAAAAATGTAAAATTGAAGCCCATAGGTGAAAAATGTAGTCTATGCCTATCTTCCTTATGTCACGTTAAACTTAAAAAAAATATATAATCTTTTCACTAAACAACTATTACACATACGACCAGTTTGCCAGTTAGCACAGATTATTATTACCTTACAAACCATTCCTATATAGCAATTTAGTATTAGAAACTTAAAGGTATGTGAATAGAATGAAGTAGCAGGAGCAGCAGGCAGGCAGCTAGGGAGACGGACGACACTAATACTCATTAGAATTACATGGCGGAACGAGCGGTTGCAGCGTCCACCGTCCACCGTCGCCACTCGCCGCACTGCCTAGCACGCTCTATGGATTTACCCATATCCGTAAACTGGGAAATGACATTTCTGTACACGAATTTGTAATGTTGCCTAAAACGAAAAAGACCTTCCGAAATACTACTTTTTTGTTTTATTATTTGTGTTCTTGATTGGCTATTTAATGTATAAACCTATTATCTGTTTAACAGCAGTGTCACAACTCTACGTTACGCTTTCCTCTTTTATCAGAGTGAAGAAATGAAAATATTAAAAAATTCGTTATCCCGAATGGGAATCGAACCTACAACAATCGGGTTTCTAAAAGTAGTAAATATTATATTGCTTTATAATTTCTATTATTCACGTATAAAATCAAAAGAAATTAAATTACTTATATGTTGTTCTCAAATATTTTTCTTTTTTTTAACTGAACGCTGTATCCCACATAATATGTGGAGTATAATGTATTACAGCAGCCTAAGTAATAACCTGTTAAGACACTTTCCACCCAATTTCTGAGACATTGCGCGTGGAGCGCCAGAACTTAACGCTGCGTCTTTGTTTTGTTGGCAGAGCGAGGGAATGAAAATAATTCATTTCCCTGAGAGTGAATCAAACTCACAATGAACGTTCTTACAGTCAGATCTTTATTTTCATAGAACAAAAGTAGTAAACTTTTATTATTGAATAAATACAACTCTTTTTATAAAACAATACATTTTTTATAAAACAATACATTACAAATATAAGTTCCAATACAATTTTCTTTACGTATATCTCGTCGGACGTAGCGAACGCTTGGAAATATCGCATTCTCTTCACGAATTCCACCACAATCGATAAGAGAGATGACCACTAGCCGCGAGGGAGCAGGGGGCGAGCGGATAGGGAGACTGTTATTTGATTAGTCTTACTGAGAATGAGCTCGCCTCGACTTAATGGGGTGAGGCTTGTAACCGGAGTATGTGTAATTTTCTATATTCTCTAAACATACACCGGAAAACAAAAGAATATAATTATCTAAGCAATTTAGCTTTAGAATCCTGCTTGATTCTTATCATCAGTTAATAGACACACATTTCTATATAAATGGGTTTCGCTTGAAATTAATTAGTAGCACGATTCCATTATAAGGACAAATGTAAAAGCGACCGCTTAATAGTGCGGTGGAAAACTCGCTAGTTTTAGCTCGCGAGAATAGGGCCGGAGAGAAATTGCGGATAGACATAATCAGTCTTCTGGCTTTGAGGCCGTCGCCCTAATGTGCCGCGCGCCTCTTCACCTGATGAATACACACGCATTACCACTCGCTGATAGAATTCAATATCTACGTTTCATTTGAGCGTAATTGAAATGTTTAATTTTGCGCGCTTGTTTTCCTTATGTAAGCAATTAATTTGTGTTGGTGTTTTTGAGATGCGAGGATAAATATATATATATATTTCTTTTGCCTGTGCTGGTTAATTAACATACAAAGTCTTAAGTAAGTATAAAAAAATGTTTTTTCATTTTTCTTTATAATTCGTTGATTTCGTCTGAACTTTAATATTCATAGTGTAGAATTATATTACATTTTCAAAATATTTTTACCTATATACGAGTATATCTAACGTTGAACTCGTCACACGTCTACCCGAATGGAGACTAATATAGTAAATAAATAAAAAAGGTTGTAAATTTTTAGCAATGTCACATGTCACTTCTCAAATTACATTGAAATAATTGATAATTATCTAACATAATTAGTCCTTGTAAGAATTTTAATCATACGTACTACAGGTGTGAAAACAACATAACACACTAGCACGTAAGCCCGAAGCGGGGCCCACCCCGCGCACCTTAACTACCTCCAGGCACACGCTTTACGACCGGGGGATTAACCCATGTAACGAGATTCATTAATTCTTGTCGTTAAAATTTGTCGTTCTCGATTAATAAGGAAGTCCCGGGCGGTGATACGTTATTATCACTCGACCGCAGCGAGTGTCACAGACGCCGGGGCCCAGGGAGTCGTCACGAAACTTCCCAGTCCACTCGCTTTATTTACACTATCAAGTAAATTAAACTCACACTCGAGTCGGAGAAAACTTTAACAGAACTTTGTGTAATAAGTGGTACAACAACACGAGTAGAAGAGCAAACGTCGGACGCGGTCTCCGCTTCGCACTTCTCTCCCACTTAACTCTTTGGGACATATTTATTCGACCCTCCGGCGACCGCTGCGATGTTCACCCGCCTCGAGCTCCTGCAAAATTAACCTACGAATCAAAGGCGATATTAAACGCTCCCAAAACACCTACATATAATCAGTGCCTACATTATGAACCTTTACACTAGGACTCCGTTGATTGACTATTCCATAAATTTTTTATTTGTCTCGGTCCCAAAGTAGAACAAAGGAATTTTCTTCCCCCTGGAAATGAACCTTTCCTCTATCTATTTGTATGTAATTTTTAATGTGGGGTCAATAAGGAAGGTACACAGTATATCTCCGTCGGCCGACACTGTAACGATAATGAATCGGTGCTGTGAGTACGTCGGACCACGGTCACAAATTATTAAACGTTCTATTCCCGTAATAACAGCTCTCGTGCTTGAACTAAAACGATATAAATTGTACCAACTTAGTCCTGAACTTCTACAAATTAGACGCCCTACAATTTATTTAAATCTGTATTAATCTGCTATTAAGTAACACTTTGAATATAAAATTACTTAGAATGGTCATCGTCGTAGTTCAGTTTCAATTAGTTGATATTATTAATGCATAAAGGACACCTTGTGGTATCCTCAGTACCGCATTTCCTTGTCGTTTAAGATGACCCTCCCTGAGGAGGCGCGGTCTTGTCTTCTGTTTGTCTTACCTGCCTGCGACCCTCGTACAATTGTCCACTAAGTGTTGATTGCTTGTAAATACTGTGTCTTCAGAAAATGTTTACTTATAACGTAATCGTATTTGATAAGGATGTAAATACTCTCAAGTTTGTTTTGCCAGGTTAGTTGATATAAGTTTATTATACGATTTAACGTTATATGCGTGGAAGGAATTGATAAGACACACTTGAACCTTTTCATCTATTGCTCGAAATTTATCGCTGTTTTGGGTTTTTATTGTTCCGTTTTACGATCTCTTCGTACATAAATTGTATAGATAAAAGATTAATTTTGCGACCGCTATCAATTTATTTTTACTTAAGTAATATATATATAAACACACACTTCCCTAAGATATATGATACGTTAGTAACATTTCACAATGCACTCTTTAAACAGAGGGAACCTGGGAACCTATTGTTAAGACATGCCCTATGCCATGGATAGTGCCATTAAGCAGAATTGTCTTAAAGTGAACGAACTTTGTGCTGAACTTTTGCTGGAACTCAAAGCTGTGCTTTGCCTCGTTACCGGAGCTAGGAAATGTCTCGTTACCAGAGCGAGGAAATGTCTCGTTACCAGAGCGAGGAAATATTTAATAACTTATTAAATATTTCAATTCCTCAAAGGGTAATCGAACTTCTGACCTGCTTACAATTGCACACTTGTGCTCTTGCTCCACTTACTCTTGTTGGTCTCACTCTTATTTCAAGTATTAATAACAGACAATGTAAAATGAATTCTACATTAAGCAACATTTCAATTTTCAAGTAGACTATTCTTAGGTACTGTTTCAGCCGCAATAGTAAGATTCTCAACTTATAAACGTGAAATATTTCTCATAACATACAATAACATTAGACCCATACAACCTCCACAATATATCAAGCAAAATGATTCTTGGACACAGCCAGGAGTGCGAGAGAGAAGGCACACAAGGTGCTGACCCTTGCCCATAATGTACGGTCCGGTTAGGTACGACTTACGGAAAATGGTACCTACGTAACACCCGCGCCCGCACCCGCACCCCTTGCATGAAATGCTTATTATACGCGGCACGTACGCCACCCCGCGTTTTTCGCTGGCCTCTCGCCTCTCTCTCTCTCCTACGTACTCTCTGTACCCTCCGAGAGGGACGCAAGAACGATATTACAGCAAATCGAGGATTGTTATGTCCGGTCCGGCAGAGGTCGGCGTAATATATAACCACGGCATTCCGGGCTCATATATTAACAGGGAACTCGCTTCATACGAAAAGATCTTGCACGATGGAAACAAATGGCAAGGAAAATTTTGTTGGTGAAATTCATTGAAATGGAAGAAGCAAAATGGGATGAAAAGTTGCTATAATTTTTCTTTTTTGTTTATTATATCTTGTATGATGGGAAATAGATGTATTTATAGTACTCGTACACGATAATGACATCAGTATTCGGCACCTTAAAGATTAGCAAAGTTGCATTACAAATAAGAGAAATACTAGGTAATATAAAAAAAAGAAAATAATTTTGGTGTAGGTGTTTTTTGCTGAGTGGAAAATAAAAAATATATCTGTGTTATATTAGAAGTTCTTTTATAGTAATTACATTGTAATTTTGTCGTAAGATTTGTAATGGTCAAAAATTAAAATAATAAACTAATCGATAAAAAATATATAAGTATGTAAGATTAAAATAATTATTATCGATATCTCTCGATAAATGGGGAAATGCAGTTTAGAGAAACTTTTATTTGATATTTCGGCAAGAATTATCTAACTTCAAATTAGTGAAAAGATATCTTTAGAAATTAATAAAATAACACAACAATACAAATATATCATACGTAATATATTGTCGTACATATTCGCTTATAATTTAAAAATAATTTAAAATGGTTTAATGGAAACATTTACTTTGGAAGGCAAATAATGTGAATGTTGCCAAATATGTAAGTATCTACATATAAAGTGCATTCAGTATATCATGAGCGGTCAGGCGCTGTTGCGACATTGCAAATGAAGAATGATCACCGCGGTGTGGAGCGCACCTACAATAGAAATAAACTATGACACCAAGTAAGTGAATGATGGAAAGTGGATGAAACCAAAAAATGTAGAAATCAATAAATATAGTATATATATAGCATTATACAAGTTGTGAATAAAATATCAAATATAATAAAGAAATTCATGAATTTACATGAATTATAGAATTTAACAATCACTCTATTGAATTTTTTGAAATGTTGAATAAATAAACGAACAACAATTAGGCTTATAACTAAAAGGGACGTCCAAACATTATTTGAAAAAATATTTTAATTTTAATAGATATTTTGTTTATAAGTCTACAGAGCTCTTTTCTCGATTAAAACGCGATATGCACCCTAACGATTAATGTTTCGGAGCGCAGTTACCACCCGAACAAATTTAAATAAAATCGAGCATTAAAATCTCCAGACGATCATGCAAAAATATACCCATGTCAGGAGAGATTTGGACGGAATAAAAATTCCTTGGGCTCGTCGCATTATCGAGGGGCGGTACTCCTGTTTGCTTTTGTAGCTGTCGTACGGTATAATCTTTGAGAAAAATGCGATATTTAAATGAAGTGAATTCCTCAATGGGGATTTGCTTGATATCAGTTGCCATTCCATTTATTAATTCAATAAGACACGGATAAGCGCATTGGGAATGTCAAACATGTCGTGTTAAATTATCAATATTGAATAATAAAATACATTTTGAAACAAAGAGAGTTTGAACATTTTTACCATTAACACAGAAGCTGTGATAATATGAGGGGTTATTTATACTTATTTGACATATTGGGGGAGCTTTTAGTTTAAACATATCGCTATCAGAGCGTTAGCTAGTGTTACGCACAGTATAAACATTATATTGTAATGAGGACAGAGCCGTGCGCGCAACGCTGCAAGAGATCAGCGCCACGCGGCCGCCACGCGCGACACGTCTCTAATTGCCCTTCCATAGGGATTGTGACAATATTAGGCAATCCAGTGAAAATAACACTGAACCGTTTTGTATACATTTCGGACAACTATAATCTCTCATTTTAATAGATAAGTGGAGGCGTAGTCCAATGATTTGTTGGATAGGGCGAAGTCATCAAGCTATTGTATAATATTTATAGAGAAAACTTTTAGTCTCTATACTCTAAAAAATAACAATGAAAGCTTTTATTTAAAGTCGATAAAATTAAAAGAAATTAAGGTCTGTCGCGAAACAAACTACCGCCAAGAGAAATAAAAAGAGCAAAACAAATGGGACGAGCTTATTTAAGCGACCACTGAATTGTATTCGGGAGAATAATAAAAACGGAAGTCATCAGTGACACGCACAATAAGCATCAACCTCAAGAATATCATAGATAACGGCGCGGCTCTGCCTCCGCCGAGACCTCATTAGGAGGCCGTAGGGAAATTAAAAAGAAAGCAAGATCTTGGACTCGATTGCGGGCGGAGAAAAACCTCGGCCTTCCTCTCATAACATTACATACAGTTTCCCTAGATTTTCCGGGCAATTATTATTTTGTGGTGCGTAAAAATGTCACAAAATTGCGAAGACAGTAGTTAATTGCAGAATAAGAACACTGGACAATGCGTATAAGCCTGTCTCAAACGGCTTGTATAATAGAATCAAATATGTAAAGATTAAAAATAAAAAATTGTCGAAATTATAGTTGAGCATTAATAATATATTTATAATGTATAAATAAATAATAAGCAACTGTTGTCTACGCTATTATAATACTCGTATCTGGAATATTATGAAGATTATTGGAAATTTTTACATGCAAATTGCAAATTTTATTATTTATTTTAACATAACATTGCAACATAAAATTGTGTTTAAAAATAATTTAAAAGGACGCTAAAACTTTATAAAGAAAAGAAACAATTAATTGCCTTATCCAAGAACAAATTTCGAGTCTTCGAACTTACTCGATTTGCTAGAAAGAACCTATAGAAATCTTGCATTTATGCAAAACAAAGGCAATCAAGGCCCGGACGAACAGAAGAAATGAGCTTCATTAAGCGACGGAATGAAAACTTTAATAATGTAAGATGCAAAAAAGTCGACAAAAATGCCCAAGAAAATCTGACAACATAAAGGCTGTTGTAACCGGGGAGTCGCCGTAAAATCATTAAGATGCTAATAAAAACTTCCTTTTATCGCACAAAGACGGAATCGGGGGATGGTGAAAAAAATATTCAAATAAAAACTCAATCGAGAGAGTGGAATAGGAAACGACGTCCGCGATTATTCTTCAAAACATAATGAACAAAATTAATGTAAATATTCTTTTGCTGGAACTTTTCTCCCTTCCCAAAGTTTTATTTTACAGCGTGTCGTTTAACAACCGACCCCACTTATTGACATTCAATTCAGGGGGAAATTGATTTATGAAGATTGTTGCTTTAATTGGGAATAGATTTTATGTGCGTATATACTTCTTTATAAACAAACACAATTTAATTATAATTACATATAATAAAAGTGGGATATTATGATTTGCATGGTTTATTTACATACTTGCATATTTGCTATTATTTTATACTCACGTTTTAATATTTAACTTTACTGTTCATTTTAATCATAATAAAAATAAAATTCTGTTATACGTGTATATGTACGTCGATTTTATAACCATTTCTATATTTTTTTAAAGAAACTGTATTGACGACTTTGATAAAAAACAAAAAAGAAGTAGACTTACAGGTAGGTATTCTTTCCTATCTAGTATATTTTACTGATTCGTGCACAAGCTAACATTCAAATATACACAAATTCTACTGAGTGGTTTATTAACTTCTACTATATATTAATGACATATTTAATATATTTTCTTTAAATACTTCGTGTACAAAATTCACTTTTCTATCGTTTTATTATATTATGAAAATCAAAAGATAATAAAAATAACAAAATAATATAAAAATAAAATCCAATTTAATAAGAACGCGCATTTAATTATTAAATAAAAAGTCGGTGTCCGTTTTAAATTCATACCTAATATATATTTCATAAAGCGTCAGACGTAGGACAATGGTGTGCATTATTGAGTAGCCATGACATGCAGCTGCATATGCAGGACATGCGGAACAAATGACCGTGTTTATTTTATAATTTAGAACACGCGCTACTTTAATTTCGAGAATCGATTATTATATTTGTAGCTTTTAAAAATATTTATTTCATTGTAATAATTAATTGAATCTGTTCAACCAACAAAATATAGCGTTGAGTTCCTCCAATTCGATAGAAAGTGAGGAATGGAGTGCCTTAAGGGGGAACAAAGTGTCATAATATAAGGTTCCCAGATTCCCCTTTCTTACCCTGTTATGTGCGGCTGTATCCTTGTAGAAAAAAATAAAAAAATAACTGTCTATGAACTACCAACTACAACTTACTTATATAATTTTTCGTTATTTAACTATAGTCCAAGTTCAGGATATCTTTTGTTTTATATTAGAATTATTTAGCTGAATTAATTATATTGTTGAGTATGTGTTTTCTCTGTTTATTGAAATTAACTACATTACGGTATTCGACAAGAACAATAAAAGATTCTTTTGTACATTTTGTATATCGAAACAATCGAAATGAATGGAGACAACACAAACAGACATTAGGCTAAATTATACACATTAAGACCCCGAATCGACTCCTAATATGCAATCACATACTTTATACAAAATTTATAGTACCTATTACAAGATTTGCATTAAACTACCCAGAAAATCTTTAACCTAAGCTTTAAGCTTATAAAAGCTCGGCGCTAATGGCCGGATACCGGAAATTGCGCTCTCATATATCTCCCGACAGATTTATGAAAGTACTCACACATGTGCCCCCTCTCGCAGGCTGTACCAACACGCACACACAAACGTTAATGTCGCGATCGCTGCTAAACTTTGACACTTATTAATTTGAAAGGTCATTAATTTCGGTATATCGACTACCGATAAATTTAAACAAACACTATTAAAACAAACTCACGTATAATGAAGATAACTTTGAGACTATTACATTTATTACTCGCACTAGTTATAATAGTAATTGGTTATATTACTTTTGAACATCCTGTATATTATTACTGAACCTACTATTGGGCACATCAAAATTATAAAATTTAAAAAAATAAAGTAACATTGTTTTTACGACACTGTACTTATAAAACCAGTTGTGTTTATTTTATCGTATAATTCCACCATATATTTTGTAAAGTAATATTAAGATAGAAATCTGAGAGACTGCCTACGCGCGTAGCAGCTTAAAGGACTACGGCGTAGCCGCGTAGCAGATAATCCGCGGCCGGCACATTCTCACGCCCGCGCCGCTGATATGACTCTGATGGTCTTTCCCTGTCATGTTTAATGCATCTGTCAGCTCTGCATACAGTAATGACTGCGATTTTAAGCCTTTTGTACAATATGATTTTTTTTTATTTTGCATTTGCTAATATAATATTACTTAATTTTTGTAACTAGAATAAGGGGAACGGAATGTCTTAGCACTAGCCCTCTCTACCCATTTTATAGTACATTTTTTAAAAAAAAAATTATTAAATTGTTTAACATGATTATACAATACAACAATTCGTTACTTTAATTTCTTCAACATTGTGAAGAAATGAATTTGTGAGTGGCATATACTTGAGTGGACGCTGTTTTTTTAGGATCGTAATCTTCGATGGCTATCCCGCCTTAGCTTCGGCCGACACGTAGCGGCCATTGTGACGTCGAATACGTCTTCCGTGGCGCTTCTTATATGAGCGTTACAAGTGCTTTCTAAATAATCTAAGTCCAGCTGAAGAGAGCGTATTGTATTGACACAGTAGAGTGGTGGCCGGTCGTATAATGCCGCATGAATGTGTGCGTACATCGTCGGTGCAAACACACTCCTGTGTGTTCACGCTTGATAGAATAAGCAAGTCGTCCGGCGCCGCGGGGGGGGGGGGGGGGGTGGTTCCTGCAAGGGGGACACCCCGCAAGTGTCTTCAAGACTGGACCTCCACCACCCTAGCCCACTACACGTCTTCTCTAGCACTTCCGTGGCCACATAGATATTTAAATGTCCTATCAGATATTTTATGAAGTAATGTAAATTAAGGTTTTTGAAAATAATCTTTTTATTAAGTTTAATTTCAATTACGGTTTCTAATTTCTACTCTATCATTTATCTATCTAAACCTGCCTTCGCGTGAAAATTAAGAAATTACAGCAGTAGGCATTAGAAAATATATAAATGTCCTCTAAATCTATGTAATATTCATATCTTTACATAAATAACATATAAAAAAAGTATACAAATTTGATACATCTATTAAAAAAATATACGTTGTAAAATATATCCGTTTAAAAATGAGTGGAACGAGCAATTTCATTAAGTCTGTTAGAACGTCACTAGCAGCCGGGGCGGAGGTGGGCGTGAGCGGGAGCAAATCATATTAACAAGAGCGACAGGGTTAGATAACCCGTACTATTCCACTGCCAGTTTTCCATCTCTTGTTAAAACGTGCACCGAAATAAACTAGAAGGAATATCAGTGAATTGTTCCTGTATAGAACGTCAACTGATGCATGAGTCCAGCGATTGAAAATCGTTTAACATTCACAACGTACTCTACGGTTACATTAACATTGGAGTGCTTACAATATTTACATGCTTGTTTCTATAAAAAAATAAACATAAAAGGAAGCCTGGGTTTTTTACATTAAACAGATTTAATGTAAAAAACCACAGGCTTCCGTATCATTTTCAGGATTGTAGGTCAACGGAAACTATAACTTAACTTAACTACAAATATAAGTTTGTATTTTTTTTCTACACCAAAAGGTCTATAAATTTAGAATTTTCGGCTTTGTTCCTTTATTTGTATTATAGACTGTCTTCTTGTTAAATTTCATAACTGCAAGTCGACGAAGTACGATGTAGATATTGATTACGCCGGCGAATTTCATACAAAATGCTGCTAAAAGATACTAGCATTCGATTGCGTTGACTTACCAGCTTGATTTTTTTGTTCTTCAAGAGACCATAGAGACTTATATAACGAGATCTAAAAATAAATGGTCTTGACATATCGACAGACTGACAACCAAATGATCCTATAAAGGTTCCGTTTTTACCTTTTGAATGACGGAACCCTAGAACAATAATATAGCTTTTTCATCAAAATAACACGAAGGAGATAATTTATGTGAATATTCTATATAAGCTGGCTACAATATAACAATAAACAAAAGCGGGCAAACCCGTGTTTGGGTCCCTAGTATAATATATAAACAAACTTTAACTTTAGCAAAGACAAAAGCATAGTAAATTTCACATTAATTTTAACAATGTCCGCCACAGATTCCGTACTCGAGCCAAAAGTTATGTTCGAATACTTTTAACGGGCGAGCAGCGGTATGAGTAGATTTACAATAAATACACACAACAATGAAAATGGAATCTCGCTACAAAACAACTTCAGCTTAAACCTCGTATATTGCGCGATTGCTGTTTCTGTATAAATAAACTTTCTTAGACGTAACAGATATATTGTATTTGTATGCTTTGGGTTAATTTTATATGAAAAATATATGTCTAATTATACTGTTCATTATTAATTAATTAATTTTAAAATTAATTCCAGGCCACCTCAAAGTTTGGATTTATTTTAAAAAATAAAAAAATACTTTTTAGTTTTTATTATGAAATAGTAACAGTAACCAACAAATATTTTGTGAAAATAATTATTACATTTGTAAATGAAGTAAAAAAAACAATCCCGTGTGAGGACTTCCATGGCGGGCTATACTTAAACACCTAAATAATACGAGTAAAGTAACACGATATTAGATTCGGTTATTTCAAAAGTTCTAGGTCTATGTTCCCAGGTTCCCGGTGCCTATACCGCTATGTACAGGATACAGCGTGAAGCATGTGTTTGTTTTATTGTTCTCTTAGCCCCTTTACACAGAGTCCTTAAAAGAAAGTTTGATAAATACATTTTAAGTTATATAATACTTATTTACTATCACCAATTACTTTAGGTCTATAATTAATTGAGTTTTTTACTATCTATTTTAAATTGTCTAAAGTACAAAATGAAATCAAAAATAATAGTTGAGGTAGAACTGACAATATTCTTTCGCATTTCACATCCAAGTTACACGCACTTGTCGTGTAACTCACCTGCATACGTTGCCGTAAGCCATACATACTTGACTCTTGAGCCACCTGATATAATTGGACTTCAAAACTCCGCAGATCCCCAATACTTCCGCCTCGATTCGCACATCGTCCTCCTATTTATTTTGTTTGCGTTGTCTTTCCCGCTGGTACTGTCACCCTGCCATTTGAACTCCTTTCTATGTGACGTATTATAGACGGTATCAATTCCTTTCAGATATACCGATTTGTTTATAAAGCGCTTACTTTGATCTCGTGGAACTGTCGTAAACATAATTGATACTTATTCTGATTTTTAGTCGCTATTTTGTGTTGTATATAAGTTTATTTACTTTTTCTTTTCAGTTGCACACGTTTGAAAGAAATAAAATATAGTAGACCTACATATAGAATACTATAAATAACAATATTGCAACAAAAAAATATATTGTGGTTTATTATTTGTAAGAATAATAATTTATCTTAAAATATTAAATTTTTCGACTAATGTAAAAATAACAAGCAATCCTAAACATTCTAAGCAACTAAAGCATCAATTTCGTCCACTCGAGAAGTAAATCTAGAAAGAAACTCGAAGCCGCGCCGCGGTCGAGCGCCGTTCACGCCTCAATCAACTGCCAGTTACGTTTCTTTGTACTACGAAAGCTTCAAGACTCGAATCTTAAACGCACTCCAGATCAAACCCTTAAATAAAATAACAATTGTCCGCCGAGATTTTCTACATTCCTATAGTCACCAGAATACATGAAACGGATTCCACTTCAACTTCATATTGCGTATATGAAAATAAAAAATAAGTAGCTGGTATCTGTTCCTCCAATCGCGTACCTCGCTTTTATTACATCCATAAATTCATCATATCGCAAAGGCAGTGCGGGTCGCCATTGGCCGCGCGAGGGAGACACTGGTGCTTCTCACTCGCACCTCCTTCATATTAATATTGAATTTTTCTCAACCCCCGCCGCCCCCCCACGGGAGGCTCTACACTCGCTCGCCCCCGTATTGTTGTTATCTTTAATGTTGTGGAAAACGCGTTTTCTTGTGTCGTTAACTTTTATATTGCACGAGTGATACTTTTACGAGTTTGATACATAACTTATGTAACGTCTAAACTAACTTCATTAATGGACACCTAAGCCTAACCGTTATAAGAACTCTAGCATTGTCTTTAGATATTAAATTTTAATAAAATATCTAAATTTGTATTTAGACATAGGTATATAAATAAAATGATATTAACTATGATCTCACTTCGTGTCAAATTTATAAAATTGTGAATGAAAACCCACGAACCACAATAACAGTACGGATTCTCTACCTATATAAATATAATCCAGCTATAATAAGTTTCAAGGAACCAAATCAAAATAGAAACAAAGAACATAATAAATTAATCACTTCTAAAGGGGTCGGTTTCCCCTTTTATGTTTTCCTTTACGTTTTCCTTTAATGCATTGTCTGCCGGCAAAATTAAAAACAGAGGAAATAACCCGTCTCCGGCTTTAAACGACATTGACCTTTCGCGAACTCACTCGCTTTAACGGTAAGTCAAAATGGAAATACGAAATCAATATAAAAGAATAATTTATTTATATAATGTAATATCGAAGAAATAATATTAGTTTATAATCAAAGCAATTTTTTAAAACATTTTTTTGAATATAATATTTTTTAAAATTCCTTTCAATTATTTGTTGTTATATAACAAATAATAACTATACAAGACCATATCGATATTTCACAATTCGTGACATAAAAGATATAGAATGTATTCCCATGAATTTCCTCCTTTATATTTCAAAGCTTAAAAGAAATCGCTAGCAATATCTGTCTGAAAAATATATCGGATTGCTTTGTCGCAGCTTTCGAAATCGAAATCTATTTTCCTTCAAATCTAAGTGAATCCCGTGCGGATTGGAAACGTACCCTTTACCTACCGCCGGGCGAGGCAATTGATATTCTAACAATACAATGTATGAATAAAATATAAACTGAGTTCCTATCAGGCTTGTTCGGTGCAATCGCCGCTTGGATTTAGAAGGTATCTCTTGTTATTTCGAGCTTACGTGTAATGTAATGTTTGCCATTAATAATATACATCAAATTAGTTATTTAAATATTTATTTTAATGATAATGTGTATAGTTTCCTTCAAAATGGCAAATATAAAAAATAAAAACATTTTGTCATAAATTTAACGTTTTAATTTAAAGTTTATTTGTATAATTTATATTTTACCTGCCTTGCAATATGCTTGTGACAACGCAACGTCGCCACATTTTCTTGAATCTTGAATGATAATTTTAGATCTCTCCGTTAAGGTACAACGGTGGAACAAATTATTAAGCTTGTGTACTCATATTTTCGGATCTACTGGACAGATTTGAATATTTTTTTATGAGGTCCAATCTAGGCTATAGTTTTGAAGACTACCGTAGACCCGTAATAATTGATCATGACTTCTTTTCCATGGAAAAGAAAAACGAGAGAAAGCAAACGAGCGTTCGGGTCACCTGATAGTATGTGGTCACCGCCGCTCATGATCCTGTGCAACACCAGAGGAGCTATAGGTATGTTGTGAGCCTTTAAAGTGGAAATAGACGAAGTTTCATAAAAAAATATTGTCAATTTCTGATAAAATAATATAATGTTTTATATATAAGTGAATAGGTATTTTATAATTTCTTGCCTTATCATATATATTCAGCTAAAATTTATAATAAAAGTATAAAATAAATGTATAATACATACTAAGCAACATTCTATCCACAGCTAACCATGCCTGCCACCTACCGTAAACCATTGGAACTAGCTCAGAACCAATTCTGATAATAAGAATGACGATAAAGATATTGGATACATGTATAATTTCCTTAATAAATTAATCAATATTTCTGTATATTTTTTAGATATTTTCATTGTTAAACCACAAGTTCCTATCAAATTTTGAAAATCAATCAATATCATGTAATATTTAACAGTTGGAAATTTGGGATTTTCTTAACTAAACTTGATCCGATAGTTATGAGTATAAATAAATATTATATTACTTACGTAATATAAAAAAATGTAAGTTAAAAAATAATATTTTTATAATTACCTATTTTTATAACTAGCCTAGTTGTCATCCACCTAATATGTCAATTCAGCTGTAAAAGTGCTTCAGTAGTTTAGTTACATAAAATCACACTGGCACATAAGTTAACCAATATTCACATAAAAAAATCTATATTAAATTTGTCTGTATTAATTCATCACCTACTTTCAAAATGAATCTAGCAACTTTCTATACATTGTTTGGGTTCTCAACACGACTACTATCGTATAATATAATTTAGGAAAGCCACGTTGTACGCGTCCCCTACTCATTTAGCTGTCGGAGAGTTATTTAATACTGTGAGTGACCCGGCCTGGTCTTTCGTATATATTGAACACATCTGCTGGACATCGAAGATATCATTTGCGAATGTGTATAATAAATGAATAAAACAATATCAATAACAAATTAAATTTTGTTTCGTATTATATTTAGTTAAAGTATTTAATTCCTATATATTAGTTATTCATAAATTTATGTTTATTCGAAAGTACCTACTTAAATAAAAATTGGTTTCAACGAATACTATAAGTAATACAACATCGTTACGTAGCGTTCGTAATCTTCTACGTCTTAAATAAAATAGTGTAGCGTAAGCACTATATGGCCGGTATCTTATGAATTAAATATGAGCGCTTTATTTGATTCCGTAGTCCCTCGATATCTGATAATAAAAAAGAAATTTATCGCACACATACATACACACAAGCGAGTAGAAGCCGCTATTTTTTACGGGCGCCGTCCGTCGACAATCACTTCATAGCCGACCCCTGTCCGAGCGTTCGATGACAGAATTATTTATCAGTTTGAAAAATGACGGGAAATTGAATGTAGTCGCAATGTTTACAACGCATTTTCTGTCCGGTGTCCTCGGGGGCTCCTTCCCTCGCGTTCCGATGTCCACTTTTCAAAGAGGCCGCTCGGACGAGGGTCGAAAAAGTGTCCCCAGAGTAAAAAATAAAAAATAAGTATTCGTATTGTATCTAACTTCGGCGATGTAATGGCTGTGAATGACAAAGAAAAAGTAATGTCAAATGAAAAACACGAGTGTATTGATGGAAGTTTATGAGCTGGTCGCTTTAATTGTTAAATTGTACTCGGGGACGGTATTACGTATGACGCAATCTATTTGAGTGACCGGAGCCATGTGTCCGCCTCGCGCCTGCTGGCGCCGAGGGACGTATATCTCCTGCTTCCGACTTCTGATCTATATTGAATTATCGACCTCTCATAAGGAAACATCGGAGGGAAAACTCAAATATATTTTAACGTAACGGCATCCAGCTGTTAGGTAGATTAAAAATATCAATATTGATGTATTCTTACATTTCACTTCATTAAGAAAATCAACAACAGACATATTTAAATATGTATAGGTAAAATTTTACACTAAGTTGGTCATTAGTAATCTACGTGCCTTTTAAGTTACGTTTACAATAATTAACCTAGATCTAAGATGTCCTTGTTTAATTTCAACCAATTACACATGAGACACATAGAAGGCAACTAAGTAATATATCTGCATATATCATATAGGTACCTACAATATATAATGAAAACAATTTTATTGTTTATTACCTGCGATGGCACATAGGTACGTATTATAACAGGCATGGCCGCTCGTAAAAATGTTTTATTCACCCCATACGGCGTCGTAAAAGGCGTAATAACGCGAGGAGGCATCGTGGAAGCAATTACCGATCTGTTATAGTTTGTTACAAAGGCGCTCGTTTATTATCCTTTTATTATCAACTCATTTGCTGAACAAGGATACCTTTTAATTCAATACTGTTTTTATGTCACACGCGAAAGCAGTGTACTTAAATGTATTCATTAGAACTAGTTACTTAAATTAAATTTACAGTACCTAATAAATAAATTATAATTTATATTTGTTCAATAAATTTAATATAAATAATAAATTAATAATGTAAATATGCTTATTTACCCTCATTAAGATAGGTATATATGAACGTTATGAAGTTATACAACAATACATTTTCCTGAAGTAGGCTTACGATTGGATAAAACAACTCAAACAAATTTCGCACCCCATTATAATCTTCACGAAATATTATAAGCCCGCCCGCCCACGGCGAAAAACTGAAGCCTGCATTCGCTATAACACGCCTACAATATCATAACGGGCCGCTATTGGCCGTTATAAGTTGATATAATATCATAACAAGTCGGGGTTGGGCGAGGGCGAAGGCCCCCCGGCCTCACCCGTCTCATTAAAGGTTAGTGCACCGCGAGGCCTGCGATATAATAAGTCGTAGTCCATACGTTCCCGCATCGTTGCCCGCCCCCCCCCCCGCGCGCCCCCGCCCGCCCGAGTATGAGCGGTAGGAAATGCCGACCGCCGACCGCCCGAGCCGGATCAATAATAATACTCGCCCATATCTGCAGTGGACTGGATCTGCTTGAGAAAGCGACAGGCCACCACCCGGCACCCCCCCGCCGCTACACAAACAATATAAATCATTTTCTCAATCCTGAGGCCGCGGCCACACGCTATGGCTGAAACGCGGCCTCAGTGTGTTCAGACTAGAAGCGTTTTCTTTTTGGATTATGATATGATAGTTGATTAACTTAAGCAATATAATAAATATAAATATATAGCTTAGAAGCTAATGTTCTAATGTTTGAACAACATAAACTATAATAAAACATGAAAAAATAACATACGATAACATTAAAACTATTGATTTCATATCAAGGTAATTAACAAATAACTTAATAGAACACAATATGAAAAGGGTTGTCTTTATATTAAAGATAACCTCTTCCATGTTTCGCCTTTTTCCTTTAAATAATATTATTATTTCTTCTTCGTTTCTATTGTAAGAACAGTAAATTATAATAACGCAATAAGCTCGAAAGAAAAAACACCAATTTCATAAGACAGATATATTGTCCACTTATAGCTTATGAGGTAGAAAAAAATAAAAAACTTACTTGTGGAAGAATAAATAAATGTAAGTAGTTGCCAAAGAAACATAATTTAGGTACATTGCAATGAAAGATACATTATCTATACCTGCAAAAAAGTTGCTAAATATCACAGTCAGTCATAAAAATATTCGACAGAAATTACTGACCAATCTACGTCATTTTTTCATTATCTCCTGTCATTATCAATTAACTCCTGTCATTTTCCGCAAGGACGAAACCTGTACATCTATGCTGAAAACTGTGATATGGTGATAGTTTTGGTGCACATACATAGGTCCTTATAAGACCGTATAAGACCTTACAAGACCTTACAATTTCTTATAATTATCCTTATATAGTATAGTAATAAAATCGAGGCAACTATTCGGGTTTAACTCTGATTACTTCATAAAGTACATAAAATACACAAACATAATTCATAATTTAGATTTGTATATTAATATTTCTTGACTTAAACAATACAACAGTTATTATATTAAATAAAAAAATGTTTCAAAAATACCAAAACGTTGCTCTTATGGAACAGCTCTTATTTGCTGTACCTCTTTATACTTTGTCCTGCTCTATTAATACACATATACTCCTCGTCCGCGCCAGTTTTACTTTTTATATTTAAAAAGTTTCTTCTAAATCAAAGCTCGTTGTATGTAGCCATGTATATATCATGAAAATAGTTACTTTATTTATATGATAAATTTTAAAAATTACTTTTTAGTAACATTGCCTTAAGAATAAGTTTTTTTAGAAATTGATTTTGTTTTTGTGTATTGAGTAACTCTTAGTATATTACGAGTAACTAACTTTCTTCAAACATAATATACATTTTGATATTTATATGAAACTTAATATTTTAAAAATTTGAATCGGTTTTACTCAAAATTCTCTTCACCTTAAACGCATCTTAAAATTTTAGATAAAAAGTAGTTTTATACAAATAAGGAATATTTACAACGCTCCTACACATTATTATATTTTTAATCTTAGAGAAAAAATAAATGAACATTATCATTTATTTCCATAATATCCGGGAAACAGCATCAGCTTAAATGAATACAAGCAAATTTCATTACATCTAGACGTGCGACGTGTCGATCGAGCTCATGCAATACAGCGCCGGCGAACTTTGCACAATTTATCAAATTGAGTTACTGAGGGGCAATATCGCAGAGCGAACGCAATATTGCAGCGCGTGACCGCGTCTGCAATACGCGCTCGATACATCGGCCGGCGCCGGGCCCGCACGTCCGCCCCCGCCCGTCTTCGCCGACCGACCCCGCCCGCCCAACTGACCACCTAGATATTTAGCTAACAATGCCGCCCCGTCCCGCTCCGCGCCGCCCCGCCGCCCGCCCGCCCCACGGGGCCCTGGGACCGCCGCGCCGGCCTCCGGTCACTGCTATATTTATTGGCGACGCTCATAAGTACGCGAGTCAGGTTATAAGTTCTGCGAAATAAATGGCCGGGCCACGTAGGGGGTGAGTGCCCGTCTTAACAAGAAAGCACCTCCCCCCACCTGGGGGGCCCCCACCCTCGCAGCGTTATAATTAAAAAACAAAAGAATACAGAGGCACTCAGCCTCTTGGCTGCCGTTCGTTCGACTTCATGCGAAAAGTGCAGCGACTAAAGAAATGGCTATTGATTTTTATCTTCGTCTAGTAAGAAAATATCTATGCTTAAGACGAGCGTGTACCTATGTATGTGTTTAAAACTATAAAATAATATATTAATATTGCTTAAAACTAATAGATTTAATTATGAATAAGAATTCTGAATACAATAATACTTCAATTTGTCAACTTTTAAAAGTTGTACTTCTTGTTGTCCAGCAGTTGTGGAATTGGTATGGAACCTGTAATTGGAACCCTTTTTAAGCAACGATATACTCTTAACCGGTTTTTATATAATATTTTTAAGTCACTCGAAATATTCTTAATTAAAATTTACTTTGCAAATTTTATTTACCCAATACTTAGCGCCATAGAAATTACTAACTCTACAATTTTAGTTTGATAGTCTACCAGTTTTTTAAACAATTTATCAATTTCTTGAGACCAGTCATGGCGTACGGGTACAAGCATTGAAATGTAAAAGCGGTAGGTTGTGGGTTTAATTCCTTCGGCTCCAGCCTCAAGGAAATAAAAATATTAAATATTTCATAGTAACGAGACATCATTGAGCTCAACGCCGTGCTTTGCTGCCACTCGCACAGAATTTGACGATTTTCTCTACCTAATCGGACTAGGAAAGAAACATGTGTTCCTTTTAATGACAACTTTTAATTTTAACATTTTCACTGAACAATTTTGACTGAAAACAGATGTGTATAAAGTTCTCAAGATCTACCCGTGTACGTGTAAGTGTATCTACGAATACTTGTAGTATTGGTAACGCTACTACAAAATAAAATTTGTATAATTTATGTTTCATTTTTAATTTTGTTTTAAATAAAATAATAAAGAACAATAAATGTAAAAAAAATCAGTTTCTTATTCTTAATCTTTAAAAGTATGTTTCATTCACATACTCATATATAAATCTAAGAAAGTGATAAAATACAGACACGAGAGCCGTACGCCGCGCGCCGGGCGCTTACAATTCATCCAAGCGGGTTCTATTACGAACACAATTACGGGCTTCGCAGATGACCGCACGGTTTTATAATGCGAAGGCAACGTCGTCCAGCCTCCCCCGCCTCACCCCCCACCTCCCCCTTGACCATCGACCGACAATTGTAAATGGCATATAAAATAAATGAATGTGCAACGGGACTCGCCTCTGCAGCAGACAATATAAATTACAAACGGCCGATTATATTCCGTTGGGAATTAAATGTTTTCCTTCGGATACACTTTACGTTGTACGCTGATGAACTGTACGTCTGGGTTTTTGTTGATTTAAATTGAATTGTGTAGCGTTGTGAGATACCAGTTTCATATAAGTCTTCTGTTATAACAAAATTAACTATAGTTAGTTATACACATTAGCTTAACGCTGTATCCCGCATATAGCAGAGTAGGCAAAGGGAACCTAGTTTAAAAACACCGTTCCCCATTTTCCGTCAAATTCTGGTGGCATTGCGTGTTGAATGGCAGAACTCAACGATGCCCTTTGCTTCTAAACCAGAATGAAGAAAATGAAAATATTAAATATTGAATTTTATCGAATAGGAATCGAACCCACAACCTGTCCTGTTACTTAACTATTACTCCTGCCTACCTGTAGACCACTTTCCAGATTATAAAAGTAAGATTTGCTTAATATAAGTAACAAAGCCGTTCACATTATGGCAAATTTCCAATAACGTGTCACTTATGTTGCTAAGGGTAATATATGAGATAATTAGGGCGGGAGATAGCTCGCTCTGTACACAAGACGGCGCCGTAAATTAGTTTGCCTCCATTAGATGCCCACCTTACAATGAATTCATTTTAAAAAAGCTAAAACATTTTTTATAAAGATGCCTTATTCCTTTAAAGATTTCTTTAAGATAAATAGACTTCTTTTCTGTTGAAATAATAAGACACCACAATTCCTATATAAAATAACTAAACAAAACATATAAAATTTTTCACACATTATAGTTTTAATACAATAAAATCCGTTTGTAAGCCATTAATTTATTTAAATTAGGACAAACAAAAGCTAGTTTAGCATAAGCACAGATACCCTACATTAATTACAAGTCGATTTGGCTTGAAATTACTTTTGTGCATTTAGAAAATCACAGAGACTAATCACGAACGGAATGAGTCATTCGATATAACAGACCAGTCATTTGGTCAGTGTCGCAAAACTAATGACACATAATGACGGCCGGTACTAACGTCCAGAGGGTGGTGGTTGACAAACTTGGAATTACAATTGGGATCGGCGATTTTGAACGTTATCGCCATGTGATAAGGTAACCATGGGTACATACATCAGTCAAGGTCTGTTAGCTGGCCTCCCTGGGAGGTCTTCGGGCAGTCGCGACCGACGACGGCCACCTGAACACCCTAGCCACAGCTAATTGAAGCTCCCCACGGTAATCCGAAATATTATCAAAATTGTATGAATGCTTAATACGATGTCACAATTGTATTTCATTGTACTTACGTATAAGTCGCAAGTAATTTGTAAAAATGCAAGCCTCCCTTGCATTTTTATTGCAATAGAGGAGTCCATGCAATCTCGATTTGGACAGACAATTTCCAGTTCCTGTTTGCTATAAACCAAAACATGCAGTTTCTCTAAACGAAATGAAAACTGACGAATTAAATGCCTTTACATAATTTAGCAAGGAAGGTAACATGTCTAATGCGTGAAACACATAATAGATTTAAGAAAACTTAAAATAATCATAAATTTTTCGCCAATTATTAAAATTAATAGATTTCAATCAAATATAGGGTATACACTACTATATTCATATTTACCTAAATGTATAATCAAATAAATCTTACTTTTTTCTACTTTGCGTATAAAAACACTACTAACTATATCTTATTTATTCATAATGCAGACAGGTGTCCTACTAAACTCATAACGTGTGAAAGTACCGTGCGTGCGCTCAAAGCGAATTTGCAATGGGAATAAGCCGACGTTGCGGAAAAACCTATTAAAATTGATAATGATCTACGACCTGATTCTTTTACGTAGGTACTCAAAGAAATCTTCTTCATAAATTGTATTAAACAATATGAGATTATTCGCCTGATTTAATTGTGTTTATTAAAGTTTATTAAAACATTTTATATATGATTTTTTAGGGCAAAATTTATAATTTATATTCAGCTTCACACCGTATCCCGCACACAGCAGGGTAACCAAGTGTTAAGGCACTCCGTTTTCTCACTTTCTGCCAAATTTAAATAAATATTTAATTTCCTCGAGTGGGGATCGAACCCACAGCCAGTCGCTATTACAGTTACACACTTCTACCACTATGCCACAATCTCATAAAATGAAAATAATTTAAATTGCATGTTTTATAAATTGCATAAATTGCATGTTTTATAATATACTCGTATATCTATACCTCGAAAACAAACTCTCATTATCTAATCTAGCAATCAACTAGTTGGTCTACGTTTTACCTGTATCCTAATTTTGGTACACAAACCGCAGCAGCATCCACTGGAAATCAGCACAAATTGTATAATTGTGCTATTAATCTGCCAACTTTGATAAATATTTTTGAATAATCTAACTTAGTGATTAATTAATATTATTAATTATTCACATTATTTATTATCGTATGCTTTTACAAAATAAAATTAAATTTTAGAGTAAACAGAGGACGTAAGTAACGTAAAATTATTTATTATCCGATTTCCTTTTGAGAACATCGAAACGCCTTATAAAACCTATACAGTAATTAAAAAATAAATATGACATTTTAAATTATAAATAGACAATAGTAGATACACTTCTCGGCTTTAGAATTGCAAAGAGTCGCGTAGTGTTCCGCCACTCACAGCGCAATTGTCTTGACACTAGCTATCCCCCTGCTACGTAAAAAAGCAAATAGCTGCAAAACAAAAACAATCAATTAATTTAATTAATATCCTAGCATCATGAACATTTTTTCCAAGCATTCCCAATTGTGAAAAGTGAAAATTGGAAAGTCGGACGCTTATAATTCAATTTCAAATGCACCTTGCAATAATTCCATTTCCACAGACAGACAAGCGTGTGGGTGTCTAATTACTTTCACTACTTTCTTTTGCATGTAAGAAAATCTTCGTATGAACTTCGATGAAGCTGATAAACTATTTAATATCATATAGGTAAAATATATATGCATTTATTATTGTTTTTTTAGCTTCATGCTGTATTCTGCGTATTGCAGGTTAGACAGAAGGAACCTAGTGTTAAGACACTCTGCTTCCATGAATCCTGGAAGCGTTGCGCGATGAGTGGAACTCAACGCCGCACCTTGACTCGTTACCAGAACTAGCAAATGAAAATATTAAATATTTAATTTGTCCGAGTGGTAATCGAACCCACAACCAGTCACGCTTAGAGTCGCACGTTTGTATCCCTGCGCACGACTAGCTTCAACAACAATATGTTATAATTATTATAAACTATGCATAGATAAAATCAGTACGTTTCTTTGTCTATAATATGTTTAACACCCAGTGGACCATACATACATATGTATGTAATAACTGTTAAAAGAAAGTGCATTAACATGTTTATTTGTTATATTAGTTAATGTTTTACTTACTTAGCATTGATTTAGAATTAGCTGAAATAAAAATTAGCATAAATAATAGTATAAAAGATAAATCAAAATTTATTTTAATTATTGAAATTATTTGTAGGCAATTGAGGTTTATATTGAAAAAAAATACCTTCATTGGGTAGATGGGTGATTCTACGATGAGAATGGATTTTAAATTAATAGATATTTATTTTTATTGTACAGGTGCTATAGGAAATATAGTCGATACAGTAAAAAAATAATCTATATTTTTTAAACTTTACTCTGTATCTCGCATATAGCAAAGTAGGCAGAGGGAACCCCTACAGTATTAATATGAATCTATTTTTCGAGATATTACGTGTTGAGTGGTGGAACTCAACGCCGGGCTTTTGATGCCAGAGCGAAAAAATGAAAATATTAATCGAACCGACAACTGTAGGGTTAGACACACCCTTGTACTCCTGCGCTACGACGGCCTCATAAATCAGTATTGATGCCACATATTATATTATGTTTGCACAATATAAAAGCACATCATATACCTACAGGTATAATGCAGTCTTACATACTTAGGTATAATGTATCTAATATGGAGCACGGAGCGAGAGCGCTGGACGTGTACAGAGATAGAAATGAAATTGATGAACTTTTCTCGCAGCAATAATGGCTTTGGCACGTACCAACATAATTCCCAACAAAACTTCCTCACAGTCCGCCCAAACTCAGGGTTGAACGCTGTTTCATTAAAAAATAAGTGCATTTCAAATAGTTATTTCCAAGATTATATTAATTTTGTTAAACTAAATATAATGCTTGGAATTAATAAAATATGGCATAAATTTCTCAAAGTATTTTTTTGTGAAGTGAGTTAATATGAGTAAGTCTTCAATTCACATTTTATTGTACATAATTATACATTACAAATTATTCCTACCGACCATTATTTTTCAATTTGATAATCAATAATGAATATAATTGGGTTTAACTGTCTACCAGTGTTTATGTATAAAAATTTTAAAAAATTATAATTCAACAATATATAAAAATATTGGTAATAGCTTTGATATTGTTTGTTCTTTTCTGTCGATTATTGTTAAAAGTTATCAATTAGATGCTTACTTCCACATGATTTCTATTCCTACAAACAAATCAAACTTTTTGACTCGAAAATAAGTCAATGACGATCTTAGACCAATTTCTTACGTAGAACATGTACCTTTAATATTTAAAATATTTATATAGTAGACACAAATATAAATAGATTCCAGCAGCCCTAGTTCAAAGGACAACGGTCGGCAACGCGGCGGCTGAAGAAGGGAGCGTACATCCAATATAAGAAGAGAACAAAATAGGTTTATGTCGGATACTTTGACCATTCGCCCGTAAAGTAAGTTCGCTCTACGACTGACGCCCGCAGTTTCATATGCTACGTCCATACTCGTACCTAATACAAAAAATACTTTACACTACTATTTCTTATGTCTTTTAGACTATTGTCACTTCAAAATTATTAATGTTGTTATGTAGTTTTGTTTAAATTTATTTTATTTTCTTATAAATCTTAAGACGTGTGGGTTATTTATCTTTAAGCTAAACTGCATATGTAATAAAGATTAGAAAATAATTAATAACATATTTAGATTTATAAATGTTGTATGAGTTTATAAATCTAAATATGTGATAATAGTAATGGGGAAAAGTTGTATCTGCTTTTCATTTCCTTTATCATCGTTCAATCATATTATGCCAAATTTTATTAAATTATGAAGCCAAGACTTTAAACACACAAACTATATATTTATGCTACCCCAAAACCTGTCCTTATAATAATTACATAATTCCTTGTAAAGCTTCTGCTTAATTAGGACTGAAATGACTTTTGCCCTTTTACTATTGAAAAATAAAGAATAATTAATGTATATATATTTTTTTATTATGAAATCTTCAGATATAATTCGTTGACTATATACGGTCATACGTTATAGTCTAATTTGAGATGGAGATCATTAAATATTGAAGGCGGCTATTGATGCACAACTAAGCAGGATAAGTAGATGATGTCGGCTAATGCACCAGTGGCTGACAGTTTCCTGTAACGTCCGTTGAGATTTCCCATCTCAAATTCCGTATATAGGATTATGTAATAAGACAGAAATAAACGCATCTATATCCTATATAAATTCAAAATATTATTTTTTCAAATAGACTTTTACAAGCACTTTTGAATTGTCGAATGAATATAAAGTTGCCGCCGGTTCGGAAGGCAGTTCTGCTGAGAAGAGTCGGCAAGAAACTCGACCGTTGCTCCTTTGAAAACTAAAATTACAATTTTATTGCGAAATAATATTTTACGTACTACATATACTTTTAAAGAAATTTGGTAGAGCTCCTTTTAGAATGTATAATTAAGTTGCAATACAATAATAACAAAACGAGACTTTTGTGTGACCAGTACCAAATTTAGTCTAAAACTGCGGAAAACTAATCAAGCGTAACGTTGCTTCTAAAACAGAAATGAAGCCGACATCACCGCCACGGCACCGCTTAATCAGAGCTGGACCGCCCGCCCTATATTTGCGTATGCAAAGAGATTCGAGCCGCATTAACTATGCCATATAGCCAACGTAGCGTGCAGCGATTGGGCAAACACATATCTGCATTATAAACACCGTTCGGGAGCACAAACGCGCAATGTGGTCGGCCTTTACCCGGGCCCGGCTAATCAACGAGCTGACCTTCCGCAGCCGAACAAACGCTATACCACACTGTGCTGCATTATCACTGCCCTCCTCAATGGAAATACATAGTTATGTTAGTTTATGTGAACAGGGTAACAACTGAAGTAGATATCACGGGATTGCTTCACAAAGAGACTGCTTAACTAAAATTCTTTCTAATATCAATCAATGTGAAAAGGAATCGGAAGCGCCTAGACACTGTAACTGTATCTATGCATGCATGTTCAGTGAATCGCTAAAAACTTTCTACTTTCCACATTTATAACCAGTGCCGCTGCAGTCACATAAGTGGAAAATCTGAACATATTTCTAGACTCTTCTGTTCATTAGAGCGTGTAACGAAAGCGGATGTGTGTTATTAATTAAACCATGTTAGAATAAATTCTATATTATTGACATATATATTTATATGTATGTATATATTGTTTTTTATAGTATGTATTGTTTTTTATATCTTATATTTCTAATTGAAATTAAATGTAATTTGTTTCATTCAAAGGTATTATGACAAAATTTACTCTGCAATAAAAAATCAGCTTCACGCTGTATCCCGCACACAGCAGGGTAGGCAGAGGGAATATATTGTTAAGACACTCCGTTCCTCTTTCGAGGCATTGCGTGTTGAGTGGCAGAACTCAATACCGGGTTTTTGCCTTGGTACCAATGCGAAGAAATGAAAAAATTACTAATGACTTAATTAAATTTATATGAAATCATTAATGTCATCTTTTGTTTGTTGTATATAGCCTTAAATTAATAAATAACTTTAGTGAAATAACAACGCATTATGTATTATTGTTTTTATTTTTTCCTTAATAATATATTTTTAATAAATAAATATCTAAAACCGAGTAAATAAATTACAATAAATTATTAACTGACATAGATACGAGCGAAGGTGGACATTGGGTTTTTATGGTGTCCATCAGATGGACAGAACTTTGGTTTGAGGTCACTTTGTATGTTTATAGCTTAGGTCGTAGCGAGATCGGCGGGCCGGAAGTCTTAGTGCAGGTCCCAGGCGGCTACGAGCGCTCGCTGGCTTGCATCTGCTCCGCGTAGAAGCGATAAGGGTCCACGCTGCCTGACCTCGCTGGCCTCACAACATATAGGTTTCGCCTTCGAATTAAAGACTAGAATTACAAAATATTGAATTAACGAAAGTTAAGGATATTTTCTTTTCGCTTTTACTGTTTATATAACATTTCACATTGCAGTGTAAATTCATGAGACCATAGTAAAATTACCAAATTAATTACAAATATTAAATTTAAATATTTAGGTTTTTTTAATCAAAATGATAGCGAATGTTTTTTAATAGGCAGAATATTTATATTTTTACAAATTTTAAAACTAACTAACTGTGAGAATATTTTTAACATTTTTAAAAGTTATTCCATCTAAAGATATTTTAAAATTGATAATTTAAATATTTTAGAAAACATAAAAACAATTCAAAGCAAGTGTTATTCCTTTACATACCTATGGTGTCCATCTGCATGAACTTGGAAAGTAGTTTCACCGGTGGCGCCATCATGACTGAACAACTTCTTAAGGGCAATAATACCAGCAATTGTGAGTGCCACCTTGCTGGCGATCAGGGCTTTACCAGCAATAGCCGCTAACGTCTTTAAAGCTATACCTCCCACGATACTAACGGTCGTGAAAATTCCAAGCAGTAAATAAGGTAGAGCTTTCTTTCCTAAAACCATAAATTACTTTAAACAGGTAACAATAAAACTATACTTAATGATTCACGTTATTTACTTACCTCTACCTCTGCCCTCTGAAGCTAAATCCATAGAAACAGTATGAGTGCTTAATAATTGCTCGAATCGAGTACGTAGCATCGTATCGAGCTTGTCCTCCATCGTCATTCCCGGGAGGAAGCGAGGCTCTGCTACAGAGGTTGGTGTGTCGGCTTGTTTAACCAATGTAAGCCCATCAGCGAGCTGTACACTTTCCTGTGTATGATAATAAAGAAATTTAATCACATCGAATTCACTTAACACAATAAAAACACTGTGAGCACTAAATCACCTGTTCCACTGCTCTCGTTAAAGCTACGAGAGCTTTGCCTTTAAGACACATTGTTAAATGTTTTTGCGCACTACAATCTTCATACAATTTTTGTAAAATAGCGAACTCCGCCGATGGCCACCAGGAGCTCTCGTCTGCTCTATTGCTTTCAACTTCATTCTCGGAATAGTCCTCTGTGTCCATGCGACGTAACCTTCTATGACCGTGAACATGTCCGGAGACAAGAGCCGCACAGAGAAGTACAACAGCTATCCGAAATGAAGCGCACATATTTTCTATCAATTTAATTACACTCCACTTAAAAGGATAAAATTAACGCTTATGAGGGTGGCCTAGCGTCAACTGATGGTCGATGAAACCGATGCGAGCTTATAACGGCGAGACGCTTCACCGACTTGCACCACCAAACATCCGCCATTCCGCACCAATTCTCCTGCACGCTGGCTTACGTAACTGAACTTGAAATGATGGAGAACAATTTTCCAAGCCAATTTCTCCAATAAAATGTATGAAAAAAGCGAGAACTAGGTATGTTATTCATTTTATGTGTAGTTCAGATTTATGTGTGAGTAGAAAAATGTGTAATAGTAGTCGACTTTGCGTGCGTCATTAGACCGTTTTAGTCCCACATTTCACTCACGAACGAGCAGTTTCTGCTCGTTAGTGTATGCGACTTCGCATATTATTGTAGGATTTTTGTCTCTAATGACACCTATAGAGGGTGTAAGGTAACTTTGCACACGATTTATTTGCACGCACATCACTATATTATGTTATATATGAGGATACAATATAAGGAACTACGGATATTTACGATTAAAAGAAAGTAAGAGTTGCAGCGAACCGTGTCAAAATAATATTTTCTAAATGTTTGTTATAATAATCAGGTATAGCAAGGTAGGATAGAGGGAATCTAGTGGTAAGACACTCCATTCTCCACGTTCCGCCGAATTTTTCCGGGCATTTGCCTTGGCGCCAGTGCCATATCTTCATAATTAGTTATAATAATGTATCAGAATATTAATAATTATCTAAACTACATTTTTTGAGTACACGCAAATAGTTTCTTAGCTTTAAAAATCCCAACGGGACATGGCACAGTAGGCCACATAGTATACAGTCAGACAGAAAACCCCACCAAAGAATCTCACCAACACCCTACACAGTTAACTACTGTTGGCAAATCTTTTTTCAGACAGCCCACCACCTCTGGAACACCTACGGGACGAGCTTCGACGAGTAAAGATGTGCCCTTAATCAGAATAAGCTGCCAGTTCCCCGCCAGCGTTGTCAGAAGACCAACACAAGCCACCCACAGCAGATAGACAGCAGACATTTCTACCATGTGTGAAGAGCGTTACAGACAGGATTTTCAGCATCTTAAGAAGCTTCCATTAAAACTATTTTCAAGCCTAACAACAGTAAGAGAAAGTTATATACCTTAGCACGCTGGTCTCTAGTCTACGCGGGTCTAATATACGCGGTTAATCTGGTTAAAGAATTTTATTTACAACTTATAGAAGTTACTTTCGGATTTTTTATTATATATTTTTTATAATATAATTCTTATTTTATGCAAAATTTCATAACTGTAGGTCCACGGCAAGTACCTTATATGTTTTAAATACGCTGCGAATTTCATAATAAATGCAGAAAATCTAGTTTATAATAGTCGTCGTGTAATTAAAACCTATAGTGTGCTTCCCGTGGATCTACAATTACAATATTTGGCAAGAAGTGACATAATATTTATTAATTTTAAAAGAAAAATCTTGCTACAAATACCTGTTTGTTAATCTAAACCTCAAATAATGTATATTATGTATATCAACTTAAAGCTTAAAGAAATACCTTTAAGATGTAAAGATAATACTTATATTTTAAAATAAAATTTTCGAAAAAAAAAATAAAATACTAACCAAATATATAACGCAAAATTTGTTTGTTTTATGAAGTATGACAATTTCCCATTTATCCGACTGTTCTGTTCTGTTCTTTCTAATATGGCGTTCCGAGCGTGCCAGTTGAGCACAAAATCACTTCGCCAGTGTCACGTTGAATGACCCATTTATCCGACAATATGTATTTAAATTGCTACCTCTGACAAAACTGTCAGTAATGTCAGTGTCAAATGTCAATTGCCATGTCATTAATGTCAAACGCCTAGGTCGATTTATTTATTATCGGATTATTTTGAAATCACGTAAGGAAGAACTACAAAATAATAAATGAAAAGTATATTATTTCATAACTAAAATTAAAGGAAATTATTTAAATGAAAAAGTTTTAAGTTCTCTATATTTTATGGTTTACGCCGCTAAGAATCTAAAGTCAATTGAATTCCAAAATTACTATTTAGAACTAGATTATTGGCAATTTAGTACAAAATACACAATCAATATGTCTGAATCTAAAGATTTATCTTTTGCTGGAAATGATCCAGGTGCAGCAAAATATGGTAATTTTATAAATTATTATTCATTCCATAGTCCTAATGAAAGAATTCATAACTTGGATGCCAGAATGTTTCAATCAATGGAAAATAAAGAATCCATAGTTTGTCTAGACATAGGTTGTAATACTGGAGATTTAACAAAAGAGCTTTATAATTACTTAAAAGCAATTTTTACAAAATCAGAAATAAACATTTTAGCTATTGATATTGACTCAACTCTTATTGAACGAGCAAAAGAGCAAAATGATAACACTAATATTTCATTTCTTTCTTGTGATATCACTATAAATAAAGAATATGACATTATTAAAAGGTTTCCTAATACTCACTGCCAACATAAATTTGATATAATTTTTTGTTTCTCTGTCACTATGTGGATACATATTAACAATGGTGATGAAGGCTTATTAAACTTCCTAAAATTTATTAGAGAAAACACGAAAATAATTATAATAGAACCACAGCCTTGGAAATGTTACAAGAATGCCCAAAGAAGAATGAAAAGATCCGGAAAACAATTTGAAATGTACAATATATTAAATATGAGGGATAACATAGATAATGTTATTGAAGAATATATTAGTGAAACTCATATAAAAGTTTATGAATCACCAGCATCATCTTGGAACAGAAAGATTTTGAGTTTTTTATTGAAATAAATTTATACAATGTAATTTATAACTATCTATTAACACATCTGGTTTTGAATTATGTTGGTACTTCTTCTGTGCTAGATTCAAATTCCAGTTTCACATCACCACCAAGTCCATCCACATCCATCTCTGTTTCTTGTGAGTTAAGCATATTAAGTGTGAGCTGTGAAGAAATAAGAAAATTTAGTTATAAGTACCAATACTGTACTTACTTGTACAATTATTTCATAAAAGTTGTTATTATAAATTATTTATTTTGTTTTTATAATCAGATGTTTGGCTATTATTGATCTTCTTGTGTTTTATTCTTATATTCAAAATTCTGTCCCACAGCACAGCAGAGCAAGCAGAGGGAACCTAGAGTACAAGACATCCATTCCCCACTTTCTGACAAATTTTCTTGATGTTACATGTTGAACTTAACTTCATTCTTTGTCTTCAGAGTGTTGATATGAAAATAATTTTAATATTTTTTTCCATAAAACCCCCAATATTGTGTTTACAGTCAAGAACATAATATAATGTGTAATATCATGTGTAATTTCAATTAACTTACTTGACCGGAACCAGTATTATTTAGAGATCCTAGCCTTTCTTCTTGAGTTTTCCTTTTAACCGGGGTTTTTGGTTGGGAACTGTAATGTTTTAAATTAACTTAGTTATTTGCTTTAGCCCTTACCTTATATTTTACAGTAATCAGATTTCAGTTAAACTCTATTAAAAGATCAAAAAAATCATAATGTATTTTATAGAAAGTCCCTTATATGTATGTACAAGTAACTAAATCGTAATATATTTAGTATATTTACAAACAACAAACTTTTACAAACTTATTTAAAGATTTTTTAACAAAATTTAAATACTAAGTTTTGCAAGCAATTTAAAAAACAAATAAAACATTTAAATAAGGGTACAGTGGTGTGGTATAAGTAAGGTGCAATGGGCCCAGCACCTGCATAGTGAATCCATTAAATGCTAAAGACTTCCATATGAACTTTTAATTAATTTATAAATTAACCTTGTTTGTGGTTCTGCCATTGGTTGTAACATCATAGTCATTTCTGCTAACTTATTAAATGCTGCACCAGCTTCCGTAAATATTTCCCCTACCTGAAATTAAGAAGGCTTTTTAATTTACACACCTAGCAATGGATAATTAAAATAATTATTATACAGGCAAACATACTCGTATATGAACTTGTTTACCTTTGCTGCAGAGTTATTCATATTTCCTATTATTGCCTTACAATATTTTTATTCAAATATTTCTTAAATTAAAATGTTTTCATCGACGGTAAAAAGGTTATATCATAGTAAATTTTAATTTTTATTTCTAAATATTTAAATTATGTTTAACTTTATAAAAACAATTAATTTAACAAAAGTTTAGATAGAATAAACATGAATTTGACAAATGTCATTGATGACCTACTTTAAGCTCAATTTGCAATGGCAATAACGTTTTTTCTTTTTTTAATAAAATTTATATCACATAATTCGATTAGTCAAATATTAACAACTATATGTAATGATATTAAAACACTATTATAGGTGCCGTACCTACCGCAATGTATTATTTTTTGTTAGTCGAAATATAATGTTTGTCGAGCCTATCTGTAAATATTTCCTATATTTAACCTGTGTTAAATATAGGAAAGTGTTATTAATTTGACAGGAGTTATAAAAAAAATAAACGCACGTTGGTATAATTCAAAACTATTTTAATTATTAATTTATTTACATTTTTGTACTTTTAAACCAATAATCAGTGGAAACTTTTTAAGAGGACCTTTTGTAAGGTGACTGCTGTTTAATACATATCTCATTTTTATTTTATGTTTTAACCATTGTTATTTTGAATAAAAATTAGAAACATGGTAGAGACATAACTATTAAAAAATAAGTTGTTAATATATTAATTGTCATTCAATTTCTTGAGTAATACAAGAAATTGAATTCAAATTCTTATTAATAATGATCTGATTACATAGAAAATATATACTCATTTTGCAGACACGATTTTGTACTTATCAATTAAATTAATATGCTTAAAAATATTGTAATCTTTTTTCTGTTAAGTTGACTTAAAAATTAAGAATGATTTTTTTACTTACAGGTGAAATTTATTGGCTTAAATTATTAAAGCAATTATATTTATTTCATTACACTTATTTCAGATTATACTAAACATGACTAAGTATGTGCAAAATAGATATAATCAAAAGCACAATCAAAACATGTGGAATCAAAATATATGGCCTCAGAGAAATTATTTACAAAACAGACACACTAGACCTGCATGGACATCTTCAATGTTTGATAACAATCTCAATTACTGGTGTGAAACCTGTGATAAAGGATTCAAAACACCAGATCATCTTGAATTCCATATCAAATTGCATCAGGTAATACTATTAAAACAATTACACCAGAAAAAGAACAGATAGATTAAATATGATTCAATATCTGACAAGTTAATAGTATAAGTTTTTCTTCTAAATTATATATTTGTTTTTTTACATGATAACTTATTATTAAAAATTTATATGAACTATTTTAACTTTACTTATATTATTCATATCCAGGAATAAGATATTGCTTTAGAGAAGACACACCATTGTCTGCTTTTCTCCTGTTGTGTGGAACTCGATGCCATACTTTGTTTGCCAGAAAGGCAAAATTAGAAAACTTATTTCTCTAAGTAGAAGTCAAACCATCACCACTATCATATTGATATCATGTTGTGCTGTGAGACACTCTCTGTCTCACAGCACAACAGTAGCCGGGCTCAGGCCTTAATAATAATTTATAAAATAACTGTTTGTATAATGTCATCATAAAACCATTTCCAGAAATGTAACATAGATGGATGTCAATTTGTAGCACACCCAAAAGTGATTACTAAACATATACAAATGCAACATGCAACTGGCTTATTTAAAAAAATAGGCAGACTTAACAACCCTGAAGAGATTCAAAAGTGGAGAGATGAAAGAAAAAAGAAATATCCCACTAAAGCTAATGTAGAGAAAAAACAAGCAGAAATTAAAGAAAAAGAAAAAAGGGGGGAAAGGATGGGCTTAACACAAAGGAAGAAAAATATTGTAGACAAAAAAGGTAGGCAAAGAGAATCTAGTAATAAGATATACCATTCTCTGTTTTTCCCATTTTGAGACTGCGTATTGAGTAGTTTACCTACAACCATAACCGTTGCAGTCAAGCTGCTGTCCCACTGCCCAAAAAAATCCATTATTGGAGACATTTATCAATGTAATAAAACCCAATACATCGATTTTTAAAACCTTTGTCTCATTTTCTGTTTCCTTAAACGTTAGTGTTTGTCTTATTCAAATTGTAGTGTACTAACCTATTTTAGAAAGTTAAGCTTATTTAAAATATTAAATAATTCATACTTTGTACCTCTCACGGCAGAGTAAGCTGAGAGGACCTAGTGTTAACAATACATTCTATTTTTACTCTATTTTTTGGTTGGCATTCATATTGCACCTGGCCTTGAAATTTATATTATGTAAGTAACTAGGATTTTTGAATTATTTTACATACTTATATATAATATTCTACTTAACAGGTTTATATAAGAAAGGCAAAAATCCTGCGTCTATTCTGAATAATAAAAGAACAGTAAATAATAGAAAAAGAACTATATCAGAACAGTCTAATAAGGAAAGGAAAGCCAAGAAAATATGTAACATAGTTCCTCCAGTGGAAGACACTAGACAACTTAAGCCATTTAAAGGTATACAAGATTTATTAAATGAAGACAAAGTTGAAGATGATGAACAAGATATCCAAAGTAATCTAATAGAAGATGAAGATTATAATTTCAACAACTGTAATCAAACAGACAACAATCCAAAACCAAATGTATGTGGTGCTCTAACATCTCTAATGGGTAACTATGGATCCTCTGATGAAGAAAATGCCAATGTACATAATGAAGTTAAAACAATTGAAAAAAATACTACTGCCATTTCTGGTGGTAAAATTTCTGTAAAATCTAATGAAACACTATTAGACACTGATAAATTATTACCAATACCAATACAGAGCCATACTAAAAGTGAAGATGACAGTGGACCAGAGGAATCACAAATTATCAAAGACCATTTGGAGCCAAATGCAAGTATACCACCAACCAATAAAAATAAGAAAAAAATGGTCCACCAGAAACATACCATAAGAAGGGTTACTAAATTAAGAAAAAAACTGCCTTCTACACTCTTAGAAAAATTGTTGCATAGTGAAATACAACATGAAAGAAATGTCATTTTACAGTGTGTTAGATATATAGTAGAAAACAAATTCTTTGAGGGATAAATGTTATTAATATATAGGTTTTCAAATTTATGTTAAACCAAATACTACATGACAAGTGTCCAATTTTAATTGACTTGATAATAAACTGAATATACATATATTTTTGGAATACTTTTCATTAGTGTATTAAAAGATATTTTCTGGGATGGGCATGGCCCACCTGGTTCACTGAGGGGATGAAGTAGGGGTTGGAAGTATGTATGGATTTTTTTTAAATTGCCACCGATTTTTATGAGATTTGAAATTTAGACTTAAAAATATTTCATTGAACACATACACACACCGGCATAATTAGAGGAACACAAACAAGAGGTTTTTTTTTTACAATTTACAAGTGGTTCGTTTATTTAAATTATTACTCTCGTACAATATAACATTTTGAGACATATTGACATTTTTCAATAATGCAACAGAAATTATGCCCTTTTAAGTGTTTGGTGACAATCAGCGCTTTTAAGTGTTTTCGATAAGAAGTTTGTTTATGCAGTCAATGGTGGCCCTAGCTCATTTTGTTGTTGTTTGGAGATTTAATATTGTATTGCATATAAAATGAGTGATTTACCTGCAACCGAAGTCGCCAGAGCTGTGACATTGATAGAGGAAGGTCACACGTACCGTTCAGTGAGTCAAATGTTGGGTGTATCAATATCTGTGATCCACCGTAATGTGAAACAATACAGACAGACAGGATCTTATGTGCGGAGGCGGGGACAAGGCAGAAATCGTGCAACCAGTGCTGTAGACGAACGTTTTATAAGGGTGCAAACTTTGAGAAATCGTTGTCAAACAGCTGTTCAGATCCGGAATCTCTTGGAAGAAGTGCGTAACGTGCGTGTAAGTGGATGAACGATAAGAAGAAGGCTTAATGAAGTTGGTTTAAAGTCATACGTACCAGCCAAAGCGCCTAAACTTCAGGTAAGTCATCGAGTTGCAAGATTATTGTTCGCTCGTCAGCACCAACATTGGTCAGATGAATGGAGTCGTGTTTTATTCTCTGACGAAAGCCGGTTTTGTGTGAATTTCATCGATGGAGAGGAAAGGATGCGGAGGTATCGAGGAGAACGACATATTCAAGCAAATTTTACCGAAACAGTGTCATACGGTGGAGGGTCTGTCATGGTGTGGGGTGGCATAACTTTAACAGCCCGCACCGCTTTGGTCATACTTGATGGCGGTTCCCTTACTGCACACAGATACATAACCGATATCTTGGAACCTCATGTAATGCCTCTTGTCCCATTTTTAGGCCCAGATTTTATATTTATGCACGTTATTACATTAATGAAGTCGGAATTACCCATTTGGGTAAAATTTAGGCGTGCTGGCCAGTCCATTTGGACTGGCCAGCACAATCTCCAGACATGAATCCGATAGAGCATGTCTGGGACATGATTGGACGAAGAGTACAGAAGAGAATTCCATCCCCCAGGAATATTGAAGAGTTAAAATTGGCACTGATTGAAGAGTGGGACAATTTGTCCCAGGAAATGATTAAAAATGTCATTAGGAGCATGGGCAAACGTATTCGAGCTCTATTAAGTGCCCGCGGAAGCAAAACAAGATATTAATAATGATTGTTAATAACCTTTGCAAAGAAAATTTGATTTTAAAAAAATTTCGTAATATTAAAAATTTCTTAAATTATTGTTTTTGTCTCCATTTTTATAAATAAATAATGTTCAACCCCAGTTTCTGTTGTCTCATATTCAGTTATTATGTATACGCTTTTTTGTGTGTTCCTCTAATTTTGCCGGTGTATTTCATGTTTAGTTTATTAGGATTCACCCAACTATACATTTATTAAATATACAATTATATTTAAATATAAAAGGACTTGTCCTCACTGACTGAGGTAAGACGCACGCACAGCCGTAACCGCTGTGCGTAGAAACGTGAAATTTGGACAGATGTTTACTTTATTGATTTTTATAAAATTTGATATATAGACTCTTAAAAATATTTAATTGAACATGTGTTTCATGGTTTTCTAGAATTCACCCCCTAAGGGTGCAAATAAGGGGTTGAAAGTTTGTATGGAAAAACCTATAAATCGCAACCGATTTTTTAAAATTTGAAATTTAGACTCTTAAAAATATTTCATCGAACACATGTTTCATGGGTTATTAGAATTCACCCCTAAATACGCAAGCGAAGCTGCGCGCGTCCGCTAGTATTTAATAAATGTATAGTTTAAGCGGGTGAAGCCGCCAAAGTCTACTAGTTAAATATAAACACAAATATCCAACATGTCCTTGTGTCAAATCCATATCATATCCACTAATATTTAATATTTTAACTTGAAAAACAAATTATTTAATAATCTAACATTTTTAGTGTAGTCAGGTAGTAAACAGTGGCCCAATTGTGCGCAGTACTAATTAAAAAATATTTTATTAAACAAAAATACCGATTTCATATAACTAAAAAGAAAATTAACAAGCTCAATAGCTTATAAGGAGGAACAGTCGGGACCTATAAGTAATTCTTCAATCAATAATATACCAGGAACCCTAATAATTTACCAGGAACCCCGCATAACTTATATAGATGTACATGAACAGATGTTTGTGTATTTATATGCACAAAATAGGATAGTAGTAGGATTTTTAACATTTGTATACACTATATTTATTATATACGGAAATGATAGAAAACTTCAATTACAATTTAAGCTTCAAAAAGTAATAAAATAAAAATTATGTATTTTTATATCAGTTTATTCAGGAAAGTTATAACTTATGACTGAGCAGCAGCTGGCGCGGCCGATGCGGCAGCCTCTTCCCGAATACGATCTTTCTTAAGGGTGCCCATGAAAGCAGCCTTATCAGCAGGTGTTTGGAAGCGACCATGTCCAAATTTGGATGATGTGTCAATAAACTTCAGATTGATCTTCTCAAGAGCTGCTCTCTTAGTGTGGACACGTAGGGACTGAAAGTTATTATTTAATAAAGTAAAGTTATAATTTTCATAATTTTTTTTTTAAAAAAACGAATGCAAATATTACTTTAAATATTGTAAAAAAAACTAAAATACCTTTCTCAATGTGATGACTCTTTTCTTAGGTCCCATACAACAACCCTTAATCATAACAAAGTCATTGTTTACTTCACCATAATGAGGGAAACCTCCCATGGGGGTGATGGACTTCTCAGACAAATCATATTCAGTGGAAGCATTGTTCTTGATAACTTTTCCATCCTTGGTATGAATTCCTAAAAGAAAGATAATGTCAATAAATTAAAGGCATTTTAAATATTTGACTAGAACTTAAGAATTCTGGAAATAATATTGCTTTGAAGACTACATTCACATATCAAAGCAGAAATGCTAAACTGATTTACCTACAGTGTTGTGATTGTGAAAACGCCACTCATGAATTAGCTAGCAAGTCAAATGTTACCAGACAACTGAATAAGAAAGGCAAATTGAAATGCTAAGATGGCCATGTATCTAGGAACAACTTTGTGCGATGGGGGTCCCTAAGTACACAACCCTTATTAAGGCCATCTACAATAAATATACTTAGTATAGTATATTATATACTTAGTATTTAGTTACTTTAGTTATATTTAGTATGTGACACACAAAACCCTCCAATAATGCTTCAAGAACAAACTTGATATCAGACCATCATTACAGAAGTGAAGACAATACACAATATATTTTACCTTGGCCAATCCTGTAAATCTTCTTGTTCATTTCAGTTCTGTGATGGTAGCCCTTTTGACCAGCACGGGCAACAGTAAATGAAACTCTTGAAGGATGCCATGCTCCAATACAAGCAACTTTACGCAGACCCTTGTGCGTCTTACGTGGGAGTTTCTTGGTGTGCCAACGTGAAGTAACACCTGTAAAATTTTACAAAAAGTTTCACTAATTGTTAATATTTATTTAAATCTTGTAATAGTACAAGTTTTACATTCTGTACTAAACATGTTTTACAAGATCAAATTAAAGGTTTTTTTTAAATAGTCCCACATCAGAACACAACAATTACAATGCTTGCATTCAATAAAAATTGACATTTCCTAAGAAGAATTGTGAGCTGGCATATCATTAAAAAGAACCTTAATTTTTAAACCAGCTAACTGCATTATATATTGAACTGTCATTTTCATATATTTAACTGTAAATTTAAGACAATCAAATTTTTTTAGGCCGCAAATTGTTGTCTTGGTAATTTTGCACAATTTATAAGTTACCTGGTTTGCAAATTATTTAATTTTGATTCAATTACCCACTATTGATATACAGTATCTAAAGATAGGGATTAAATTGTAAAAAACAAGACACACTACTTTATGGCAGTTAAATAATTACCTTTGTATCCCTTTCCTTTAGTCACACCAATACAATCAATCATCTCATCTTGTGCAAAGACAGAATCAACAGGGATAGGTTTTTCTAGATGTTCCCTCGCCCATTTTACTTTATCTTCAATGTTTCCACCATTCACTTGAATCTCCATGATATGGGCCTTCTTTTGACGCTGCTTAAGCAGTTTCATTTGTGTGTGGGCAATAACCCTAACTACACTGCAGTAGCGAATCATCTTTTTGAAGTCCTTCTCAATGGACTTGCGACCAAGTTCATCCTGCCATTTCTTGCTTGATTTAGTAAAAGCCTTCTTCTTACACTTGTACCTATTCGAAGTAGAAGGTTAGGCAGCTGCAAGAAAAACCAAATGGCCTCATCGTTGAGCGGAGACCAAATGGTAACAATATGCAAATGCATATTTAGGTTTTGCTCTCATCTAAAGAGAGGAGAGATTCAGATATGATTAGATATTTAAAAACTGTTATCTTTCTACACATTAAATTTTCACTTAAAACTTAAAAATTATACCCAAATTGATTTTGATCATACCAATTCTTGTAGAAGCGACGACGACAGTCCTCAGACATGTGCTCTGCCCAAACAGTAAGCAATGCACGAAGACCGTGGGGTGTCTCTATATAGCCGACAACACCGACACACACCATAGGAGGCGTTTCGATGACTGTAACAGCTTCCACGATCTCCTTCTTGTTGATTTCTATAAAATAAAGAAAAAAATAAAGTATTATAAAATATTTAAAAAAATACAATATGGATATTATAACTTCATTTCATGAGCATTAACAAAATATACTTACTTGAACCAGGACGGTCAGGTTCACGAACCACGTGGGTCATACCAGCTTTATAACCAATGAAGGCAGTAAGATGCACCGGTTTGCTGGAATCATCTTTAGGGAAAGCCTTCACTTTACCACGATGACGGCGGGATCTCTTCTTGGGATAGAATCCCATAGATCCATGACGAGGCGCCGAAAATTTCCTGTGCGACTAAAACAACAAATTCCTTTAAAAATCATTCGATATCACAACCACTTATTTCATTGAAATGTGTAAACTCAGTCCGCCCTAGTATCTTCATTACATTTCAGGTTCTAACCGTATGAAAAATGTGGTTTTTATCATCATTTAGATTTACAATATCAAAATTATGTAAAGTACAGATTTATTAAGTATTTTAAAAGTACTGTAAATAATCATTTAAAAAATAATGGTACAGATTTTTAAGATGTTTTTAGATTTAACGAGGATCACACGTACCATGTCTGCCGACTATCGCAACAAAAATGGCCGAGTCAAAAGAGACAGATTCATAACGTCAAAGTTACATTTACGTTAAAGGTCGATTGTGTTACCAGAGTAATAAATTAAATGTTTGAACTTTTGAAGCGCACTTATAGTGGCTTTTGGCATAGAAAATCCCAGCTCCCAAGCTCTCCAATTTTCGCAGCATTTTTAATACTACTCCCCTTATCCCCTATCATAGATCATAGCGTAATGTAATATAATCTATTATAGCTTTTCGCGATAGATGGCCTGTCCAACATAAAAATATAGCACAGTTTTCTATATTACATATTGTTTACGTGCATTTAAGTAATAACAATTGTATATATGCTATAATTAAGTAAATGACGAATATATCTGCGCAACAAACTCATCAAATGAAAAAAAGCCATCGAAATATAACATATATTTGGAAAATATGTGCTTGAAATTTATTTGAATTTGATAACATAAGCTTATGTCAACTCTAATCACAGCTTTTCATATACCCTCTTCACGTTTCTACACACCCATACTACGTGTCTATTTACTCCTTTCACGTCTCTATGCACCTCAAATTAATAAAATATTTTCATTAATATCCATAAATTTAAATATTTTCTTAAAGTTCTGTAAAGTGCATCAGTTAGTCAATCTTAAATCATAATTGTACTAACCGATGCACTAAACTTGTTTGTGATTAATCACAATGTAATATAATTAGCATTTCAACCAAAACAACAACTTTTCCGAAGCTCGAATTAATGCAGCTTTCGCAGTTACAGCGTTGTACGTTAACGTAACGTATTTTATTTTAATTTTCCCTAAATGGACGTCAATGCCAGTGTCTTCCAGTATATAATAATTTTGTTTTTTAAATAAAATATCCATTTATGATGCTTGGGTCACAATGGCTAGCCACAAACATAATATTATTGTCAATACTATATTGATAATAATATTGTTCAATTCGTAAAAATATGGCCCCGCAAACTACACAATACTATTGACGATATTTTGTTGCAAAATGTGACGCAGTCACTCAATAGCTTTATTTTTGTGCGTATGTATTAAATCTAAAATGGATAGCAAGCCATTGTTTTAGTTATATGCATTTCGCCTACTTACAAAAAAGGCAATATTTTTTTTTATCAAAGACTGAATGAGGAAAAAACTGAGCTTAATCATTTCAATATTATTAATTAACTATAACAGAGGTTCTTGTCCCGGGGCACCAAGTGTGACTGTAAACGAGACAGGTGGTGGGTTCGTTCGTGGCAATAAAATATTTAATATTGTCAATTCTTCTCTCTGGTGTAGAGGCAAAACGCAGCATCGAGTTTCGCCACTCAACACGCAATGCTTCCAGAATTCAGTAGATAAGTGGGAATATGGCAAAGATATTGTTTTCAACGAACCACTGCTTAATACTTTTATTATAGTTATTATTGAAATTATATGCTTAGGTTTTCTTTGTTATAACTCTGGATAAGTTTCCCATATCTATCTTGAATAAAAAACACGAGCATCTACCTCCTTTACAGTATTTTTGCGACTAAAATATTGCCATTTGCCCGCACACGACAATAATATTGACAATAACTATGCCTCCCCAATATTATCGTAGCAAAACAGAATTTCTAGCAATCTATAATAATATTAACAACCAGCCAAACACACAATATTATTGACAATACGTACTTTGACCATACGTACAATATTATTGTCTCTGTATGGCTAGGCTTAATATTAATAGTCTACATTCTTGATTGATTGTATGTACTTTCTAGTTTGAAGTTTCTATATCTAATCTAATATCTATTATCTACACATGTCACATACTTAATGGTATAGTAGTTTAGTCTTCGTTTGTTTTTTGATTTAATGATTATATCCACAATTTGTGTTCATTATTTTTATTAATAACAATTTATAATTAACTACCGCGTTTGAGTGATAAATTAAAATGGCTGGGCCTATTGAAAGGATTCAGGTATTGGATGATATTGAAAAAGATATCATAACATGCTTACAGTGTGCAGGTATATCTTTAAATTTGTTATATCTATAAAATTTTGTAAATCTGCTATAAACTAATCTGATGTGTTCATTTTTAGCTCAAGCTCTATTGGAATTGGGTAAAGAAAAATCAAGTCAGAAACAAGCAGAAAGTAACACTTCTCAATTCCTTAGAACGTTAAGTCAAGTAGAATCAAAATTGAGTGATCAAATAAATTACTTAACACAAGTTTCAACAGGCCAACCACACGAAGGGTCTGGATATGCATCACAAAAGGTTTTGCAAATGGCATGGCACAGACTTGAACATGTACGGTCATGGGTAAATGAATTAGAGAGGCATAAAGCATCACATTTGGCAGCTGTTAGCAGAACTCCAGTGAGTGTAACAAATGGTGGTATGACTTCCTCTGGGACTAGCACCCAATGATTTTGGGATGATTTTTTATTACTGTAAAATGTGACTCCCACTATACTTAATAGTTTTGTATTAATTAATAGCAATAGTCTTTAGGTCCCAAGTTAATTATATTGTATTTGGCAAATTCATTATATTACATTTCCTTATAATGGTAAAGCCCTTCCTTCCATTCCATTTCCAGCCTTCTATTGTTTCCAATCTTTTGATTCAAAGAGGAATATACTGTGGAAGAGGTTATACCATATTTATATTATTTAACTGAGTTGTAGAATATAGAATATAAGATTTAAGTTTTGATTATAGATAATCATTAGTGTATTATTTGTTCGAATATATTAGTAATTCAAATGCTGTATAGAATTATAAAGGAATTGGAAAAATAAAGAAATTATCAGTAACAAAATTGTATTGTATTTAAAGAAAAGTTTACAATGAAATTGATTTATTTAGTGAGAAATGACAAGAAATTATAACACCAATATGTTAAGTAAATCTTTTGGGAAATTAAAATTTGTTTTGCACTTTACAATAGTTTGTCATGTCAAGTAATTTAATAAATTTTAATTATAAATTACGAAATAAAATATTATGCATGTTGCCTGGGGATGTGTTTATTTATAAAAGCAACACTTATCATCATGTGAAATTATTAAAAAACTGATTATATTAGTACATCAAACTTACTAAAATGCACATTTTAATTTTTATTATGTACATAAAATGCATAATTTTTAAACCATTATATATAAATGCTTTATCAGCAACACTATACACCAATAAAACATTTTCTACTCATTATCCACATACAATAAATAAATTAAACACATTCCTCACTATAAATAGTTTGTCCATTGCTGAAACAATATAAATGTTTGTGGATGAGGTTTGCAAAGGTTTTGCAATACTTATATGTTTTGCATGAAAAATAAGTAAAGCTCAAAATAATTAAATATTTCTAAATAAGCTTCACATGAATGAATTATCTCTATCCTTTAGTCCTTCCATGATCATAGATGGAGAAATCACTCCTCTTTTCAGCTTCGTTGATTAGCATTTGCCTTCCTGAATTTTTCTATATCATCCAAAGATCGTTTTGCTTTAGATGATATATCATCCATTGATCTTCTAGCTGTTGTTGTGATATCATCTAAAGACTTTTTTGTTTGTGATAGAAGCTCATCTGTACTTTTACAAGCAGTATTAGCTAATTCTTTTATTTCAGAGTCTATCTTCCCTATTACCCATTCAATTGCTTGGCGTCCTTTGCCAGCATTTAATGAAATTTTGTTGGTCAGTAAATCTTCCATATAGCTGCTTAGTGGTACTCCCTGAAATAATTTTAAGTCATTTTATATGTTGCTTTAAATTCACAGTTTCAAATGTGGCTTATACAGTATTAAACCAATTAACCAGATTTATTATTTGAGAATTTTTAAAACACACACATTTGAATCTTATGTTGCACTTTGCTGTTCAGAGTGTTTGCTGCGCAATATTTGTGCCAACAGGTGTACTTTTGAAGAACCATCTCTGTTTGCATTAATTATTAAAGTAATTTAAAACTATTCTTAGTTATTGTACTTTAAGTCAATAAAATTTAAAATATAAACTATGTTAATGTTTAATGTGCAACAAACATTAATATATTCAAAGACAACTTAATTTAAAATTAATAGATATACAACCAAATATTTTAAAAACTATACCTCAATGCATATTCTTTTTTGTTTTTAAAGTGGTACTTTCTTACAATTAAAAATATAATTATTAATTTCTCTTGTGGCTATATAAAATCATAAATTATACCTCAGAATAAAGCAACAACATTTATTGTTTATCAATGTTATCATTAAATGTAAGGCATAAAGTCACTCATACATTTTTATTGGGTATGCAGAGGTTACCTAATACTAAGTTGTCTTATTTTGAATACAGTGTGTTTTGAGCAGCAGAAGCCATACTTTGTCTTGTAACCAGAGTCAGGAAATAAAAATAAATCATTTGTGAGGAATGGAATGTTTCAACACTGTTCAAAAGTGTAACTTTGATGTAAGCACACACAAAACACCATGAACTGAACAGAACTTTGATGTGTAAAAGCATGAATTTGATGTTTAAAAATGCAAATTGGATGTTTAAAAAGGTTAAATATGTTAAATTTCAAATGAAAAGTCAAATACAACTAAACAAGTATGAATTTGAAGTTCATAACCTGTTTATTAAATATTTTTTTGTATTTGAATTGTTACTTACTTGTACAGTAACCACAGCTTCTTGCTTTAAAAGTGTTTTTGTAGAGTCAGATGGGTGAGGGATGTACTTAACAGTTTCATCTACAGCAATATAGTGACAAAATGTTAAGTTACTCGTCTTCAGTGTCATTTGACGTTCATTGGGGTTCACTTCAGACTTTTCGCTAGCATAGCAAATCTTAGCTGTGCCAATAAGCTGAAATAAGGTAACAACATACCATTACTATTGTATTGTATATTCCAAATAAAAAATATTAAAAATTGTACTATAACTTAGAAATGAATTAAATGCATGAAAATACTTACTGCTTGTGCCCATCTTGGAAAGAACCATTTAGAGCTGACTAGTCTGTGGGTATGCAAAACTCCATTTACAACTTTTCTGTCAACTACATCAATTCCTATAACTGCTGGATTCATAGGATTAGGATATTTCCTCCATGCTGCTTGAGCCACAGTTTCCCAAGGATGGCTGCAAGAATATCACAATTAGATGGATTTTAATTCAACATTAATGAACGAAGAATTGTTAATATTGCGTCACAACAACGTACTTAAAAGTATGTTCTGATGTCCAAATTTTCATAGTTAATGATGTATTTTTATCGGGAGTATATTTCTAATATAATAATGGTTTTCCCACTAATTTTATAAAAATTTAATTTGGGTTTACATTACGTTACAGCAAGCATATCTACACTCCCACATATCCGACTCGTGAAAGGAAAAGTGACCTTTGAAACGGTTGACAAGTTGATTAGGAAGATAACATATTGGTAATTGCATATAATAAAAAATTGTCTATGAAAGTTAAATAAATTTGCTTACGTAGCATAAAAAAATCAGAAGAATCTAAAATAATCAAAATCTAAAATAATGTTTATATACATAAGAATTATAAATTAAAAAGTCTACATATTCTTTACTCGAAGAGACTATTCTAAGCATTTATTAAACCGCTGTTTAATATTATTTTTTCAAATATTTCAGTCTATAGTTTCCAGGATCTTTTTAATGAAGCACCATGCACCGGCACCATTTTGCTACATTTCATTAAATTAGGAAAAAGTATCGGACTCTACACACACACTATTTAAGAATTAAAGCTAGATAAGGAGCAGTATTAGGTACAATAGTATTAAATATTTTTACAAATCAAACCAGTTTTCTTCAAATTGAGACTTTTGAAAGTTTTGAAAATTAGAATTAAATTATTATTAAATTTGAAATCTGCTTATACTAGTATACTACATAACACACTCTTACTACTACATAACTCAAACTTTGAGTCTCAAAGTCATTATTCAACATTCATCATGTTGAGTAAATGTGTTGTCTGTGGTATTCATATTTTGATAATTTTGTCATTTGTGTCATCGGCAGAACAGCGGTTCAATAGTAACAATTTAACAAACATCAAGCATGTTCTTCAATATTGTTTTTCTATAAATAACTACAAACTTTAATTTGTTTATTTTTGAAACGTATCTTAAATAAGTTTTGTTGCTTTAGATAATTATTATAAATTTTTAACCACCTTAAATAGGTAAGAAAATATACTATAAACATGGTGTAACTTATCCTTTGATAAGATTAACGATTAAGATAAATAGTTTTTAATTATAAACATTAACAAACCGTTCACTTATTTTCAGATTTTATTATACAAAAACTAAAATGCCTTCGAAAATTGAGGAAAGTTCTTTGAGATATAGGAGAGCTCAGAGTGTAACAAAAGCAGAAGAAATAACAGAAAAAGAGAAAAAGGCAAGAAATTCTCAACTGGATAAACCGTAAGCAAATTGAACCAAATTAATTATAATACCATTAATTTATCATTTCATTATGTTACTGCAAAAAGTTAAATAAAATTTTTAGATCTTAATTTTTAAAATTTTAGCTGTTTTTATTATAATATACATACATTTTAGATGTCACAAGCCCAGAGATTCTTTATTTTCATGGAGTTCAGAGTTCACTAATTTTACTGGACTTGTTAATTGGGGTTTTTTGATGTTAACTATTGGAGGACTTCGCCTGTGTCTTGAAAACTTTTTAAAGTAAGTTGCTAAACACAATTATTGGTATACACTTTTTGTAGTATACACCTTACCTTTAAAAACTTCTATTGATTAAATTTTAAATGCTGCCACATTATTATCTGTAGAAGAAAATCCAGAAAACTTTCCATTGTCTTTAATATAGGAGAAGTCTTAATTTGCAGGAAAAGAGATAATTAGGCAACTTATATTGTAATTGTTAATACATAATAGTTCTTAAGTTATGGTTTAATTACAATTTTTTTTGTTTATTATAGATATGGTATAAGAGTGAACCCATTTGAATGGATTATTGTTCTCACTGGCTACAATGAAGGCTACAGTCATCAGTATCCCTCAGTTATTTTATTAATTTGTAAGTCATCTTATTTTTAATTGTATAGTATATAAAAAAAGTCAGATTTCACAAAATTGATGAATTGAAATTTCTGTGCCATGGTCTCAAACCAAACCCGGCTATAGCAAATCTTTTTGTCAATAACTATAAAATTTATTTAACTTTATCACATCATAGATTAACAGAAGTTCCACATTATAAATTAAAATTATGCAATATTAATTTTGTATATTGGCTAACTTTTTAATTCTTAATTTTAACATTCATATGGTAACAAAGTCAATATATTTCCTGTATATCTGAAATGAAAACATACTTATTTATTGTACTAATAAAGCAATAAGCCTACTTATTTTCCTTAATTGAATTATAAATAATGTTGCGGTTATTACACTGATTTCAATAAATTTAATCTAGAGAATTCTTATCTTTTTCAGTTAGCGTAGTACCAGCAGTTGTGAGTTTATTGATTGAAAAAGCAATAGCAGTTGTAAGTTAAATAACATATTCCTTTAGAATATTTATTGATCTATAGATCTCTATACAAAGGTTACTATTTGAATATTTTACAGGAGATATTATCACAGAAAATTGGAGTAACACTGCAAATAATTAACTTACTTTCTGAGATCACTTTACCTGTTGTTGTATTGTACTTCAAGGGAGATGAATTTAGTTTTGGTATGTATAAAGATATCAGGTACTTAAATATAAAATATAAATATCCCCGTAACCATCAAAACCACAAGAGGTCGGCGGTAACAGGAGGCGTGGCGTAGCGGCATAACTGCCTATATATGTGTGAACGCGATGGTTGTGGTAACAAACTGGTAACAAAACCATAACCACTCAAAATGAATATTTCAAAAATTAATAATGTAATATGGGGTAAATAACATAAGAAATAAATAAATAACAAACAATTTACAATTATGTACTCTGTGTTTCAGTGGGATCTTCAACAGTTTGTATGATTTATTTGGTGCTATTTCTAAAACTTTGGAGCTACTGTCAAACTAACCACTGGTGTAGACGTGTGATGAGGAGCAAACAATACAAGAACTCATTGCGTCGTCAAAGTCTGTCCGCCCCGAATTGGAGTGAGTCTGTTATTTAGATTTTATATTTTTTATGGACATTATCATGCTACTCTAGATAGATGTGTGGAGAGTACAGTATGGTCATCAGTCAATGAAGTGCTGAAAAGAGCTGTAGATGGGTTCGCAGATTTGGTTTGAAGGTTTTCTTACTCCTTATTATGCTTTCAGAAAGCCTAACTAACTTCAGGGCGGCCATGAGTCGTCGATCTTACTTTAGTTATGGCTTTTATGGAGCCCATTCCTGATAAGAAAAGTTTTCTTTATGCAGTGACAGTCTCGATAGTGTGACATTGAGTTGGCCATTTTACTCTTCTTAATAGTTTATTTGTACTAAGTTTGTCCTTAATATAAATAAAAGTTTCATAAAGCTTAGGTGTTACAAATAAACGATTAAAACACTAATATTAAGAGGAGGTAATAAATATTTAACAATGTAAAGTAAGAGATCATCGTGACGCAGGGGAGCTGCGCCTGACTATTTATTTTGTATTTGGCGACAGTTGTGGATTCAATTCATCATCATATAAATTGAAATATTCATCAGAATAAATTGTCAATTTCCTTGGTCTAGTAACAACACTTCCTCCACCTTCCGCCATTTAGCACGCATAATTTCTTAAAACTACATTCTCTCCTACCCTGCTGTGAACGGGATACAGATTTATATTAATTAATTTAACTTCTTACAAAATCTTGAACAATTTAGTCAGGTTTTCTTTGACTATAATAATTATGTTATACTGATATACTCATATCAGATAACACTTTATTTAGCACTAATAATAATCACTTTTATTCTGATGTAATGATATTGGTAATAAATTACACAATAATTACAAGTGTAAAGTACAAAGGACATATTACAATACAATAAAATAGATAATGGTGATGTAATTCTATTTATTGAAAATGGTAACACTAAAATTGTAGTTGGATAATATGAGCATTTCCCGAATTTATAACAACATTATGTTCATATACATTTGTTTAATATAAAAATCTCTTTGTTCAAGAAATATAAAGATAAAATTTATAAAAATCTTTTATAATGCACACATTAATTACCGTCGTGTCGCAATGTCCCAAACGCGCGAGCGCGTGACTGTAAGTGCGACGGTAGTGGGTTCGATCCCAAGTGTCCGAGAGTTTCTAAGAATTTTAATAGCAATATTTATTCATATTATTATTTTAAATTATAGTATTTAAGTAATTTGGTTAATAAATAATAACAGGCACATTATATTTGCAGATGAACTAGTAAATGCGGAACAAGATCGTGAGTTACATATAGTATATCGCACTTAACGTTATTTGCACGTAGTTTGTGTGTAATTAATATTTTATTATTAAATTTATTTATTTATTTATATATATTTGATTTTTTAAAGCTTGTTTGTGGCTTAAATAATTTACTAGTGCTGTGATTTTTTAGATTGTGTATAACATTATAATTTTATTGTTTTTGTATATGAAATTTATTTTGGTTTTATATTTTTGGCTTCAAAGTCGCTGTTAAAGCTCTTTAGTGTATCAAATGAAATGTACTTGCTATAATTATTTTTTATTTTATTTATTACGTTGTACGCACATACTAATGTATTTATATTATAAATATTAATATTTTTTTCTTAATCTGAAGTTATAAAGGTGGCAGTACAGTGATAAAAAATGTTCTTTTTTATATAATGTAAAGTATATAAACAACCCAATTTTATCTTTGTAAATATATTATTGATTATTTCGGGTGAAATCGAATGCTTCTTTTTCAACATTTCTTATAAACCTACAAAAAACCTTGGTGTGTTTGTCTCCAGAATCCCACGAAGATGAGAAAAATGACGTGGCCTCATCTGGTATAGTCAAATATCCAGATAATTTAAACCTTAAAGATCTATTTTATTTTTTACTGGCACCAACCCTTTGCTACGAATTGAATTTCCCACGCACTACCCGGTAAGGATCCCACGTATGCACCTTTTTATATACATATAATATATTTGTATTTTTACAGGCATTTTGTTAAAAATAATGACGAATTTTTTGCTTGTTTGCATGATAATTTCGATGGAAGTTGAATTGTATATAATGTGTATGAATATTTCACATGGCTCATATAAAAATAACTAATTATTACTTTTAAATTTAAAATATTATTTAAAAATATTTATGATTATTTTAAAATTTAAATTGTAGTTTTCTTATAATTATATGTATTTGAAATAGTGCCACATATTGGCGATATTAAATGTAGGTATCAATTTTAGTTACTCTACTCTTATTTAAAAATGGAGTCTCATTGGCAATATGCAATGTCTGTCTAACTCGATGTAGGCAAAATATGTAATTGATAAACTAATAAAAATAATATTAATTGATTATCGTTTTAGAATTAGAAAACGATTCCTAATAAAGAGGATAGTGGAAGTAGTATTTGGAATGAATTTGGTGTTGTCATTGTTCCAACAATGGATGATACCCTCTGTGAGGAACTCTGTCGATCCGTTTTCACAGATGGACATCGTGAAGATGACTGAACGACTGTTGAAACTCGCTGTAAGTACTTTTTTTGGCAGTGTTATGTTATTTTTTCGTGTTCTGTTCGATAAAAATATATATAGAGGCCGTTGTAAGTCTGTGAGGAATTTTGTTCAATGATGATTATTTGTGGCAATAGCCGGGATTAATGCCAGGAAGAAGAAGAAGAAGACAGTTGTTAAATTGTTACTTTCTTTGTTTTTCTATTTGATTGGAGTGAAATATTGTTAATTCAGGGTAGTTTCAAATTAAATAAGCTTCAGACCATCTTACATTGTTTTGTTTTTTGTATTTACCGCTTCTGATTTCTAACATTGTTGTAATATTGTAAGAGAAACTCAAATAAGCGATTTTTGTATAAATTACATAAATATTTTTAAAGAAATAACATTGATGTACAATAATGGATTATATGGTATTAACTAGTAAAAAATAATTTACTTAAAATTTTTCGTCTAGTTGTCAATAATAAAACTCATTAGTCACTTTAAATTATTGGAAAATTACATTAAATAAAATTTCGTCAAAAAAATTAAATTTGTACATGTTATATTATTTAAAAAAACTTAATGTTAAAAATTTCTGAGATTTAACAAAATTAATCGATTGTTTTCATTTATTCCAGGTCCCCAACCATTTAATTTGGCTGTGCTTTTTCTACCTGAGTTTCCATTCGTTTCTTAACTTAATGGGCGAGTTATTGCACTTTGCTGATCGTAAATTCTACGGTGATTGGTGGAATGCTAACAATATAGCCGTGTTTTGGAGCACTTGGAACCTGCCGGTCCACGTGTGGGCGGTGCGCCATGTTTATATACCCATTACTGAGATGGGATACACCAAGGCCTCCGCTAGTATAGTTGTTTTCTTCATATCGGCGTTTTTCCACGAGTATTTGGTACGTTTACCTTTTTTAAATTTATTATAAGTATATGGTGAGGTAGGCAGAGGGAACCTAGTGTTAAGACTAAGAGCTGTACGACACCTCACAATTTATGTGCTTTACTGCTTTGCTCTTGACCATAAGTATAGTGATTTAGATTGAATAGAATAACATGATGTAATATTACAGCCTTCATTGATAAATGGAATGTCCAAAACAAAAAGAAAATCTTTAATGCATACAACAAACTATTGAGGTTTACAAATTTAGAATAGATTTTTTTGTTACCTGTGCTTGTACATTGTAAATGTAAAACAATTAATCTAAATTATAAATATTTTTTTAATAGCTTCATAGTAATTAATAAAATAATTAATATTGATAACATAATGTAGAGTTATTAATGTTATTATTTAACTGATTGATAATTGATTGAATAAACGCCTATAACTTACATTTTTCTTCTTACTAGGATGAGAAAATGAAATTAGTTAATTCCACCAGAACGTCGCAAATATAGTCGAATGCTTGCTTTCTTATATAGTTTAATTACTAATTAATAAATTTCAGGTAAGTGTCCCACTCCAAATGTTCCGTGTCTGGGCGTTCTTAGGCATGATGGCTCAACCACCGTTATCAGTTTTATCACGCACTGCTCAACTGAGACTCGGGGCCAGATGGGGGAACATACTAGTGTGGTCGTCTCTGATACTGGGGCAGCCATTGGCCATCATGATGTATTATCACGATTATGCACTGGCTCATTTTACACCGGTGCCTGCTGTTTGATATAATTATATGATGGATAAGAAACAATTATATATTTAGGAAAAATATGTTTTATTGAATTTATAATGTTATGCAATTTATCATAAAGTAATTTATATTATTAAAGAGGAAAGAATGCAATAATGCAATTTTTAATTATGCATATTATGTTTATTGTTGTTGGTATAATACAGAAATTTAATCAATACAAAGGAAATTTTGACTTTATTGTATTGACTAAGAATATAATTTGCATTTATAATAACATTGCAGTGTTTTTGCTGTATAGTATTTGTAATATTTTCAAATGTATAATATCTGAAATGTTGATGAAATCAATAATATATTTTATTTCCAAAGGGATTTCATGACATTCTAAGTACAAATATTCAATGTATTTTTTATGATAATATTTTTTTTATTATTAAGTTGATATGTACAAAATTACTACGTCTTGGCTATAATTGTTAATGTAAAGACTGAGGGGAAGTGTTTTTTATTCAAATTTGAAACATTTATATATTTTTACACTATTAGAATGTAAGACATTTTATATTATAAAATAGATATAAGTTAAAGATGAAAATTACAAATATTTTTTACTTAGTATCATAAAATAAAATATTTGTTAAACAACAAATTGTAACACTTTACAAACAAAGTGTTTTGATACAAAAATGAACAATTATGGAAGTATAATTTATTTTAGAGGTCTTTTGGGTAAGCTTGAAATTTGTTTTAAAATAAAGTTTATAATTAAACATTTTTTTATGCTTATTATTATGCTTGTTGATTTTCAAAAATTATTATTATATTATAGATTATTAAGTATTGGCAAATTAATAACTTACAATATAATAGAAGTGCCTTGTAGTGATAAAAACTAATATGGGTATTAGAATTTAAGATTTATATCTAAACATACTTTTATACAACAGCATGCTGCTAACAAGCTACTTTTTATAATGAATTTATAAAATGTGATATCTTGAGCAATACTTTTTTATTTGAAATAATTTGATTTTATATATTTTTATAAATGTTTTCATAATAATGTATTTTTATATGAATAAAATAATGTTTGCTATAATTTTGTTATTTTATTAATTATCATAATTTAGTTACAACATTTTTATATTTCTATATCCATATAATTCCGTCAATAAGATTAAATACTGTATTATATATTACGGTTATATATTACTGTATTATATATTATATATTAGTACGGTGTATTGTGCATTGACTGTAGATTGTAATTGGCATCTGCTCTGCTGTCTTAGAAATAGATACGTACCAACAGGCACATTCTGTGATATCTTAGAAATAGATACGAACCATTCCCGGATTTTTTATATAAGTACCTTATGTACAATTCTGCAGTACATTATTATGATTTATATCGTAACTCGTAGGGTGTAGCAATGGACACGTATATTGCTGGGGAGTGACTTCCATGCAAATTTTCTTTCTCTTCAACCCTTTTTTTTCGCAAAAATGTCCTGGCTGTATGAAATATGATTTATATCAACTATATTAAAAAATCTGTATCAGTATTTAAAAATCATCATAACAAATATCTACAAATAGTATTTAAAATATTTGTGTGTCTAAAACAGGATCAATTTAAGAATAAGTACAATTCAAATAAAATAAATAGCTATTTTGTAATTATTATTGCTTCTAAAATAATAATTAATACGTATTACTTAGTTATTTTTGATGATACGAATCGAGACAAATCGAGATACACTTATAATATACATTTCTCCTCATGGATTATGTGTAGTACATACATAATACATGTGTTTAGTTAATTACTTAAGCGTGCTCGTGCAACCTCTGACTCGGCAGTATGACATGTGTAGAGGTCAATGAACGATAATCTGATTGCATTGAAGGTCACTTCGTCATTTCATATCTCAATATAATTTCACTGTATTATCTTACAATGTACCAGACATTGTATACATTATCCCATACATTCACTACTAAATGCGATCAAACAAAGCTTTGATGTTAGAGTTTCATAATAAAATAAAACAAAATTAAGTATAATATATCCGACTGATTGGTACTATTATTAATTTGTAATAGTTATATTCTAATTTTATCTACCTGATATCTTATGACAGTCTGCCCATAAAAGCTGTGATATCATGTCTATATTTATCTATATTATTTTAAAAAAAGAAAAATATGATAATTTCTTTATTGTTTCCAAGTTTTATATTCAAAATGGGGTGTGAGGCGGCTTCGTAGACGCAGGCGAGGACGGCAGATCGATTGATGAAGAGGCTTCGATAACCGCAGAACGTGTTCCGCCGCCGGGAGCCCGCCTCTCGACCGCGCTATCGTCGTACCTGTGACGCTCTTGCTATTGTTTAACAACAATCGAGATACAATGTTGAAAAAGAAAATTTTTACATTTTAATTTTATTTTTAACAAATGTTACTTAGGTATACGTCGTTATTTTAATTATTTCAACATTTAAAATAGATATATCTGGCAGTCGCGTCGAGGATAACTTGTGTGTTTATATTATTTAGTTTAAGCCTATGTATAATCGTGTTAAGAAATCCTAGATATTTTTTTTATTTTATTTTAACAGCTACATCCACGGGCGCATAGTTGCCCGTGCCTTTTTTTATTTTATGAAAGTTTTTTTAAATGTGGCGTACTTAATTTTGGGACAATTTAAACTGTACTTATATCTAGAGCTTACACTAGAGGGGTTGAATGAGACCCCTACCGACAATATTTTTTTTTTTTTTAATTTTTTTTTATTATATTATTAACATATATAACTTATTTAACATATATTATTATAGTACATTACATATATAATTGTCTTTTATATAATTACTTTACACATGTATAGAACACCTTCGCCTATTAGATTTGGCCTGGCTTATGCAGAACGCCTTCCTTAAGTTTTTGGATCAGTGCCTCAATCCTAGATATTTCCGCTCTACATTTTCACTTAACAATTATAAAAAGGATAGCTTAAGTTGTTTTTAATAACCATTTATAATATGAGCTTCAGATCAAAGAGCGTGCGGTAGGTGAGGGGCGGTAGCGGGTAGCGGGTAGCTGGTAGCTGGTAGCAAGTAATCATGTAATAACATTTGCGGCGGCCGCGCTAACAATGTTGACCGTGGCGTGCAAACAGCGGCGTCAGCCCACGGCCCGCCGCCCTCGCACGCCGCAACGAGCATATCCTATCTATGAACAAATATAATATGGAACTAGCGTCTGCACATTTTATTTTATATTTTTATATTGATTAATAAAAATACGTGCGGTATAAGTTTAATTAATTAATTGTGTATTTCTTAACTATCGTTTTAAAAAATGAGGCCCCACTCAACACGGAATGCCTCCAGACGGAAAATGGGGAACGGAGTGTCTTAGCACTAGGTTCCCTCTGCCTATCCTGTTGTGTGCGGAATTCAGCGTAAAGCTAAAACAAAGATGAGCACACAAATGATAAAAGCTTAACCTTTTTTTACTACTATTTTATTTAAAATATTTTTTTTTGTAATTTTTCTTAACTTTATCTCGTGGCATAGCAGTATAATTATGCTCATGAAGTTAAAGAGCTACGAAAAGTAAGGATAAATCAATAAATTTTTGTAAGATAGAAAGTATATTATCACATAGATTTATATAGGTAAGAAAGATGAAATAATACTTTAAATACTTATATATTTTTATTTTTACCCATACTCTACTTTTAGCTTAAGCTTGCTCTCTCTAGCTCGTCTTGTAAGTCTATATAGACTTTGGAATGGATTTATAGCCACCTCATCACATTTAACCAGGCCTATTATTTCCCAAATATGAACTACTCTATACGAATATCTAAAAAAATTTGCACATTTCGTAGCACAAGTTATTGTATACTTTTAATTATAACTCATTGTTCTAACAATGAACGCATCGTTTCAATTATTTGCAGATAATAAGGAAGGGTTAAATGTTTAGAGTGCGGGCAGGTCGGTGATTAAATGTAATTCGGAATTACGCTGACTTGTTAACCCCTCAGTGCTCGTCGACGCGTGAAATCACTTTGTTCTAATGTTAGCCACCTAACTGCCAGCTCTACCCTCAAATGTGATTTATTGAAATTAAAAATAAATCGCACCACCATTGCTATTATTTTAATGGCTGGAAATATATATATAAAATTTATTTTGTCGTAAATAATAACGCGACGCAATGGGTTAATAGTTGATTGTAAACGCTATGGTTGTGGGTTTGATTTCCACTCGGTGAAAATTTTGTATTTAAAATTCTGGAATAGATAAAGCATAGCATTGAATTCCATCGCTTACACACGCCTGTTTCGTGGTCGCATTGATATTGAATGGGAAGAGGTTAACAATGTATGTATTTTTTCAGGGTTCCGTACTTTTTAAGGAACAAAGGAACCATTATAAGACACTCTGTTGCCTTTATCTCAGAAACGCTTGGAGATATCGAGTTGAAATTCAAACCATATACTTAGATCTACGGCCCCATATTTCCTAACAAAAAATATATTTCTATATTTACTTACAAAAAATATATGACCGTTTATATCGCAAAAAGGCGTATCTTGACACTATAAAGGATATCAAAATTCATAGGGTATTTCGGGTTGACGAAGAATTATGAAATTTGGCAGCTGGCATCTACAGGTAGTACTAGTTCAGGAAAAAATCTGTAAATTATACATTTGTGGTAACATCCTAAAATATAATGGCCTTAAAACGAGTGCAAAATTTAATATTAAAGCGGCTAGTTCAACCGAGCCTATCAGATGAAAGGGCTCTGGCTAAGTTAAGTGTGAATTTCAGAAAAAGCTTGAAACCTCCAAATTTTGTACGGAACCTTAGGTGGGCGAGCCCGACTCGCGCTTGTCTAGTTTTTTCTTTCAACATTGTTAATACCCGAATATAGGAAATGCAATGTAAAATTCATAGTAATTACTATTGCCTTCTTTATAATAACATTTTTTATGTGAGGTGCAAGGAACATCAAATTACGTCCATCATATGAAATGCAATAAAGTTTACACGGTTGGAGTGAGAGTGTATATAATAATATTATGTTATAAAGTGTTGTACATGTGTGCTATATTTATTTCACGATGTCTTGATGTTCGTGAGCCTATGTTTGTAATGATAAAGGCTTCACTCGACGTTGCGCGCGTCGCATAGCGTCATTGGATCGGAGGGCGGAGACTCGCGCCGCCCTGTATCGCAGCGGCAGTCCGTTTCCGGCCGGCGCGCGCCCCGTACGGCTCCATGGTTGAACACACACTCGTCGATTGCTCTCAGGCGGGTGCCATGCAAACTCTAACTCCTCAACCGCATCGTGATGCCGACGATGACCAGCTCGCGGATGAATACGTCCAAAATTTCGAACTAGATCACCTAGAAGATCACCATCTTGTTAAACGCGAACCATTGCGATCTGGCTGGCATGATCTTGTCGAAACATTACCTGCTTGTGCTCGTGCATGTCGGCAGTGGCCAGACACAGGACCATACCCACAGCCGCACGTAGCTATCGCCGTAGACCCCAGCACACCACCGGAGACTCCGCCGGCCCCCGTCGGACGCAGTCCCTGCCGTGCTCCACCAGCGGAAGACGTATTATGGCTACCTCATATGCGTGAACCTCTCGATATGCGTACAGTCCCATGTGGTAGTTTTGAAGAATGGGACCGTCGGGAATGGAGAGAACAAGACCATCACCTGCAGCAAGTAGGATTACGTCCAGATAGCACCTGCTCCGCATTATCACCGCGAACAGGTCCACATCAGTCCTACCAGCCATCATCTTGTGGAGATGATCTTTTAAGTGATGATTTACTCATGACCTTAAGTGTTCGCGAGTTGAACAAGAGATTACATGGTTACCCTCGAGAAGATGTGACACGACTGAAACAGAAGCGTCGGACACTGAAGAATCGAGGTTATGCACAAAATTGTCGTAGCAAACGTCTACAACAACGACAAGAGCTGGAAATGGCGAATAGATCTTTGCAGAATGAGCTTCACCTTTTGCAACTTCAAGTGGCACGAGTGACGCATGAGAGGGATGTGCTCAAGCAGCGGCTAGCGCTGGTGGGGCGCGAGCACGCGGTACCCCAGCAAGTCGGACACGCGCCCCCTACGCCGCACTCGTCACCAGAATTCTTCTCCGAGCTGTGACGGCAGGGAACGGCGCCGCGGTCCGCCGCCGCCTCGGCCGCCAACTCGGGTGCCTCCTCGTCTGCGTGCGCCTGGCAACGATATTGAAGCCTGCGATGACAGACTGCACATGCTTTTGTTAAGTTTGACAAAATAATTATTATTATCATCAGTTCCAGTTTTATAGTTTTTTAAATGGTGAACTATATAGCCGTGAAATGTGAATAAGAAGGCTATTTAAACACCGTGTTAAATATATGGTTGTGTCGTAATATAATATAATTCATAGCTTCGTTAATATTTGTATTAATTAAAATTATATATTAAGATTACATGACTCAACTGATTAATCGATTAATAATTGTAAATAGTTATATTAAAATTAAAGTGAAGAATATTAAATTTAGGATTCTTGTTTTCCTAATAAAATATTCTTAATTAAAACTGATTTTCTTTATACTTAATATTTTATTTTTGCTTCTAACATAGCTTCGAAAGTAAATGCTGAAAATTTTTATCTTAGCATTTTACAAAAAAGTATTAATTAATTATTCACTGTAGACTACAGAGTAGACAACAGTACTTTTCTTATTTTGTATATTCCAATATCGATAAGAGATATGAAAATATTTCTAAATTTACGCCTTGTTTAAAAAAGAGGAGAACAGATCCATTATTGTTTTTAAAAGTAGAAAAAAGAAAGCAAATTACTAATTCTTTACTAACTTGCTTTCTTTTCTCTACTTTTTACTATTCTGTCATTATTTTATTTTTGAATATACCGCTTTAAAAATTTTCATACAGCCTGAAATCAAAATATATGGGGCTTATTATTAAAGATACAAATTTACATATTAACGATACTAAGTTAAGGTCAAATAATTGAACCTAAATTACCCTAATTACTATTCTGAGTAGTCCTTATACTTGTCTATATAAAGGGTATAATGCACTTTACATCCTTTCAATAAACCTTTGGAATCAACCTAGTTTGCAATTTAAATCTACAAACATCGCAATTATTCATACTATACATATAGTAGTACTGTACCTAGAGATATTCTCCCGACGACGATGACGACGACTCTGTAAGTTGATGTATTTATCTGTTACTTTAGCTTAATTGATTAATTATCAAATTATAAGTGTCTTTCTAGAATATCGAATGTGTGACGAAAGAATGGTAAAAAAGATCTATGGTGGAAAAGTGAGCGGTAAGAGAGGTACGGAGAGACCTCGGTTGACCTTCGAAAACACAGTATCAAATATACTTTTCTTTTTTTTTTTTTATGGTAAAAGGACAAGGCAAACGAGCGTTCGGGTCACCTGATGGTGATCACCGCCGCCCACGACCCCGTGCAACACCAGAGGAGCTACAGATGCGTTGCCGGCCTTTGAGGTGGAGATAGACGCGCTAGATACTGGAGGAAGGTCACGTAAAAAGCATGAGGATCCCCCGGAGGGCATGTATGAAGAGGTTGATGACAGTGTACAAGGCGAAAGAGTAATCAACCAATAATTATATAATTAAAAAAGAAATAAGTTTACTTATATTTCACTATAATATTTCATTTAATTTTATTTCAATACATGGAAATAATCGAGTCCAATGACTTACTGGGGCTGATTGAGCAATATTGCAAGCAATGCGAAAACAACAACAATTGCCCAACAGTTGCAGGGAAATGAGGTCACCATGTATGTATGCGGCTGAAAGTACCTACCTACCGACTTTATATAATTTAATATTTAACAGAAAATAATTTAAACAATGATTAGAATTTTTATCAATTAAACTTTTCAATCGTAAGAATATTAAACTTATTTACTTCATATATAATTCCTATTAATTTTAAAAAAGTTTGAACGATTTGAAATCTACAAAATCTCTATTTTACTAGTGAATTTAAGATAAGAATTGAAAAACTTCTTAATTGATTTACTTGAGTCGTCTTATTAGTGATGGCTTATGTAAGATAGTATTAATAAAACAGGAAATATATAAACAATATGTTCAATCTAAAAAAAGATATTAATATAGTGAAATTTTATAACTGTTTTTATAGAGCTTATCTAATATTAAGCAAACATAGAATGTATAAATATGAAAGTTTTGGGTTCGAAGCCCGCTGTGGAAAATTAATTTTCATTTTATTTTCTCTACTGGTCTCGAATTCGTGCGAAAATAGTATAACAAAGCGACTTGACGCTAGGTTCTATCTGTGAACCCTTCTATATACGAGATAAAGCGTGAAACTGATAAAAAAACTAAGAAATTTATTGCAAACTTAGCAAATTACTACTTGCTGACATCTCTACACCTTTACAGGAAATTGTAAATTGTTATAAAAAATACTATAGATACAAATCCGTATTAGTAGTAGAAATCGCTCTCAACTCTGAGATCGAACTTGAGATGCCCTTTTCATTCATAGATTTGATATAACATCAATCAAATTTACAAATGAAAACGACATCTCAATATCTATCTCAGAGTGATAAATACGGGTATAAGAATGTTCTAGCAGATTAGCTATAGAAAACTTATTTTATACAAACTTTTAATACTATAATCTACTACTACTAAAATAATAAATAATAGGCACGTTCGTAAGACACATGATAACGACAATATCAAGTTTTATTATGCATGTAGACACATCGTGTATGTGAAAATAAACAGGAAGCATACATTGTTTCAGAACCTGCGTGTCGAAGTTCAAACGGACAGATTTCTAACAAATGGTAATTTAATACTCCTTGTTATTAGAAATGGAAGGCGTCGTGTTCCTTGATAGCATTGGCATTTCTCGACACCATAATATCGGTTTATAATATTTTGAAATTTGGAATAAATAAAATGGAATATTTAACGTGTATTTTCAACCAGTAGGCCAGTCGTGGTGCAGGGGCACAAGGTGTGCTGCGAAATTGATTGATTGTGGGTTCGATCACCACTCGAGGAATTCAGCAGAAATAATATTCATTTCTTCCCTCTGGAGTCGAGGCAAAGCGCGGCGACTTCGGCGGAAAGTGAGGAACGGAGTGTCTTAACACTAGGTTCCCTCTGTCTACCCTGCTGAGTGCGGGAGACAGCGCCAAACTGATTTATTTATTTTCAATCACTTTTGTCAGCTTTAAGTTCGGTTAGCTTTTTTCTTATAATACTATCGTAGCTTTTGAACTTATCCACTTAATATGAAATATAACAAACTATACGTGAATGATAAGAGATAGTAAACTTGACCTAAGTAGATAGATAACGAGCTGTTAGGTATACATTTCATTTGTATCTATTCTATGCTAACATTGTAACGAAGTGTAATCTGTGCATGGAATAAATACTCAAATTTAATTAACTTTAAGGTAAGCAGTTGAGTAATAATTTTACTGGATTTTTAGGGTTCCCGTACCTTTTAAGGAAAAAAGGAACCCTTATAAGATCACTTTGTTGTCTGTCCGTCTGTATGTCAAGAGCTTTTATCTCAGGAACGTATGGAGGTATCGAGTTGAAATTCAAACCATATAAGTAGTCAGATCTACGGCCCCAAGATTTCGTAAATAAAAATGTATATATATATCTACTTAAAAAAGATATGACCGTTTATATCTCAAAAAATCGTAAAAAAAGTCAATAACTCGACACTATAAAGGTAATCAAAATCCATAGTGTACTTCCGATTATCCTACAATTATGAAATCTGGCAGATAGCATCTACTCGTACTAGTTTAGGAAAAAATTCGAAACTATACATTTATGGTTAAATTTTAACATTTGCTGATTTTTTCTTTTATTATTTCATAATTTACTTATATCAAATCAATCAATCATTATTAAATCTTTACATGAATTACTAATCAGATTGTTGTGCTTTTGCACTTTATTAAGTTTTTTGACCTGCAGTTTTGCAAATTAATGGAAGTCATTTCTTTATAATAGGAACCTGGAACATATTATATCAATACGAGCTACACATAACATATATTATCTTTTTAAAAACATATACGCAGTAGGTACCTGAGAAGTTTCAAAGTAAGCACTGTGATAATCCGTGCTAACTGAATGCATGTACCTAGTACGTGTATAATTATACACCTGTATACCTTTCTGTATTGAGGTAATACTATCATATAATTAATAAGTATTAAGACCTATGTGTTACTAGAATGAGTTTGCTATCCCGCATATGATAGGGTAAGCAGAGGGAACCTAGTGTTAAGACACTTCGTTCTCTACTTTACGCCATGAAGATTTGCTATTTTTCATTTATCATTCCCTCGAGTTGATAGAACCCACAACTATCACGTTTATTGTCCGACGATGCTAAAATGTCTCTATTAAATGTAAAATGAAATTGTCTAGGTATATAATAACGAATTCTGTTTGATATTCATAGTATCAAGTTATTACGATAAGAATGAATCATAAAAATGTCTGACATTTAATGTCTTTTACTATACATTTTAGTCACACAGTACTTAATATAATAGTGTTGTTAAAAATCTTAGTATATTTAATTTATTTATATTACTTTTAATACAGATAGTTAGAATATGAGGTGAGATTAAGGATGTTTTTTATAGAATTGATATTTATATTGTACATACATATATTTATATTTTTATAGTAGGTATTTAGATATATAAATATCGAATTAATTTTAACTTAGTGCTTATCGCTCAACCACCTGTTCCTGGCGTGAATTTATCAGATATTTTTCTAAGAATCTATGCTTAGTTTAGAATGACCAGCTCGTTCCCAGTAATTACACATTATTACTATGTTTTAATTAATATCTTACACATAAGTAATATATGAAAGAAAGGGTACATAATCACAGACCAGATCATTCAGAGGGAACCTAGTGTTAAAACACTCCGTTTCTCATTTTCTGCTGAATTCTGGAGGCAGTTACTCGACACCAGAGCAAAGAAATAAAAATATTAAATATTTTCTTCCTTTAAGTGGGAATGGAACCCACAACCTAGTGTCATAAAATAAAATATGTAATCTACTATTTTAAAATTATTAAAAGTACGTATATATACCAGTATGTATAATATGAAATTCTACAATAATATGGAAAATAGCTAAACAGCAGGTGTCGTATAACGTATTTCACTTGCGTTATTTTGTACAGAGAGGCAATTTAATTGAGTACCTACTAAGCATTTTCAACCATTGTGGCGCAATTCAATTGTATCAATTTCTACTGTAATACGATATGATGTATTTAATATGATATTCCTAACAATATCTAATAAATATAATATATAACTGATTATATATTTACTGACTAAATTTAGAATAGATTGTTTTTATCAGTTATTATAATTAACTAAGGAAGCGCTGGTTGGATGTCGTGATGCAGGACATGAGAGCCAATGGTCTAATCACCCAGGACGCAAAAGACCGTGCAAAGTGGAGCAGGTGGAGTAGGAACGCAGACCCTGGCAATAGCCGGGATTAATGTCAGGAAGAAGAAGAAGAATTATTATACTTAACCGTAAATTTTAAACTGTAAACGTGTAAACGAAGTCTGGAGAAAAGCTAATCATTATTATACTAGTATTATAACTGTAAATGTATAATAAGTTTATTTTCGCCTTACGCCAAAACTACTGAACCGAACTACTTCTTAGAGATAAGGACAGCAAACAACATATGATACTTCCTTACTAAAAAAAATGTTGTTCTTTACCTATAAGTTTAAACGAGCCAAGGCTTTTTTGAATCGCGGGTATATATATATAAAAACACGAATACTCTCGTGCTCTCGCAGGCGAAGCCGCGAGTGGATCATAGCGTATGTCATAAAACTTACTAATTCAGTTAAAATATGTGAACCTGACTAATACATTCCATAGTTACCACCATAAGATTAACCTATTAATGTTTTTTTTATATCATAAAAACTTTGTACATTTTTGTTGAGTATAATAAATATAAAATTTTCAAAATGTATATTATTATTATTTTTTAAAATATCAATAAACTTAATTATTTTTCTGAAATACGAAAAAAAAAACATATTTGGTATAATAAAAAGGAAATATATCATTATGTTCTTTATAAAGGAAAGAAAAAGGTTCTTCTACGTAATTATTTTTCCTAAAGCTGTTTCTTTGTATTAAAGTTATATAAATATATGTTCCATTTTATTCATAGCTGTGTTGTAGAGCGGATTGTTGGATGGAGGGGTGAGGGGCGTGTCCTCGCGCGCCACGCCCCGCCAGAGTGAGAGCAGCTATGCCGCCTATTAACTACCGAACTCCGTATTTTGCAGTTGAGAAACAATTCGTGTGCCGTACCACAATGTCTTAAAGACAAAAATTGAATAACTATTTTACAACAAAATGTTAAATTTGCCTGGTTTTTCCACAATATAGTATGTCCATCCTAGCTTCTTATACTACACCCATAGAGCGGTTATTATAAGCTGTAGCTGTACGTAGGTCGAGGATGTCATGCAAATGGAAGACTGTTAATGAAGTCGAGGAGAATTATGGGCATTGTTACTGCGGTCCGGCGGTGAAATGGCCCATTTTGTTGCTATACATCATCGTAATATATGAGAGAATTACTCAGTTTTATTGGCCTGCATTTGAAAATACAATAAGAATGCTTAAGATTTTGATTTAATATACTATACTTTTTAGGCAAATTTTGAAAGCATATATTATAGTTAAAATTATATGCTGTTCAGTATACAATCATTTGAGCCTAAAGAATAGGAAAAATAAGTTGTAAATATGTAATAAAGTACTAAATGAGTAAAAACAAAATAAAAAATAAGCAACTATTTCTTTGAACTTATAGCAAGTTGGTATATTTAATAGAATAATTTCTCTAATTCTCTAATTTACATAATGTTCTATATCAGAAAATTAAATTAAATATTACACTGTGAATATTAAACAAAACATTGTCTTAAAACAGTCGTTTGTAAGTGTAGATGGCCGTGTTCGTGCGCTAGGGTGTCGTCGACGCAGACCGTGCAGACTGTGGAGGGTGCGATGGCCGCGTAGTGATGAGCCAGCGGAGCTCGGCTGCGGCGACGCGGCACATTTTTCTAGTAGCAAGGTCGGTTGCGGTGACGTCACCATTCAACTCGACTTTCTATTTTTGAGATTCATCATAACAAATCCTTTTTAAAGAATTACCTTCCTGTCACATTAGTTTATCCAAAACGAAAGCTAAGATATAAGAGCTAGGAAAAGAGTTAATGTCTTCCATAGGGTAAATAATTTACGAATTTAGATATAACTTTAATAATAATTCAGTTCATTCAGTCAATCAAATTCAGTGCAGGTATGATATTCAAAGTTAGTTCTGTTACTGTGATTGCCTTCTCTAAAATATGGATAAATATGTGTCATTGGATATATCAGTTGTTTACATTACATATACAATATGCAATTTACGAAGTCTGTAAACGACACAGGACCAAAATATTTACCCTAAGAGTTTGTTTTTATTGCTAAAAAGGGCCGATGGAGTAGAAGCGTAGCGCTTACGAGTGCGCTACGCTTCTACGGCCTGCTGAGGCAGCATTATGCTTGCCAGTTCGGCAGGGTCGCGCCGGTCGATACATCATACTAGGTCGCTTCTGCGTGCTATTTTGGCTGATAATTTTGTAGATTTTTATTTTTTGTATACATATTCATCTCATTTTAACCTTTTATGAGTACAAATATAATTATAGTTTTAATTTTTATTAAATTATTATATAAATTATTATAGATACCTTTATTTCGTACGAACACACAATTAGATGGATTGTCCTTATGGAAAATTAACCACTTACATTTTTTTTGTTTTAACAAAATTTTAATTGACGGAATAATAAAATAACAAGAATATGTTAAGATTTTAATTTTTTTGCATATAACTAAGCTTAAAACAATAACAATCCATGTGTTTTTTTTTCTTAAATGTGATACGATTATATTACTCAATATATATGTTTATAGGTTCGTTATGTTAAACCGAAAATGCTAAAGGCGTAGCTGCGTAGCGCCAACTTGGAGCTGATGCAGCACTACGTTCAACAGGGTCGTGTCGGTCGATACTCTCGCACTGATTTGACCTCTATAGTTTAGTTATATATCTATCAATATAAGAATTTCCATAAGAATTTTATTGTATAGTTTTATCAGGTTCACGACCTATTCCGCATATAGGTTTGCAGAGGGAGCCTAGTGCTGAGACACTCCGCTCTCAACTTTCTGCCAAATTCTGGCGGTATTGCGTGTTAGTGGCAAATCAATATTTTTATGATAGAAAGTGTTATAATATCTTTATCAACATAATAAATAAAGGTTACTTACAGTGGAAGTAAATACTTACAGTGAAAATTTAGAAATTTTAAATGTCTACTAAACGTATTTTTTTGAGCTTAAAGTGTTTATGATTAGTTTTCATTTGATATATTTTAAACCTTTTATAAAAAAATGGATGTTTAAGTCATGACATTAAAAAAATAACAAAGTTCAGCATGAGTATCGTTTTAGAGTACTAATAACCCCTTACAATTTTAAACACCAAGAAGATGAATAATAGAGACACAATATATATAACAATTTCGTTTGTTACTATTAATAATTAAATTACAATGAAATAAAAAAAAAAGTATAATATAATTAACAAAAGCATAATCTACATTGAAGGTATAGCGGGCTGGCGGGAACGTGGCGGGCTGCTGCAGGTCGCTAACGAAGCACTATTTCCAATCGATAGGTCGAGCTCAGCGAGTGAGCGACCGCCACCAGCCCGGCCTGGGCCGGCCACGCGCGACTCATCACTTTAGACGCTACGTCAGGTTACTCTCCTTTTCTCGATGTCCTTCAAATTAGCTTTGTAGGTCAGGTTTTCGCCGAATTTGGCGCCACGTGCTGTTTGTTGTTTGTCCACGATTGACAACCACCTGCAAGATTCATAATAAATCTTTATAGGCAGTGTAGCAATACAAACATATGGCATAATTATTGTAAATATGGGATATAGTGATTTTTTAAGGTTCCGTACTTCAAAAGCTAAAAAAGGAACCCCATATAGGATCACTTTTGTTGCGCGTCTGTCAGTGTGACAACACCATTTATCTCTCGATCCCGTGGAGGTATTAAACTGAAATAAATATTAAATATTAAGGTTTATGGTTTCTTAAGGCACAGAAAAAATCAAGCTTCTGATACAAAAGATACGAGCATTTACGCGTCGATTTAAGCATGTTTTATGAAATTCATCGCGTAATCAAAACCTAAAGGGTACTTATTATGCAAAAAAAGAAAAATACAAAAAATGAATACTATATGAGTATTTCGCAGGAAAAAATAATTACAAACTTGTATTTTTGTAATTCATTTCATACAAAATAAGTTAAGCTTGTCAAGTTTATAAGATGTACCTTCTTACTTGAGTATATCCTGAAATTGGCAGTACATAAGCTTCGGTGGGCGAGTCTGACTTGCACTTAACCGGTTTTTCATACTATCATAAATTTACTTCGTTCAATTTACTCCTATTATAAATATCTCCTTTGTACTTAGATAAAAAATATAACATTAAAACACTTGATGGTTCTTGTCTATAAATAAAATTACAATGTTGTCAGTAGATAAATACCGAGGATATTTATTGAGCATCAGCGTTCTTGACAAATATAACACGCTCCGATGAATCCGCGAAGCGGGTAGTGTTTACAGCAAGGAATAATAAGAATTTAATTGAGTAATATTTTCATTATTTTAAATAATATTTTATTTTATTTTTTAGAAATAGCAAACACAATTTTGTCTATAAAAAAAATTTTTTTTAAGCTCCTCAATGAAAATAAAAATAAAGAAAGAAGTACCTATAACCAAACGAGTAAGGAGTTTCTATGCGATGTGATACACAGACTTTCCAGCAAATATGAATTTCGTCTAATAATTATGCTACAAAGGGGTGAAGCCTAGTGTTTACCTATGCAAAACTTCTGCAGTACATTTTGTTCGTCTTCCCGCGTGCGTTTTATATTCGTTTACTCCAGTCCACCGAGCTCGTAATCGGCGGTGTTTGCGAGGGGGAGTCTCTGCTGACGGAGCCCCACAAATATATGTCGTAAGATTTAATAGACATGTAATGGATATCTGGATGACGTTTTAAGGATTTGTGCAAACGGAATATGTCATTTCACTCATATAATTGAAATTTTATTTGTGGGATTTTTGGATAATACTCGTGCCCTTTCGATTCTCTCGGCGATTAGGCGTGTGTTTTATTGTTATCGATTTCCGTCGTCAAATAAAATCGAAAATCTTTGAATATGAGTTACCTTCATATTGGAACATTACAAATTACAATCGAATCTCGTACTACTGCGAAGGTCTTGTTCTTACGGCAGGCAATCTACACCTATATGTATAATAAATTTAGTTGGTATTCTGTAGTGATAGTGATAGTGGAAATACTATCTATTGACTGGAAGGATGTATTTAGCACCGATTCAAATATAATAATTCAATACACTTTAATTTTAATATTTCTACAAAATATTTTATCTCAAGTACTTCGTAGATGAAGAGGCCGTCATGGAGTGTACCTACTGATCATGGTGTGACTGTAAACGCGAGGATTGTGAGTTCGATTCTCACCCGCTCTGATAACAACCCAAAGCGTTGCGTTGAATTCCGCCACTCAACACGCAATATTTAGAAAATTAGAGAAATTAAAGTTCTCTTCCGTTCCTCTGCCTACCCAACTAAAAACAGATAACAGCTCCAAGTTAAAAATAAATATCTATGCAAAAAATTTGACAGAGAAATCAAGTATTCTCACGAAATGACATCACGTTACCTATATTTTCTGTTCAGTTCAGTGCCAGATGGAGAGGCGAAGGCGCGGCAGGGTGCCGCCGCAAACACGATTGTCGGCAAACGAACCGGTACATGCCATTACCGTACCACCCGCCTACAATGGGACTTTGAAGATTGACGTATTTGCATTGGGAAATATATGTCTGTCTTCAATATGAAGTAAAACTTTTGATATTAATAAGAATATAATTTTTCCTCGTAAAAATAGACCTAAAGTTTCCGTCGGGTATATTTTTTTTTTCTTTTTCGTTTTGTCATCTTAATAAACATTAAGGCTTTACTAAAATGGTATATTTTGTTAAAATTATTATGTTGTTTAATATTATATATTCTTAGTATTAATTTTCACATATTCATGCAGGTAAATATAATACCTACGTGTTGTAAAAAATAGAGTGGTTCTGTTAATAATTCTTTTCAATTGTCGAGACTCGAACGGTCCCCGGTCGAGTCGGACCCCGAACCCAGCGCCGTTTTGTAATTACTATTAAAGTGGAAAAAATATATAATTCTCCGATCCGGAATCGAAGACACAACCATCGTCCACCACCTGTGCCGTTGCACATAAAAATATTTTATTAACCATAAAGGTACTTATTTCAATTGTGATGTTCTTCTGTCTTTACAATAGTTGAGAGAGATGAGAGCGAGATGAGCAGAGAGATACTTTTCAGCCAGAGGTAGGTTCTTATATTTAAAAGAAAATACTAAATACCACTCCTAAGATAATTAATATAGACAGGTATAAAACATGCAAGTCTCCAAAATCAAATTAAATCAGCTTCACGCTATATCTCGTATATAGTAGGGTAAGCAGAGGAAACCTAGTGTTAAGACACTTCGTTCCCCACTTTACTAATTATTTGAGGCATTGCGTGTTGAGCGGCGGAACTCAACGCCGGGCTCTTTGCATTGTTGCCAGAGCGAAGAAATGAAAATTGCAACTCTCCATTAAATACAGTAGCTGTATACCTAACATACCGAGTTTAATTACAACGTAGTTTGTATAAATAAATACATCTAATTACATTGTATAAGTATGGATAAGGCTATGGCACTTTGTTTTTTTAGTTTAGAAGCTATCATCTTACAAGTGTAATTGATTCATGACAGCCTTTACTTCTCGGTATTCGAGAGAAGCAAATGATAGTAGGTAGGTTGTTTTGACTACACTGATGGCATCCGGTCCTTTTGATAAGTAATACAATGTAATAAGAATAAAAAACCTTATTAGATACTAGCGGCCCGCTCGCGGTTTCATGTACTATGTTATTATTAATTTCTGTCTCCATGGCTACGTCCTAGTGACGTCTATGCAAAATTTGAGACTCCTAACATTTGTAGTAACGAAGTTTCATACAAACTTTCAACCCCAAAAACAACCCCTTAGAAGTCGAATATTGCAAATTCCCGTCTTAGCGAGCACCTACGTCCTATAAATAACTCCTATGCAAAATTTGAGATTTCTAGCACATGTAGTTTCTGAGATTTCGTTTATGAGTGAGTGACCTTTCGATTTTATATATATAGATATATGAAATAATGAGCAACTAAAATTTACAATTAAACATATTAGAGCAAATAACTTAATGTGTAAATTATTTATTTTAAACTAGTGGGCGCCCGAAACTTCGTTTGCGTTGCCTTTATGATCTTTGCCATGCTGCTTCCATCTACCGCCCGTAATGAGTGAAACTTGCAGCAAATAAGCAAATTGGACGTAGTATCGAGACACTCTGTTTTCCTTATTCCCGGTCGAGTGCAAAGTTTAATTTTTATATGTCAATGAAAAATTGACGTTGAACAACGTTGTTAAAGAGGCATTCTAAGTTCTATATCGTTATAGTTTGTATGGACCGTTATGATTATTCATCAAAATAATATTCAATTTTAATATGTCAATAGAAGGTGCTCAACATGTTAAATAATTAGATATTTGGACTAGATAGAGACGACGAGAGTAAAAAGTATGAGGATGCAATATACGGCGTAGAAGAATTGTTATTTTTTTTTATTGATTTCTAATATTTTTTCTATTAACAACTTTATATGTATAATAACTTACACAAATGCAAAGCTCGGCGTAAGGCTCATGAACTGTTTTTGTAGAAATGGGATAAGCTAACAAACATAACAACTGTTTACACCTGAACAATAATTTTAATGAATTATATTGAAATCAATTTGATTTTAGTACAATCACTACAGTATTTAAGACTATTTAGACGCTTATATTTGACGTGACATTTTTTATTTAGATCTTCCGCAAACTTGACCTCAATGTCCGTTTGCGTAATGAGTCACAAATCTCTCATTAAAATTATTAACTTAATGTAAGTAAATATTTCTTATAATTCTTATTAAAGTATCTATATTAGTAAAGTATATTTCTTACTGAACAATATACAGTGTGATTGGTAGATGGACAGACAAACTGATACAGGAATTATTTACGCCATGTAGCATACTCTGAAAATTTTCTATAGGGTAAAACCGGGATAGATGCCGCAGTGGGATAGATGCCCCCTTTTCAAAATACCTAACTTCCCGAACTCGCGACAAAAAAAAATTGTACAAGTAGGAGCCACAGTCTTCCCGCACCAAAGTTATTCACGGACATTCGTGCAATGAGGACGCGTTTAGCACATTTTAGTAAATATCTCCGCGGCGAAATTCGTGAACGCGTCAAAGATTTAAAGGTTAATATTTTGCGTTGTATAACTTTATAATTTGTAATCAATTACGCTATATTTTTTATTACGTCGATGTACTGGTTCATTAAGACTGTATCTAGGTGCTTATAGATTCTATTTTGTTTATAATTTACTAAAAAAATTCCTTGGCATCTATCCCTATCACAAAGGATAGTTGCCCTGATTTTTCGAGGTATAGGTGCCCTTAGGGGCATCTATCCCTTTATACTCAGTATATGGAGTTAGGTATATATTTTTAAAATATTTATTAAATTAGCATTTTTTAAACACAAGAAAGAGAAAGCAAAAACAATTGAAAACTAAGTTAGACTGTTTCATTAGAATGTTTAGAATGTTTCGAAAACTATAAAAATACGAAGTCGCAATCCGACTGGATTCAATGTGTAATGTGTCAGAACTGGCTACATGAAACCTGTACACTTTTCAGAAATTATTGCGCAAGATGTGGAAAAATAAAAACCCTATCTGGCTAAATTTTAATTAAATTGGAATAACGAATAATTATTATTTGAGATAATTAGAGAATTAGAATAGATGATTAGAATAGATAACTAAAAATTATATTTTGTTCTTTTTAATATAAAAATGTATAATTATGCAATGTGGATGTTAGTATTTATGATATTATAATATTTTCATTTATAATATTAGTGTTTTACAACAAAAAATATTAATAATTGTAATTTTGTTGTAAAATTTAACTTAAAAAATATGATAATGGATGTTGAAACTTAAGAATTTATATTTTAGTTACACAAATGTTTTAAAATTTTAATAATGGTTACCTATTTTTGTGATATTACAATTTAATAGCAATTATAAGATTTTAAAAAACACTATATACTTTTCATTATTATGATTATGTTTGTTGGAAACAAAATTGCTGTTTTAAAATTATAATTATTTAACAATTGGTTTGGTTTTTTCATTTAATCGGTATAAAGTGCACCTACCTTACTCTGCAGGCATCTATCCTCCCCAGCATTTTCATAGTGGAGCAACTATCCATATAGGTAGGCATCTATCCTCAAAATTAGTGTTTCACAAAAAGCTATTTTTTGCAAAATCTATATTTGATTTGTTAAAAAAAAATATAAGTAATTCATCACAAAGGATTGAGCTAGCTAAATAAATAAAAATTATTCCTATAAAAAATATATTTTATCTAATTAGGTGGATATTTCAAAAAGTAGGGCATCTATCCCGGTTTTACCCTATATTAAAATAGTTGAAAATGACCTCATCTATCAATTTCTCTATCTATTTACCAATCATTACATACAGGTGGAGGCAGTCGTGGTGGAGGAATACAAAATGTGACTGTAAACGCAATTGGTTTTGGCGATCACCACTATAGGAAATGAAAGGTTTGTTTTAATTTACATTTTAAATCTTCGATATGGTATCGAGGCAAAACGCGGCGTCGAGCTCATCCACTCAACACGCAATGCCTATAGAATTCCGCGGAAAATGAAGAACGCAGTGTCTAAACACTAGTTTCCCTCTGCCTATCCTGCTGTGTGCGGAGTTCAGTATGAAGCAATTTTTTTTAACAGGTTTAAAAATTTGCGTTTTCTATGTTAATATATGAAAATTATAGAACTTACGTATCACGCATTCTATTTTCCATATACCTACATAACATGTTTATATGGCGTAAAGTAAACACTTATTTTATTATGAATACAATCACGTGTATTAGCTATCTGTTTCACGGCGGTGTCAGTGGACAGAGCCTGCAGAAGCGAGGTGGAAACATTCGCGAAAAGAATGTATTAGTACCTACCTACCTGCATGTGCCGGCGGAATCAGGTTGCACAAACCCAAGGTGAACATTTCATAACACTGACGCCATTGGAATCCTTTTATAATATGAATGTAATTGAATATAAGTATTGTTTCGAAATATCTACTAATGTCCACTTGCAAAAAAATATACCTAACTATGATATTAGAATAGGTATGTAATGAAATCAAACACCTCGGCTTTTGCTGATCTTTTATTTTTACTATCACAATTTTATTGTGTTACAACTATTTTTTTACTTTTGTATTAGATTTTTCTATGTAATGTAGTTAAGTAATTATTCCTTAATATTTGTTCTACTATGTGGGTTTTAGAGTAATGTTTGCAGAATTCGACGGAAAGTGGAGAGCGGAGTCTTAACTCTAGGATTCCTTTGCTTACCCTGCTGATACACCTACCTACCACCTATAACAAAAGCCCACCGTTGAATATGACTAAAATTATGGACCTAAATCTACTCAAAGTTTATCAAAATTCAGCGCTTTGCAAATTTTTATTAATTGAAACGTTTATTCTGACCGTACTATAAATCCAATCTCGTAAATTTATATTTTTATTGAATATATGAAATTCTCGAGAAATTAATTAGATACGCCTTCCAAAGCAGTAAAACATATTTCAGCCTCTATAATGTACGACATACATAGACAGTAAAACCCAATGGTTAGACAAAAGAGATACTATCCATACCTATATTATAAATTCGAAAGTAACTCTGTCTGTCTGTCTGTCTGTCTGTCTTTTACGCAATCAGGGCCAAACCGCTAATTTAATTATGATAAAATACACATATAGAGATACTTGGGGGTCCCGGGATGAACATAGGATACATTTTTTTGTCTCATATTTGTAATATTTTCGTTATATACCAATATATTAAAATAATTAATTTGACAAGGAATTTATTCCGCCATGTTACAATCGTCGCTACGCGTTGCTAAGCAACGGCTTGCAAAGTTTGCTGTTTTAAGAAAACGTCACCCAAAGTGAGTTTGCTTAATGCATACATGGCGCGCGCCGATATAGATTTGTATACATTAACGAAAATTAGATGATTTCTATAATTTGATATTAATCCTTATGAAAATAAATATAATAGTCACTTTTAGCATTTCATCTAGATGGAAATTATAGTTTACTGTATAACATTCTGATTAATAATTAAGATGTCATTGATTCGGAATGACCTAGCCTACGAGTGGTATATAGTATGACCAACGCGAACGGGCAGATGACTTTGATGATTTTGTAAATTTTTATAGATTTTCGAATTACTATTATTTTTTATGTAATTGTTTGCTGCTTATAATTAATTTATCTCAGTTCGGTTATCTATACCGATGTTATACACTTAAAATATCGTAATTTTAATCATTTGAGATTTTATTTAATATTGTTCGCAAAAATTAATAATTATTTAATATAGAAAAATGTTTAGTACGCGCGCACAGCAAATTTTAGGTTTTTTTTCTAATATTAAGAATTTCCTTTAGTTACTTTTACTTCTTTTGTTTGTTCATTTCGGTTACTCAGATATTTTTTCTAATAATAAATCTCCACTTATTATTATTTTTTAACTTATTTTAATTATTTAGGCTTATATTTTCGCGGGCGTAGCCGCGTCCAGGCCCACTAGTTAGGTTTAAAGAAACTTTATTATCGAAAAGACACAATGTCACTTATGCGATAACACAATTTAACTTAATATCTATTACAATGTAAGTCATACATCGTCGTTACTTACTTTAATATTAGTGCGTATAATAACTTAACAACAATATCATAGGATTTAGCATCAAGACAGAAATCATTTAATCTATTTCAGACAATAGTAAAGTAAAGATAAAAGTAATAATTTATGTTAGTCGGTATAATTTAATAACTGTTACTAAAAAGTTTAATACATAGAATATATATATATTTTTTTTTTTTAGCTACACTGTAAAGTTAAACAATAAATAAACAAATAAAAACACAAAATACTAAATATACTGTAACAGTGTTTATACATAGCAACGTTACAATATAATAATTATCCAAAAATAAAAGGTATACAAATAAATATCACAATAACTATACATTTCACTTCCTAGTTTAAAGGTAAATATTTTTTTTTTTATTTAAAGTTAAAGTCAGTTAGTTAGCCAAAATTTAGCTTATTTACATCTACATTTTGTTTAGTAAATATCCAGCTAATTGTTTTTTGAATATATGGAATGAAGTAATATTTTTAATATGTGAGGGTATTTCGTTATACAGCCGCGCCCCGTGAGTAGTTACGATAGTTTTGCCGTAGTTGGTGCGGTGTTTAGGTATGATGAGGAAGCTAGCGCGCCGGCTACTGCGCTCGGTGACTTGTCTTGTTTTAGTGAACGTAAGATTAGTATGGATCGTCCCATTAAAATATTTTTGAATAAAATTGCAAATGCTGTATATATATAAATTTTCTATGTTCATTAATTTAGTTTCTTTGTAGATTGTTTTAGTTGGCGTTAACTAATGATAATTAAAAAGTAATTTTATTATTTTATTCTGTTGACGTTGGATTTTATTTATTTTACTTTTGACAGCGGTACCCCAGATCTCGATGAGATACAACAGGTGTGGTTTCACTAATGCGTTATAAATAGTGTACTTTAAGCCACGGGGTATGCACTTACTGGTGTTACGGAGTGAGCCGCGCAATAATAATAATTTTGTTTTTATGTGTTCCAAATGAGTATTCCAGTTTAGTTGACTATCAATATATAAACCGAGATATTTTTCATAGGGTTTTTCCAATAGTGGTAAGCCGTTTACAGTAAGCGAGGGAAATGGGGATAGAGACTTATTTTTAGCTTTAAATATGACATAGCTTGTCTTTGATATATTTATTGTTAACAAATTATATTGAAACCAGGTATATAAAACATTAAGATCTCGTTGCGCTTTAGATATAAGGTCCTGAACAGACGTTCCAAAATAAGACAAGGAAGTGTCATCCGCGTACAGAGTAGTAAGTCCGTATAAATCAAGTTCAAAAATACTATTTATATATATAATAAACAGGAGGGGGCCCAGGATTGAGCCCTGTGGAACTCCGCAAGAGATGGGTAGTGTTTTACTTTGGTTAATTTTGCCCGATTTAACTATTTGCGTTCTACCTGTAAGGTATGACTCAAATATTTTTAATGCGCTGCCAGTAATACCTATGGATTCTAATTTTTTAAGAAGTAGCCGATGACTCACCGTATCAAATGCCTTTTTGAGATCGATAAAAACACCCAAACCTATATTCTTTTGATCAATATTTTGTTTTAATTTACTGACTAGATCAATGGTAGCTGTGGTAGTATTACTTTTAGGTCTAAAGCCATATTGTCGATCAGAAATAAATTTTATTGAGTCTAAATAATTTTGTAATCTACTATGCAAGGCCTTTTCTAGGATCTTTGATATAATTGGTAGTACCGATATAGGTCTGTAATTGCCTGGATCTGTTTTGGAACCTGACTTATGAATAGGTGTGACTTTGGCTATTTTCAACGAATCAGGAAATATTCCGTCACACAATAACTTGTTTATACAGTCTGTTAATTTGTTGCCTATTAAATGTTTCACAGATTTAATAGCTTTAGTACTTATACCGTCCACACCAACACTACAGTTTGAATCAAGTTTGCTAATAATATCTAAGATTTCTTTTTCAGTACATGGCTCAAATGATGATATAGTACTTGATGAAAACGTGGTTCTCGGCACAGTATGATGATAGTTGTCGTGGTAATGTTTAGGGATTTGGTTAGCCAGTTGTGGTCCGATATTCGCAAAATATTCGTTAAGCGTTTGACATATAATATTTGGATCTGTCTCCAACTGAGTATTAACTTCCAGCTTAGAGGGAAAACTATTTTGTGTAAATTTGTTATTAGCTAAGGTATTAACTAATTTCCACATATTCTTTGGTTTGGTACTGCATTTAATAAACTCTTTGAAGTAATACCGATCTCTTGTTTCTTGAATTAATTTAGATACATATTGTCTTTTCTTGATAAAATTCACTTCTAACGTATTGTCATTTGGATTTTGTTTGTATTTCGCCCATAAAATATTTCTTTCATTAATCTGAGTAATTACCTCTTTGTTAATCCAGTCTTCCCGCGGAGTATTTTGTATCTTGGTTTTTTGTACTTTGCTAGTATTTAGACTTAGTTTTATTGCATTTTCTAGTTCGGTATAGTTGTCTTTGATTAATTTTGGCATGTATTCTTCCACTTTATTATAAAATTCTTTATAGTCTATAGCTTCATATTGATAATATGTCCACTAGTTGTTATATATAAACGTGAATATATAAAACCACGTAATAGACCTTTTAAAATGTAATTGGTAAATCAAATATTTCGTTAGTGAGTGATTAATGATTCCGAAACAAGTGTTCAATCAGCGTGTGGTCACGGGCGGAGCGGTAATAGCAGGGACGCCCGGCGCCCGCGTAAACGCCGCCGTCGTTCAGAGCTCCCAGCAAAACAATGGGAGGCTAATGACATAGTAGGTAATACAATTACAAACTACATACGAATATGTGAGTTACGGAGAGTTAAGTAGAAAACTTACTGAAACAGTCATTGGAAGTTAATGGAGAATTAAATAGTTATGATTTGGAGATTTTATGGTCTAATCTTCGATTGACTTGAGCTTTGAGCAAGTTTAAAAAAATTTAAAGTTGCTAATTTTTTTTGCTCCCTAAAAGGGTTTTTGTGGATATGATTACCCCCTCATTCAAGAGCATATAAATAGTAATTATTATTATTAGCTTCACCCTGTATCCCACACATAGAGGGACCCTGGGAAGCTAGTGTTAAGACACTCCATTCCTATTAATATACATTCCTTTGAATTCTCAAGGTATTGCGTGTTGTGTGGCAGAGCAGAAATCAACGCCTCTCTTACCAGGATATTAAAATATGAAATTTCATTCCTTCAAGTGGAAATCGAACGTACAACAGTCGCACAGTGTTCACAAACACCTATACTTAAATAAAGAAAGTTCTAGAGTTTCCCCAATATTATTTCTACTAATAAATAACAATAAAAATACTGACTAAACATATTACAAATGTTTGTGTTAATTTGAATAATATTGCAAAATATTATAAACATTTTCTTCAAGTAGGTTAATATGTCTCAAGATTCATTCACCCCGACCCTTTACAGATACACATAATTAAATTGCATCATTCTGACCAACAAATTTTTATTTTTAAACTCTCCTAATTTTGTTTGCATTAAATTATAAAGTCTTATATTAACAAGTACTAAATAGAGATTGCTTAATTCTATATTAATTAAATAAAAGTCTTAGATTATAATGAACTTTGTCAGTGTTGTACTAACATAGGAATGTAGAATAACAAATCATATAAAAAATCCGTCATTGTCAATCATTGTCAATATTGACAATAATTTTTATAACTCAACGCCGCGCTTTGCCTCCTTACGAGAAATGAAAATATTAAATATTTAATTTCTCTAGTGGGAATCGAATCCACAACCACTACGCTTACAATTAAACGCTTGAGCCCCTGCGCCACAACTGGAATATGATGCCTATAATTTTTTTATGGCATAGAACCTACGACCACCCGCTCAGTAGACAGTCGTCATTATTATCCTATTAATTGTATGAGTCTAGTCTAGTCGTAGAGCTTACTGTAATCCATCACGGACGGTGTCTAATACGTGTAATTGGCATTAGCCTTATTTGCTCAATGGATTTTCTTTTTACTTACAAGCTTAGCTTCGACGCTAACTTGACTTTATCTTTGTATAGAGTTATAAATACTGTATAAAAGAAATAAAATAGATATTAAACTATTTAATATTTATATGAAAGGTTAGTCGTGGTTAGAGGACAAGCGTGTGACTGTAAACACGACAGGTTGTGGGTTCAATTCCCATTCGAGGAAATGAAATATTTAATATTTACATTTCCTTGCTCTGGTGTCGAAGCAAAGCATGGCGTTGAGTTCGGACATGCAATGCCTCCAGAATTCAGCGGGGAGTGGGGAGCGGAGTGTCTTAACACTAGGCTCTCTCTAGCGCCTACTCTGTTACATACGAGAGACAGCGTGAAACTGATTGTAAAAATAATATATACGAAAACTTAGACAAACAAGATTTTAATACTAATTCCGGTATCAGTCTATGGGTAAATTAAATAAATTTTATTGATTTCCAAAAATAAAATACTCTTTGTGATATCAAAAAGTAATTAAAAAAAGGGTGTGTCAGGAAACATCCAGTGTTATGTGAACGTTGATAGTCGCCGTATCATCATTTAGTATGGGGCGGGCGCCGGTGACATTGACGCCTCATTAGTGGCGAATTATTATCACCAGGGGGCGAAACTGATCACATTCATTAGAGTTTCGATTAAGAAATCATTGCTATGTTTATATAATTTGCTTACGTGCTCGGAATTTGTATTATTTAAAAATCTATTTGAACTCATAATTTAATTTTTCATGCAAAAAGGATGGGTCCGACGGTAACAATATTTAAAACAATACTGTATTTTATCACCCAATAATTAAATAATGAATAGTATAAATAAATATGTGCTTGTTTAACTTAGATATTTTTGTGTAACCTAAAATAATGATAATATTATTAAAAAAATGATACCACATATACCTTTAGACTGAATCAAAATGACATGTAAATAAAATATTTAATATAGTGAAATCATTTAATATAAGTATTTAAATATAATATTTTAAACATATTTTGCATGCCTACATTACGCGTGTAGTAGTAGTGCACAATGATGGTGAAATTGCCTTCGTTTTGAAAGTCTGCCATCTCTGACGGGCGAACTGTCAAAAATGATAAGGATAAAATAATCGGGCTCCTGCAGTGAATGTTTAAACATTTTTATAGAATTTGGCTTTATTTTATTATATTATAATATGTTACAATTAATAGACTTACACCCGATTAGGCATGATTACAAGGTTTCTATTAACACGTATATACTTAATTCCAATTAGGAACACACTATCAACCTGTAATTTAATATGTAATAAGATTAAATATTTGGTGTTACCACAGATTATATAGATAACACATTACAATTTATAATATAGCTCCACGCTATATCCCGCGCAAAGCAGAATGGCAGAGGGAACCTAGTGTTAAGACACTCCGAATGTCTTGGTTTTTTATTTTTTTCTGTGCTTCAAGGGACCATAGACATGCATATTTGATATTAATCTTAGATTGAAACATCCACGCGATCTCAAGAAAAATGTTTAACAGACGGACAACAAAGTGATCCTATAAGGGTACCGTTTTTTTTTGTCTTGTAACTTTTCTTTTACATTTTAAAAGGAAAGTACATAATTTAAAGTAATTGTGCATCTGCTAATACCCAAAGCATAATTCATTCAAAATTAGCTACTACAAACTTATACAGGGTAGATAAATCATTCGAATACTATAATTAGATTCCTTATAATGAATCTGATCCATTACTAAATTATCTCTAAACACAATGCAATAAATATCGATATCTGTCCTATACGTATCGATACAGAGCAAGGAGACAATATTTACTGGGCAACTCCCCTGGTCCTGCCGAACGGAAACTTATAGTTTTCTTGAGGCGCCCGCCGAATAAAATACTGCTGTTCAGCTAATAAATCAGATGGTGTCGCGGCCGCAGCCGGCGCGCAGACGCCTGCCTCCCGACTCCTGACTCCTGATGCTCCGCAGTCCGCTACATTTTAATAACGGAAATCCTTCGCCGTAAATGGTCACTGACAGATTTTATTTGAACTCATATATTATGACCAGTTGGGCACGTGAAGTTTTTATTAATAATGAAACTGGTTTTGAATGTATCTGTATTTTATTGATAGGGAAATTCTCTGTATTTGCTCCTATATCTCTCTCTGTTCTATTTTCTCACCTTTTTTAACTATGTAAATATTACACCTGTTTATTACAATTGTATACTATGTAGAGTAAGTATGTTGTTTGAAACGATATTATTTTTATATAATTTAACCACCTTTCATCATATTATTAATTATTAAGAAATTTAAGTTATTGAAAAATTATAAACTTAAATTAGGTATATATTTGCAATTCTAGTTAGATTTTAATATGTGCAAGGGTGCGTTGGGCGCCAACATGGTTGGTTTATGGGCAGTTTTACGGTGACCGCTGCCTGACCACGGCGAGGGTGTCGGAAAACATACCACAGCTGTTTTTTACACGTTCTGTTATGGTTCTTACCTCGTAATATGAAAATTCTAAAAAGAGCTCCCTTTTTTTGTTTGTTCCTAATTTTTTTTTTTGTATTTCTCTATATTTAGCTAATTTATATTATTATATCACAAATGATGATTTTCTATCTTTAATGTAATTTAAGATAAATATTTAGAACAGTATTTTTTTAAATTTAAACAATAAGTTTTAATATTATGCCGATTATATATTTAGTTGAATAATAAAATTTTAAAGTTTACTTGCAATTTATAATATTAGCACTACTACTTAATATTCTCTACTTTCCGGGTCAAAGAATTTTATATCATTTCAAAAAATATAATAAAATAATTTTAGCACGCCTTTCTACAACACTTTTGTTCCGAAGTGGCCGAGGCCATTACAATAAAAATATTAAAAACCGCATAAGTAAGAGGCAGAGGTCGTCGGCAGTTCGGTGCAAATGTCGCCTCGGACACTTACATTATTCCTTACTGCCCTCGCCGGTGTCCGGGGACTCTCGTGCCGACCCTCGCTCCCATTATCTCTATACTTTAGATAGTCACGGGGACATTCTTCGATTGACGGTCGTTCCGCTAAATGACCGCCCATTTGACGAGATCCGATTAGTCATGATTGTGTTTGTGTTGGACCACAAAAATATAATCCCTTTTGGCTGAACTGAACCGTCTGAAGCTGGAATTGATACTTCCAAAGGATTGAGACTTAAAGGCGAACATAACAAGCACACCGGTGCCAGCTTTAGACGATCTTCTTGAAATTTAATCAAATGTCTATGAAGATTGCACGATATCAATTTTAAAGATTATTTTACTTGAATGCGTTTCAATAGAGATATAATATGCACTTTGAAAGCTTCGTGCTGGAGGAGGAATATCGTTTTTAAGATGTCGGATCAAATTTAACGTTTTACACACGTTATATGAAGATATAAAATATATAAGTTTCTTAGCGTTTTTAAAAATATTATAGATATAGTGTTATTCAAATCACGTATAAAAATTTCAACGTAGCGGTATTTGAACCCGCGTCTCTGGGACACAATATAATTTCTCTGACTACTAAGCCATACGTTGTTATCAAGCTACGTCCAAATTCTTAACTTAAGACTTATTTACATTGTTAGCATAAGTTGTAACAATAATAAGCGTTCTCTTTGGTAAAAATCTCTCTATAGAAACACTAACAATGCTTCCTAATCACTAATAATTCTAATAAAATATTTAACTTTATCTTGTTTCTCTATTTCCACCTTTTGACCCACACCACTGCTACCTATAAAATTTAATTTCAGATATTTAATATAGGTATTTCGTGTCATAAATAATTTTAGCATTTTATATTTTCAGTTTAATCATACAAATTAAATTTTGAGTAAGTGCCTATACATAATATCACACCTTTGTTTTATATTAATAATAAAAATATTTTTACACCATAATTGCTTACATTGCAAAATGTATTGAAATGCAGTACAAACAAAGAAGAGACGGTAAATGTGCAATAAGACACTTGAGCGAAGTGCTGAGTTTTGTCATTTCATACCTTTCGCAAGTAACCTGTAGAACCAATTTTTATATAACTTATAGGTAAATATACAAAATAACAATTATAAAGACAAAAATATATTATATTTTATATATCTATCTATATATATAAAATCGAAAGGTCACTCACTCATCACGAAATCTCAGAAACTACAAGTGCTAGGAATTTCAAATTTTGCATAGGAGTTACTTATAGGACGTAGGTGCTCGCTAAGACGGGAATTTGCAATATTCGATTTCTAAGGGGTTGTTTTTGGGGTCGAATGTTTGTATGAAACTTCGTTACTACAAATGCTAGGAGTCTCAAATTTTGCATAGACGTCACTAGGACGTTGTCATGGAGACAGAAATTAATAATAACATAGTTCACGCGGGTGAAACCGCGAGCGGGCCGCTAGTATTATATATAGGACTTCACCTAGCAATTGCAAGAACTGGGGGGAAGTGATATAAAAAGCATAATATTTATGAAGGCAATAAAACAAGTTTCATCTATGACAGTCATAAAATTTTTTGTAACATTACAATATCAATATATTTTATATTTGAGGCATTTTTTAGATTTAAACAAGAGCTATAAGTTTCTGTAACAATCAGTGGGACGATTGATGCGAGTGGGGTACATCGTTCCGGTCGGTTGTGCTTATCGGATGATCCGGGGAAGACGTTCTGCTCCATTATACTCTTGCCATAATCCTACAATATACTTTGTCTTTGATAGGCAGGTATTTTATAAGTAAGTTTCTGAGTGCACTAGATATTCTTAAGCTTACAAGTTTGAATTCGGCGAAAAGTAAGGAACGGAGTGTCTTAACACTAGGTTCCCTCTGCCTAGCCTGCTTAGAGCGGGATACAGCATGAAGCTGATAAAAGGTTGGAATGCGGTGTTCACTTGAATGTTGTATTTAACCTGTGCACAAAATTGTAAATAATAGATATTCTACTTTATTTTTAAATACTATATAGTTGTATTAGTATTTATATATTTTTTTCATTTAATATTATATTTTTTTGTTTGTGTTTTTAAATCAATTTCGAATGCTAAAGATTCTTTATTAATTTAATACTATATTTTGTTCTATAAGTTTTTTGAAGCGCCATATCAGGCACGCTTCGTTGAACCCTGATCCTATCATAACGCAATCGCATACTTCCTTTGGTCATATATACATATAAATATTTGCAATCTTACTGCTCTAACATAACATTGCTAATACGATAGCAAAAACTACCACATTGGTACAATAAGACGAAAAGCTGCAGATATTTACGTTGATAGCTTTCCAACTAAGAAGTTGAGTAGATAATATGAACTCGATCAGAGACTATTGTATTGGTATTTTTTTTAGATTCTTTGCTTTATCCCGTAAACAGCAGGGCAGTCACAGAGAATCCAATGTAAAGACACTTGAATCTCAGCTTTTCGCCTTAATTCGAGATACTTTTTTTGAGTTGCGGAACTCAACGCCGCTTTTTTCTTATTGTCTTATTAGAGCAAGGAAATAAAAATAATTCATAATTACCAAAATATAATAAATTTCCAATTGGGATTTAATTCCCAACCTTTAATTAAACCTTCGCGTTTAAAATGAGACACTTTATGCGCCATTTTGCATTGTGTGATTGTTCTAATTTATTCAAATTGCATTATGATAGTGCTTTTTACAAATATTTATGCTTCAAAGATATTACATTTCATAATTATGATTGGCACCTTACATTTCCTTTTATATTTTTGTACTATCGGATAGCTGCCTCTGACAACGGCGTATAGTTGTACGGTAATTACTAAATTCTTTATTTTTAGTCCATATAGCATTAGAATGCTATATAGATTTAGGAATCACATGACTGCGTTATGCTTATACCTTAAAAAAAATAAAATCTTGTCGTGAGTAAAAATTGGACCCATCTGTAAATAAAATAATTATTTGTATATAGTTAGATCTCTATAGTACACACATTAATTTGTCTTAAAATAAAATAAAGCAAAACCCATCATATTATTTCCCCTACCTTTACCGATAATCCCTTTAGAGAGGGAAAAACTTCAAAAGTTAGTGCGGGCGTTGGGGCCCTGAATTTTTGATCTCTATTAAATTGTTTCAAATGGTTTAACTTGTCGCGGCTCAATCAGTGCGGGGGCGCCGCACGCCGCCGTGCCGCGTCACGCTCACTGCCCCGAATACTGATGCTGTACTAGTCACGCCTTACACTTCGTTCCTTATTGTGCTCCAATGAATCCTATATTTCATACTTTGATAGTTCTTTTGAATGTTTTGTAAAATCAGGTCCAATTAATGTGTTTCATGTTTGAGAGGCTTATGATTTTTAGACTTTTACGTTCTTTTCGTGTTTTATGATGATAACATTTCTTATAAAGCGCAGCGTTGAATTGCGCACAACTTCTAGAAAATTTTACGGTAAATGAGAAATGGTGTCTTAACTATCTAAAAAGCATGAACATTCAGTGGTATGTGTATTCAGCTGAAGAACTCAGTTGGGCTTTATCTTACCAGTTTACAGCAGAGAAGCACCAGTAGCGCTTTTTAGCCTATGAGTTAATAATAACTTATTTTGTTTAAGAAAATGAACCAGTCTTCGGTTTATATTTATAAATACTACAATGATAAAACTACACATTTGTCCTATTAATATATATTTATAATCTTTGTACTCTACGAACATAAATCTCATATAGTAACAAGCTAGGGTGGGAGAGGTGCGTTACAGCATAGCTGATTTATACACTAGCTTTATTTTATTATACAGTTTGTTTTATTATTATATTAGGGAGGCTTTTTGTTACCTCTGTCCCCTAAAGCCTCACTTTTTATATGTTTTACAATTAAATATTTACAACCTGTGACATGTTCAACATACATAATAATTGTATATCTACGTCATATAATACAATATATTATATCATCGAAAATACAATTAATTCCAAATAATTATGGAATCCCAAATCACCCTTTTACGTCCGTAATATAATCTAACTTTAACATTCGATTAATAAACTTCGCAACCGGCGCTCAATAAAAAATAATATTTCCCGGTGTCCCCCAATTTAAAAAAAATGCGTGAAATTAAATTTTAAATATACTTTTATCCCTCTGGAGTCTGACAAATAGCCGAGAGCGGCGTCGCGATTTAGTCACACTGTAATTGGTTTTTTAATGCGCTACTAGCGGAGTACCTTCCGCTTTATCAAGTGAATACATTATCAAATCGTTAGGTCGCGGTCGCCTCGCCCCCGCCCCCGCCCCCGCCATCAATAAGAATAAAACGCGTTGACGTTTACGAAGCGGCATCGGCATGGCGGCGGCAATCGCACACGAGCGCTCTGGGTTGCAAATTAGTGTTTCGCGGTTTCTACTTACATTTGACGGTTTATAAATACAGATTATATCATTTACGGTTATTGTTATTTATTGTGTTTAGTTTATTAGATCTTTATTAAGATTTATGAATTGTCGTCGATAAATTGATGTTGATGATTTTAATGATTTGATTTTAAGTAATGTTAAAGATTTTTTATAAAATATATTATTTTATATAATATATTATTTATTTTACATTTATTGCCTTAATATTTTCTATAAATACATATTTTTAGGTACGTGATAAAGTAAGTCATTGTTACTCGAATTTTATATTTTTTATGGAACAATAGAAGCAAAGATTGTAAAATAATCCTGATATGACACTAGTAGCGATAGAGGGTGAAGCAAAAATTGACAAGCGCAGATATTCAAAGGGCGCATTTCCACTTTTTATTTTGGATCTGTTCGCATTCTACATATTTTTACACAAATCTATAAAGAAATTAAAATATTCTTCTATCAATATTAAGTCGTAAATAAATAATAAATAAACACATGTCTGATAAAATCATTGTTGTTGAGTTTTCCAATTGCTAATTTAAAAATAGCTAATTCCAATGATCTTTTAAGATATTTAAAATTTTTCTGTAGGGTACGAGAGAAAGATGAAAAAGAAGAAATTATCTTAAAAATGATACTTATATGTATATAAATAAAGCTTATCTACTTAGTATCTACTGTCCAATTTTATTATAAGCATGCAATGAAAACACGTTCGCCTATATCGAAGGAAGTCACGTTTCGAGTTACGACCGTAATCGATCCCGTGTCGTACCTGTCCAATAGTAGTACCTCTGTCTTCAGAGTAGAGCAGGTTGCATTCATATGCTCACTTTCTCAAACAATATCTCGTTATTTCGAATGTCGTCATAGTATAGTTTTAAATTGTCTATTTTTAATATTATATTTTGTTATCTAATTGAAAATGTTATAGTTATAGATTCAATTTATCTTCGGAAACTTTGTTGTAAAAAGATACTTTCATTTTTTCTCCCTACTTTTAAGGAAGGCCTGTAGGAAAATATATTTAGTAATTTTATATTATGGCATAAAATACCACGGTGATATTTCTAATTTCTCTTTAATGATACTGTAAAGACGAACGCTTATCACTACACAGGTTCTTTCTGCTTAAGTCGTACTAATATCTACTGTCGTATTATTATCTAAACAAATTTTCCATAATTCAGTACATATGTAAAATTAATTATAGTAACCAATATCTGGATGGAAAACTATGAAGAATTATCTTCACAAACAAAATTTTTATCAAGTTATGGTAAGCCTGCCCAGTAAAAGACGATACAAGTAAAATGCGTGGCAGAACTATTATCTTTCCCATAAAGTTACCTAATAGATTTAGTATGGGGTAGAATCTGCGCTTCTGTTGGAGCTTGTCTTCGTGGTTAAGTAGCCCATTCGCGTGCAAACGAGCGTACACTTAAAAATAATAAAAACCCTTTTGTCTCTGTTAACAGTGTGAAGCGTTTTGGAGTTTTTTTGAAGGACTTTATGTCAAGCCGGTAATATTCATTTGATAGTTTAAGTACATCCGGCTTTGAATGTACCTACTTACATTAAAAAAAATGAGAGCTTGCAATACAAATAAAGGAAAATATCCGAAAAATGAAAATGTATATGAATTAAAACTTACAGTTTTTATAAGTATACATTTTCATTAAGCCCTTCAGTTTACATTTGTCAACTTTTATAAACTATACTTCCCGTTGACCTACAATCCTGAAATTGTTATGGACCCCTCGGTGGGCGAGTCGGTCAAACAGAACCATTTTTTTATATCTGTTTATCTTAAAATAATATATTGAGATGTAACACAATATAAGAAAGAACAACATCAGAATACATAATATCGTCATCATCATCATCATCATTATCAGACATCTTTTGTCCACTGCTGGACAAAGGCCTTCCCCAATTCTCGCCACCACACTCGATATATATAATATAGCATCTAATAAATATCACTATCTTATTCTTTCAAATAAAATCAATATTATTCAAGTATGCGGGCAGCGTGCTAAGCCATAGCGGTGTCACTCGTGATTGCATTTCCAGCGGACGGGGAGCCTCGGAGCCGGAGCTCGTGTACTCAACTTATTAGCTGACCGCCGACGGCGACGTGTCAGTGTAAATACTATCTAACTAACCGTCGTTTTAACAAAATTGACACAGTTTCTGATTTTATATAATAAAATTGAAGTTATATTTTTTTAAAGAATTAAAATGTATGTTAGGTATATAAAAAATCAGCTTCATGTTCTGTCCCGCACAAAGTAGGGTAGGCAGAGGGAACATAGTGTTAAGACCTCCCGTTTCCCACTTCCGCCGAATCCTGGAGGCAATGCGTGTTGAGTGACGGAACTTAACGCCGCGTTTTGCCTCGGGACCAGAGCGAAGATATAAATTTAAATAAATGTTTCCTCGAGTCGGAATCGACTAAAACCCACAATCAGTCGCATTTACAGTCACACTTTGTGCCCCTATATGTTCAATTATTTCCATAACCTACGGCAAATTACATAGCATATTGAATAATAAGGGCAGATAGCAAATAAAGACGAAGTTTTATATTTTCCCATAAGATTTTAAACGTTAAACATCGCACCTATTCCCCGCGAGGGTAAACAAGACAAATTTCTTTTTAAAAGAGACGCTCCCGTATTTTCTTTCTTCTGGGTGTGATGTGCGTCTATCTAGTTAGCACGGGGCACACGAGGAAAATGAAATATAGAGGCAATCCAAATAGATTGTTATCTACCCACGTGTTTACCGGCGAGCGGGCGAGGCACGTTCGCGCTAACAAGCGCCCTCCGTGAAACAGACTCGCGGTGACAGGGCGGCACCCTTGAAAACCTGTCTAATTTAACAACAATGCTTGTGACAGGTGTCCAGGTGAAAGCATCTCGATATATAAGTAGTTTGTGTCAATTTTTTCCAAAGGTAAACCTATTTTCAATGTGGAAACCAGTATTTTTTTATAAATTACCATTAAATTTTCAACCAAACTATATATATAAAATCGAAAGGTCACTCACTCACTCATCAAGAAATCTCAAAAACTACAAGTGTTAGGAGTCTCAAATTTTGCATAGGAGTTATTTATAGGACGTAGGTGCATGCTAAGACGGGAATTTGCAACTATTCGACTTCTAAGGGGTTGTTTTGGGGGTTGAAAGTTTGTATGAAACTTCGTTACTACAAATGCTAGGAGTCTCAAATTTTACATGGACGTCACTTATACGGCGTAGGTACTCATGGAGACAGAACTTAATAATAACGTAGTTCACGCAGGCGAAGCCGCGGGCGGGCCGCTAGTAATTAATATTGTTAATAACAATACACAACTAAAGTACTCTAACATTTTAAATATAAATCACAATTATCATATTTTACTGCACTAGACTTTTCAATTATGTACCCTACATTAAATAGATTTTATAGGTTATCAGCTAATGAACATACATACATCAAAATGATAAAAATTTATACGAGATATTTCCGCAGTATTAATTCAGTGGCCGCAGCTAAAACTATAAACGTTGGGTAATACCATGTATCATAGCTGGGCGGTCATTGATTCGATGCTATCAGATGGCCAGTGACTTATGGCCGGTCCCCTCGCATCTCGCGCCCATTACCTCTGCCCAAAGGCCACCACGGCGATCGCGAGTAACTGTAATACATCGTTTGTATTCTTTGCCGTCTCATCTATTACTCGACTAATTGTCTGATTCTTATTAACTTCATTTGTCTTCACTTAAATTCTAATATTGGTGTATTATTTTGTATGTAAATAAAGCTTCATGTTGTGTTTATAGCAAATACGGAACGGAACGGCGGAATTCAACTCCGCGGTTTGTCTGTGAGGAAATGAAAATATTTGAATTCCGGATGGGAATCAAACTCACATCGGTTGCGTTTTATAGTCAGACGCTATGCCATGACGGCTTCAGTATCTAATAAAGAAATTCAAAATAAAAGTGTAACATTGTAATAATTCAAAAATATGATATAGAATTAAATTTAACGTGTTCTTAACAAAACACAAAGGAAGATAAGAGTATTACAATTAACAATTAACATAATCCTAGCGGGCGCAGTGCAGATAGCGGTAAGATGCTTAGGCAAATTAAGAGACAGAACCAAGGACGCTACGCCGCGTAGCTCGTAGGCACAGTGTAGCAGTAAAGCTTATTCATTTAAATTTCACAAATTATTTTAACTATATTTATTATCTGGTATTAAAAAAATACTAAAGTAAAAAATAATGTAAAAAAAAACATTACAACCCTGTGAGTGTGCCTGAAGAAATTACAAAATATAGTTTGCAATATGTAATTTTCATTGAAACTCAACACCATTTCAAAATTAAATTAAACCAAACAAAAATCTTGTAGTAAAAACAACAATACCTGTTTTATTTAAAAAAATGAATACTTTTATTATAGAAATTGGTCGATATTTCATAAAACTTTGATAATATACAAATACAGAACACAAGTAAATAATTCTCAGGTGTACACGCCACCTGTAAAATTGAAAGTCTCAATACTTGAAGGAAGTAAAGCCGAGCGATCAGTACCAATAGCTGTGATTGGATTAAGTCTGCCGGCGCTGACGAGCCCCCCGGGACGCCCCGGAGCCCCGCTGCCCAGAGCGGTGCACTCGCACGTCCACTGTCACTGCAAATAAAAAGCTGTAATAAATGTTATTCGTTTCGAAGACGTAAAATAGTGATCGGAGTTCGTTTTTTTTTATTATAGTCGTAAATTAGTGAAATGTTTTAGTTCTCGTCCTCATTTATATACTTATATAGATGATAAAAGTCGAATAAATCTTATAGATTTTAATAAATATATAATTTTGTATATTAGACTAATCTCTTGTCTTAGTCTTCATTGGTCTCTATATAGCGGCTATTTAAAGAAATTATTAGGTGCAATTACGGATCTTGTAGTGCGTGATTGGAATTGAAGGCGGGTGGAGAGCGAGGGTCCCACGACAAATTCTTACAAATTAATACATCTATTTGGACACCGCCTCGCGACCCATTGCGATACGTGCGGAATACTTTATTTCTGCCTAACTAAAATTCTTCCACAGTCAACATAGATAATAGTCTCTCTATATGAATATGAAAAACGAAGTTGCAGCTATAAAACGTATAAATGTGTAAAACAATGTTTATTAAAAATGTTAACAAGCTTTATTTCTAAAAGTCCAAATAAAATATATAAGCAAATAACATATTCTTATTGTTTAGTATTTTCCAGGACCATAAATAAAAATATTGAGGCCAGTCTTAGCGCAGACGTACAAAGTTTGACTGTAGCGTGACAGGTTGTGGATTCGATTCCCACTCGAGGAAATATAACTAATCTACAGGCAAGTCAAACCCCAAATAGATATTTATAAAAAAATAGTTTCAAAATAATAATAAATATACCCAATTTCAAATAGAACAATGAACCTAAAATTTATATAGAAATGTAAATATGATTTTACGTTCATTTCTTACAATATATGAGAATTCTTGTTGATAATACACAGCGGGGATTCCTATTTGTAATCTGGTCGAATAATCTGCGACATCAGCGTTGCATCGCACTCGTCGTGTCGAGAGCAATCGGGGGCGCCAATAAAAAAGGCGATCGCAGCCCCGCGCCCGGGCACCGACTTATTTACAGAACACCCTGCCGTCGCTATTTATTTTATTGACAGTCATTTGTTTTGACTCCTGATCACTATCTTTTTCGTGGAGATATTATTGCGCAGGTACTTTGTCCCTAATATTTGAAAAATATTTTAAAAAACTCAGCTTTACGCTGTATCCTGAAAATACCAGAGTAGGCAGAGGGAATCTAGCGTTAAGACACTCTATTTTCCGTTCTCTATTTTCCGCCGAATTCCGGAGGCGTTCTGGAGACTCCAATATGAAATGAAAGCATGGAAAATATAAATTTAAATAAATATTTTATTTACTCGAGTGGTAATCGGATCCACAACCAGTCGCGTTTACACACTTGTGTCACTGCGTCACGACTAGCCCCGATTTGAGCGTATCTTTGTCAAAAAACTGGAAATTTTATTCTTACGTTGTTTTTTGTCAAATTTACTTTAAAAAAATCGAAAATTTAATTTGTTGTTCTTTATCTATGGCGTTCAGAGCGTGCCAGTTCAACACTAATCACTTCGCCAATGTCACGAAAATTTAAATCATTTATAATTCGATATATGACACTGACATAATCACAGTGGCTTAAAGAAAAAAATTGGCGAGGATTTAACTCTTGAAGAGATAAACTAAAAAAATAATAATTAATAAAAAATCAAATACTTAACACAATTTTAAGAGAATCGTATATAACTGAACACAGGTACAGGTGAGGTACTGGGGTAACCGGGTGAACGGGTCAATGCCGGTGTAGTGATAGCGGGAGCGTACCCCATTCTCTACACATCATTGCATCGGGCCGCAGATTTATTTGCATGCGGGCCGCTGACCAGGATCCATTATTGCCATTACTGCTATATCTGATGAAGCGGCAAGAGTTATGGTCTCCTTGTTTTCCTAAATAGAAAATACACAGAAAAACAATATTAGGAAATGGAAAACCGAGGGACGGGTTATGACTTCCGCTATAATTCTTTTTATTTGACTTAATGGTATTGGACGATACTTTAATATTGGCCATTTATTTTTTTTTATTTTATTTTTCTAATAATTCGAAATATTCTGTTATTATTTTATTGTTTTTTTTTTATCAAATATTGATAAACGACTTCTAGTCTTAAACAAAAACAAAATGTAATATCATAAAATAATATTTTCTACAATATGCGATAAAAATCTTCAATATATTCAACGACTTGTTAGACACTAGCGAGAAATTGCATGTTCATTGAGAGCATTTATCACACTCGGTGTGAAGTCGAACGGGGCGAACTTCTTAAACTTATGTTAGAAGCGGAGAAAACTTTCCTTACTATTTATTAGTTGCATTCAGATTTATGCCGCGCGTTCGGACGCCAGAGCGGCGTAGTTCAATACCGATAATTAATGGGGAGGAAACTATAAATCTATTTAGTTCCAAAACTTAAGCAATGGAGAAGGATCAAGCAAGTAAAATAGTCATTGTTGACTATTAGCTCGTTTCCTTATAGCTATTCATGTGTATTACGCAGCCGGTCTTCCGTGCCATTTGAACCTGCTTAGTGAGGTTTCCGCTTAACCGTATTAATCTGATATTAGGTCACACTTTAACACCGTGGTGTTAAGCAAAGGTCAGTGCACTCTATTCTTATACTTTGTTTATGTAAACTAAAAGTATTTCAAGTTATTTTACTTAAGAAATTAATATTAAATTTAAAATGACTAACGGGTGATAGCAGTGAGACGACAAAGTTAATATTAAACAAGAGAAAATAAGAGATAGCCAGTATTGTATAGACATTAAGGAAATTCTAAAACCAAATAAAGAAGCATGGTAAATGTTTTCATGTCACAAACGACGTGATTATGCAAGTGGACCTCAATAATAGTTAAAGATATTCTTGACCGTGTGGGGACAACTTTACTGAGCGACGCTTTATTGCTTGGCTATAAATGCCTGTTTAGTGATGGGAGACAAAAGTTAGAGCAAAAGGTCGATACTTTAGCCATTAAATAATGCTTAAAATAAGAATTTAAAAAAAACTTACGGCTTACAGATTACAGAACTAAATTTCAATATTGACTTAAAACCAAAATATGGTTTGTAATATTTTTTTTTTGCTTAACGCTGTTTCCAGCACATAGCAGGGTTGGCAACCTGGGATCCTAGTGTTAGGTCACTTCGTACCCATTAAGACAGCGAATTACACCGAATTTTGGAGATATTGCATGTTGAGTGGGAATTGAACCCACAACCTGTTGCGTTAGTAGTGCATGCTTGCTCTATAAATTTTCTTGCTAGCATTCCTTGCAAGCACTGCGCCACGATTGGTCTTAATAATAATAATAGGTCATTAAATCAAATTTAATTATTCTATAATTTAAAGCAAACATATGTAGCTTTTCTAATTGTCATGGCAATATTATTGCGAAAATATTTTAGTAGTACCTGTATAACATACCTTACAAAAAGTAACTAAATTTTATTAATATGAGTATATCGATAAAAAATATATCACGACACTAGTGGCACATACATTGGCATAATGTGAATGCGACAAATCAGGCCACGGGCTGCAGTAGGGCGGCCCGAAATCGACAGGCCGCTGATTTATAGCAAACTACTGTTATCGCACCCATATCTCTGTACTATACATATTTCGGTGTAAAAGAATAAAAAATACTATAGGTGGAACAGTTGTGGGTTCGATTCCCAATTCGTGAAAACAAAGTAGAATTTTGCCGTTCAACCCCCAATGTATTGTAAGTGTGACTTTAAACGCGAATGCTTCGATATATTTTCATTCTTCGTTCTGGTGACGATTCAAAGTGCGGCTTTGATTTCCAGCACTCAACACACAATGGCCCCAGAACTTGGCGGAAACTGGGGATCGGAGTGTCTTAACACTAGGTTACCTCTGCTTACCCTGATATGTGCGGGATACAGCGTGAAGCTGATTCGATTTGATTTGATATTATTCACAAATTATATTTACACATATTATAATTTAAAAATTACTAGGGATATTAAAATTAACCTCTCTTTGCACAGGACACGTAATCTGTCGTTAATGTGCGGCGACCGTGGTAAATCTCTAGTAATCCGGTGCAGAACAAATATAGTTGAGAGCAGATAAGGTGCGTCCGGCCGCGGGGCTAATGTCCCATTTGTATGATGATGTGAAGTGCCCGCTCTGCTCCCTGGGGTATGACACCTAAATATCCTTGGACCAAAGCTGCTATGTCGTTAAACGCTACCAAGAGCATCTATTAACAGATTAAATTACTTGTAAAAATAAGTGTTATGGTGTGTTTAATTTTTAGAATGGAAACTATAGCATTTTATTGACATCCTTTGATTATAATTTCTTAAATATATTGCATACTTACCAATACATAAAATATTAGAAAAGAAAAGTATTTGTCATTATACTAACATGGCTTTTAGTAAGAAAATAACAAAATTTGGACAACAAACATGAAACTGGAATCAGAGACAGAACAAACACCGCCGAAAATATGTGGTGTTTGTGTTTTAAAAAATGAGCGGTGGCAGTTCATTTATATGGTAAACAGCGCTTAGAATGGGCCGACACGTACGTTTCAAAGATTTAACCAACGCTATTAAAGATTTTTTCTCCATGTGTACTATAAAAATATCAACTAGAAATGGTATCTTAGAAAGGGTATCTTAAATAATTATATATTATTTATTGATCATTTACTAACTAAAAATAATTTAGTATAGAATAATTTAGAATAAAAAAATACTATTTCATAATGTATATTTGTTAATGCATATTATTTTGATGAACTTTAAGTGTTGTTAGTAAATGAGTTGGCACTTTGGGTGTCATTAGCGGTTATCACTTCATTCCACGTGAAAAAATTTCAACAGCCCCTGGCACCACTCACGTGCAGTTTAATGATTTATTAATTTTTAGCTCCTTCAATATGCATAATATTTATTAAGTTAGATATTATATAGAACAAAAAATATTTATTATATACCTTAAATATTCATAGAGGACAGTCATGACGCAGAGGCACAAAGTATGCCTGTAAACGCGACTGGTGGTGGGTTCGATCCCCACTCGAAGGAATGAAATATTTATTAAAATTCATACTTCCATTTCTTCGCTCTGGTTTCGAGGCAAAGCGCGGCAGAATTCGGCAGAAAGTGGGAAACGGAGAGTCTTAACACGAGGTTTCCTCTGCCTACCCTACTGGGTGCGGGATACAGCGTGAAGCTGAAAGTATTTACCTGAAATGAATGACCTAAACCAAAAATAATCAACAAAATAAAATAAAAATTTAAGTACAACTTCTACCGAGTTGGAATTGAACCACCCACTACAATCGCTTCTACAGTAAGGCTCTTATCCACTTTGAATATAGTACAGAGGATATTGTCCACCGAGGGCCTACTTACATTAAAAGATTTTTTTGTATGTATCAAATGCGAATAAATAATAATGTTGTATAATAGTAATAATAACTCGTTTCCACATGTTATTTAATAATAAAATGTTTTAGTAAATATAGTTTATATTACTTGAACGAAGGAGTAGGCTCTAGCCTCTACTGGCGTAGAGTGTGCGTATTCCGTTCCCCGCCACGCTGTGCGACTGCTGAGTCAGCAGCGCGCGCGATCGATACTCATCTCAGCCGCCTACTGAACAGGCTTTTGTTCTTGCATCATAGCCTTTCACCTACCACTTGTTCCATTGGTTTCATACTTCATGTCGAACATCACAGAAAATTATTCTAAAATTAACCTGTTTAAATAAAAATGTAAAATGTCTCCAGTTTAATACAGTTTAAAAATAAACGTACCGATAAAAACATAAGTACAGATATGGGTGATATTTACGGAAAGCTTAAAGTATATTAGTATATTTTTAATTTATTTATTCCAAGCAAGTGATTTAGTCCATACGGGTTTTTATGACGCCGTTGCCCGACATCTGAAATATATCTGTCAATAGGCTCTAAGGCCCGTATTTATAAATCGCTCTAATCTATAAGATCGATCTTGAGATGCCGTTTTTATTGATACATATATAATATACTAGCGGCCTGCTCGCGGTTTCACCTGCGTGAACTATGTTATTATTAATTTCTGTCTCCATGACTACGTCCTAGTGACGTCTATGCAAAATTTGAGACTCCTAGCATTTGTAGTAGAGAAGTTTCATACAAACTTTCGACCTCAAAAACAACCCCTTAGAAGTCGAATATCGCAAATTCCCGTCTTAGCGAGCACCTACGTCCTATAAATAACTCCTATGCAAAATTTGAGATTCCTAGCACTTGTAGTTTCTGAGATTTCGTGATGAGTGAGTGACCTTTCGATTTTATATATATAGATGAATGAAAACATAATCTCAAAATCGATCTCAGAGTTGAGAGCAGTTTATAAGATGTAGAGAACTGCATTTGAATCGGGTAAACCGTTTCTTAGATTAGCGTGACAGACAGCTAGACAAACAGATAAACGTTTAAAAAATCATTGTTTTGAGTTCTAACTTCTATTACATTATTAAATGTTCCGAATAACAATTTTTCTTATATATTTTTCATGTATTAATTTTACTATAAGTATACATTTTATTGTCATCTATTAAGATAATCGTAAAGATGAGTTTTTAAACGTTTAAGTACAATTTAATACAACTTTTATACATCTATTAAATTGAATATTGGTAGGCCAAGTGTAGTATGGATTTATTGTAGTTTTATTAGCAATCTTCCAGAATTTCAAAGTTGAATTTGTCGATATGTTAAATTTCATATACCTATTGCAATTAACAAATAAAAGATAAAACATATAAGAACACACGGAATAAAAAGTGTTCAAATAAAAATGTTATTCATAAATGTTACTACTTAGTTAAGTGTTTACCATAGTAAACCTAGTGACATTTTTGAATTCCTCAATATTTCAATAGCAAATCTTACTTTCTATCAATGATCATTTTACTAGAAAAAGTAAAACTTTTCTAGTATAATTATATTCTTTGATTTTACTGTACTTTCTATTTAACGAAACGTTCATATCTAATAGGGAAGCGCCATCTATGTTAAAGTCAATTTAAGAAAGAAACTTATACGTAAATTAACAATTTTTTAAGGTTTTCTTGTATGTACAGAATTCATATATTTTTTAATAGTTCAAATTCAAGACAATAGTAATTATTATTTATAATAATATAAATTATTTTAAGCTTTTGAGGCATTGTAATTTACGATCGTCGCCAAATATTATAGATTAAAAATAAAAAACGTGTGCCTAAGTCTCAAATCACAAATGTCAAAATACTGTGATGGATTTGATTGTTTGTTTGTGGAAAACTCGTTAGAAAGTATTAAAATGTCATTAATAATAGAAGTATAAGCAAATTCTCAACAATAGCAATACTTTTCTTTATAATTTTAATATTTTTTAAGTTGCTTATAAAATATTCGTATTTTATACTTGTTAGCCTTGAAGTACATGTCATTTGAATGAGTGTTGTTTATTTAACATTTTAGTAATATTAGTCGTAATTTCACGATTATATGGCTCTGATATTTGACTTATGTTTTGCAAAAAATTGGAAGAGGCATGTTTTATCCACGCATTCGGGAGAAAGGTGCAAGTTTAGTAGTTCTCAGCTGGACTTGCCTAGCTGTTCTGTGCACTGCGTCTATAGCGCCTTGCGACAAGACTCGTAGGGTTTTCACAGAACCGAGTGGAATTATTACCGATGGCCCCAGTAATTCTAATTATACACAAGTTAGTTTTTCGTAGTTCGAAGTTTTTCATAATTTGTGTTTAAAAAAAATATTTGTTATTAAAATTAATAATATTTTTCTAGGACTCTCATTGTGAATGGCTCATTAAAGCTGCAAATAAGAGTCAATACATAACATTAAGTTTTCTTCGTATGGGTACAGAATGTTCTTATGACTATGTTTTTGTGTATGATGGTGATTCCTTTGATTCTCCTTTATTGGGAAGTTTTAGTGGTAAAACTGAACCACAAAATGTTACTGCTTCAAGTGGATATGTGAGTAAAAGACTTCATATTATATTTCTGTAGCATTAGGCATTGGAAATGAATAAAATTAATAAAATATAATTATTCTTTTAGATGTTAATATTACTCTATAGTGATACCAATTATGTGTTAGATGGATTCAGAGCTTCATATGCAATTCATAATTGTCCAAATAATTGCACTGGTCGAGGTTTGTGTATGTCAGATAAGTGTTTTTGTGTGGGGACTTGGGGAGGACCGGATTGTAGTGTTGAGCTTTGCCCCAATGGATGCTCTGGCAATGGACAGTGCAAAGGAGATAGATGTTTATGTAAAAAAGGGTAAGTTCTTTAATGGTATACAAAAAATAGTATTTACAAATAGATTGCTTAATATATTTAAAATTTAAAGTTTTTTTAATAACTTTAAATATATCCAACGTCTGAGGTCCTTTGGCGCATTGGCCTTGCATGTAAACAGTTGTGAATTTGATTCCTAATCAGACGAATGTTTTATTTTGATTTCTTTGCTCTGCTAAGAAAACAAAATGGCATTGAGCTTAGCCACTCAATATGAAATTTCTTTAAAATTGAGTCTAAGGCCGGCAAAAATGTTATAGCTATCCCTATGTCTATAGTGCTATGCTAAAAATACAAAATAAATCATTCTCATTTTTTCATGTGTAAAAAATTACATTCAATGCAATATTTTAGATATTCTGGTGAATCATGTTCTTTAAAAAGTACCGATAAAGAGGGCAATAGCTGGCACTGGCTCTCTCACACAGAAAGTGGTATGACAAAAAGGGCAGCCCACTCTGCAGTCTATGTTAACCAGACTGACTCCCTCTATATATTTGGCGGATATGATCTGAATAGAGTATTAGGGTTATTAGAAATTTATAGGTAAGATCCAAAATCATTTCTTATTATCTAAAATTTAGTATGAATAAAAGATTATATTTGAATATGTTATTTAAAATTGGCACTTAAATTTTCTAATTCAGAAGAAGAGGTCTGGAAGAAATCACTGATTAGTGATAAGACTACATATTGTGTGTCAATTTGTGTTATTATTTTTTCTCTATACTGTTTTTTTCTTTATTTGAATAATTGAATAACTGTGAACAATAAAGTATAAATAAATAATAAGTTCTCCGAGTATTGCTATTTAAAAAATTGCTTACATATTTTTACAGTAGAAGTTATTTATCTTTCTTTTGATTTTGAGTTTTTGACATGAAGCAATTTTACTGAACCTGTTTATCTCAAAATATCCAAAAATTCTATCCAAGAATGTGAATGAAAATAAATTTAAAATATTAAATATGAAAAGAGAATCAAATTGAGAATAATTTAAAGTTAATAGTGTATATTCTTAGATTATTATATACTTAAAAGATTATAGTAATTACAAAAGAACAATAATAAGGTCGCATAATTACCACAGCTTACATATTTCCTTGTGTCGATATTGTCCTGCAGATTTTCTACTAGTCAGTGGTATGACGAAAACGGAAAAGTGTTACGTCGTTATCCTACAAATGAAGAGATTGATAAGTCATTATTAACATTATTTACCAAGGTGAGTGTGTACTATGTACTATTAAGAAGGGTCGATATGTCATTTATAGATAGATTAACCGACTTACAAAGGCTACACAATTTGTTTATTTTATCAAAAAGTAGTTTAAGCTATTAAAAATCATTTATCTTGTATACAAATAGATTTGAAGTTGATTGATCCTTTTCCTTTTTTATAATATTATTAAACATAATATGTGTTGTTAACATTTTGGGATTATAAATATGTTAATAAAGAGTCAAGGGCAGGGTATGGTTTTATTTTAATGAAATAATTATGGATCACGTGACGAGCTCCGCTCCGACGTATGTCTGTCCGGTTCTGTAGCATGTATTCTTATTTTCCGTGATCATTAGATGGACAATATTTTTAAAATAATATGATTATTGTAACATAAGCTTATGTTCAAGCCCTAGTCGCTTAGCGGCACAGTGTTTGACGCGACCTTTGTGGGTTCAATCCCCACTCGAAGAATTAATTATTTTATATTTTTATTTCCTCGTGCTGGCAATAACAAGGCGCCTTTGAGCAGAAAGTGGGGAATGATGTGTCTGTCTTAATATTAGGTTTTTTTTTATGCCTACCCTTCTAAATGTGGTATACCGCGTGAAGCTAGAGCAAAAGTTATAGTGGATTGACGACTATTGAGTGGAAAAATATGTAACATTAATAACTTCTTTAAAGTGTTTATTTCACAGGGCAATATAGACGGTAGCTGGCAAATAGGGAATCGGAGTTCTCTATTCAATTTACTTTTAACATCATTTTCTCACCATGACAAGACCACGCTACCTCTCATGTACTCCCCGACCGCAGCGCCTTACTCCGAAAGTTACTTGCAATTTACCGATCGACCGGAGTTCCTCAGTTCGAATCTCAAATCTAATAATGAAACAAAGCCCGAACCTAGATATGGCCATTTTGCGTGTGCTTTCAAAAATGGTTTTATGTTATATGGTGGGAAATTATCTGATGGAAGTTTGTCTTCTGAGCTGTGGTACTATGATGCGTTGGCCAACACTTGGACGTTGAGAGCTCCCAACTCCACTTTTATTCCGCCTGGCTTGACTCGACATACTTTGACTGCAGTTAAGGATGAGCTATATTTATTTGGTGGTAGTACAATAGAAGGTGAATTTTCTTCTAGGTAAGTTTGCTTTTTATCATCCAAAAACTATAATCTAACTATCTCATCTTGATATGATCTTATTTAAGAGTTGTTGTAAAATCTATGCATATTTTTTTTTACTTCAAAATAATGTAGACACTATTCGTACAATCATTACAATTTTTAGTCTATACAAAATAAAAGTGGGCGAAGTGAACACGGAGTCCTGGGAGAGAGTCCAGGTGCGGGGCGGCAAGGAGCTGGACGTACGTGTGGTGGCGCACACCGCCGTGTACCACGCGCACTCTAACTCCATACTCATTTATGGCGGAGTTGTGGCCAGCGTCGCTAGGTTTGTATACTAGATGAATATTATTATTATTTGTTTTAGGTATTCTGTCTTTAGTCCTGTTTTCAAAGAGAATGCATGTAATAAATAAAATAGTTTTCTTGAAACATCTATCTCATAAACTAGTATATTTTATTCAGTGTGTGTACAACTTAATGATAGAATCTAGTATCATTCCGTTTGGCACGTTCGCCCATGTTTGGTAATGTTGCATACTGGTTAAGATTTAAGAAAGACGCGGTATTGGAATACCGCGTCTTTTCCTAAATATTCCACATACACACATATTTTATAAATATTATAATCAATCAAGCTTTATAAAAATATTTTTTCTCTAGTGACATTTGTACACACAATGGCCTTAAATTCCGCGTGAATTTTACTCCGCCATGAGCACTCATATTGCCAAGTTTGTAGGGGACATAATATGTTTGTATAATAATATGTTTTTTTTTTATAATTAGGTTCTCGAAGCTGTCAGACCGGATGTTCGCCTTTGACCTAGACTACAAGCACTGGAGCGAGATCCACTATCCTCGCGCTCATTTACGCGACACGTACGTTCCGCGCGAGCGGGCCTTCCACACCGCTACTGTTATTGGTAGCTATTTGTTTACTTAAATACTTTATGTATAACGATTTGATTTATTTTTATTTGAGGCCAGCCGTGGCGCAGAGGCACAAAATGTGACTGTAAATGCGACTAGTTGTGGGTTCGATCCCCATTCGAGGAAATGAAATATTTATTTAAATTCATATTTCCATTTCTTCGCTCTGGAGACGAGGCAAAGCGCGGAGTTGAGTTCCGTCATTCAACATGCAATGCCTCCAGAATTCGGCGGAAAGTGTGAAACTGAGTGTCTGAACACTAGGTTTCACACTTTGCTGTGTGTGGGATACAGTGTGAAGATCATTTAATTTATTTATTGGATGAATGATTAAATAATATGGAACTAATCTATGTTGTAAGATTACTTAAATTAAAAAATAGTTTTTTTATGTTTATAAAAATGAGAGTGACGCTATGATACTTTGCCCCATTATTAAAGGTATTCAAGAATTGTATCCATAATCATTACAATTCCAAAGATAATATTATTTTTTATTCGTATCCTCCAAATAAATAATAAAATAAGCAGTAGTAGGATCCTCTTTGCTACATCTTTACTAGTTTGATGCAATTTGTTCCGGACATGAGTAAGCGAAGTCACCGTCTAATTAACCTTGCCAATGGAATAGAGTTAAAAGTCATTGCCGTGATATGTTTTATTATCACATAAACACAAAGTTATTTGTTTTGTAATATCCTCACATTATAGGGGCATTAACAATCTTATTATGATTGTTAACAATCAGGTTTTGTTCATAGTTCATTTACATAATTTATACAAAAAAATACTCAGACGTACCTACAGTTCGAGTCTACGGAGAAATTACGTTTCGTTTTTTGTTCTTATTATTATTAGATCTCACCTTGAAATTTGAATTAAAATGCGAATATAATTATTTATTAAAATCGTTTTTCATAGCAACAAACCAAATAGTATCTTTGAAATTATAAAGTTATAGGTAAGTTATCATAAAATTAATGACTGTTCAAATCGATGGAACATTTTCTTGGTTTATAGGTTTATAGTTCGGTTATGTTATACAAAATAGGGTAAATTTGTAAATTAAATACATTTTAAAATCTTAGCTTAGTTTATACTTTATTGCACACAAAGAAAAAAAAAGAAATACGAGAAAAGCAAAAAAAAGAAATAAATAAGAACCAGTATGCAAAGGCGGCCTTATTGCTTCAAGCAATCTCTTACAGGCAACCTTTGATAAAAACAAAGGACTTAAAATATAAAAAAGAGAAGAGTGGAATAACGTTACGTGCACATACAAAAAAAGATAATACTACTTAAACGTATATAATACTGTTGATATAAATTGTTGAAATGCATTTTAGTTTTCATGTAGTTATTAAACATTTAATGATTAATCGGTGTAAATAATGTTTTTTTACCAGTTAAGTTTCTTCTGTATATCTATAATCAATCAAACCGCAATAAATTTATTTTTTCCAGGTAACTATCTAGTAGTATTTGGCGGGTATTCTCACAGACATAACAGAGAGGAGATTTGCTACGATGGACAAATGTATTTATATCATCTTGGCTGTCATTCTTGGATTCCACTGGATGTTCTTGGAAAAACACGAAAATATTATCCTAAAAAACAGGGAGTGTTTGCGCACGCGGCCGCCTTGAAACCGCCCTCCACTCTTCTCATCGCTGGAGGCTACCACGGCAATGTCAATGGTAAGGATATTTACTTAATTGGAATATTATTCAAGTGTTATTTGACAAACCACACGAGTTATTTTTCTTTTATTTTCTCGCTCTGGTAAGAAGACAGAGTGCTACTCAAATCGTAGTGTCTCAAAAATTGGGCAGAACGTGAGTGTCTTAACGCTTGTATAAAACGTATGAAAAAAATTATGTATCGAGACTTGGCCCCGCACTTTTTGGAAACCGTCAAAGACTCGGCTATAAGTCAAGCACATCATTTGCATATTTACATTGTCGTTTAACTACTGTTCTATGTTTCGCTATTGTTGTTTTGAATGCCTATTTTGACATATTCAATGTTTTCTTATGTTTCGAAAATAATGGCGAATTTTGGATTAGCTAACTTTATTCACGATATTTATATTAACTGGCGACCCGCTCGCGGCTTCGTCCGCTTGGACTACATATTTATTAATTTACTAATCTGCATTGCTTTGTTCTTTAATAATATATGCTAGGAAGGGTGAGGGGGAAAAGCGAATGGACTGTGCCCTGAGTGTGTGCAGAAATTATACTTACAAAAAAATTTGCGCCGATGTATTAAAAACAACATTTATACGAACATATCTGTTGAAAGCTAAAGTCCAACCAAGAAAATATCTCAGATACGCTAATGTTAAACACAACATCTATACATGTATTGAAAAGTATAATTTCAGCTAATTCAATAAAACAGTTATTTATAGCAATTTTGTCGAGCAAAATTTTTTAATGGTATAACTTTATTATTTATAAACCGATTCAAATAAAACAAACACTAAATGTTAAAGGAAGCTAGTCAAAATATATACAATAATAATAATAGTGAAGACTGAAATTAAATTGTTTAAGCCGCTTCTCAAATTAGCGTGAAAAAACGCAATAATCAGACGAATCCAAATTTTTGGTTCTATTACGTTATTAAATGCCAATAAAATGTTTTCTTATATGGACCGTTTATTTTGAAAGTGGTGTAAGTCCATTTTTTAAGAAAAATGAGCTATCACGTTATTCATGCTTAATTTAATGTAATTTTTTTATATATAACTAGTCCGTGTTTAATTTCTCAAAAAAATCCCATGTTTTGTACAACTTAAAATCGGTCGGTAAATGAAATTGCATAATCATTGATTATGAAAGTGGTGTAAGTCCAATTGACAGAGGAAGGTGGCATAGCAGATGGATGCCGAGTAGTGTTTTTTTTTTAATTTTTCATTTATTTTATACTAGCTGTGTCCCGCGGTTTCACCCGCGGACGATTTGCATTGTTTCCCCTCCGTGTTTCCACTACACGTAAGTTAAAAGATAGATATTAAAAAAATAGAGAAATGTATTAGAAAATGTACAGCGCATAACCTGTGAGAAGAAAATAAATACGACAAGGCTGTATGACTCCGTATCTTAGCCCGTATTTTGCCGAATTAAAAAAACAACAGTAGTGCCATGTTTTTGCAGAAAAATCCGCAATCTTATTAAGATTTTTCAAATTTTATATTATTTAGGAGTTGAATTTTTAAATATAATGTAGCCTATGTACTATTCCAATTCATACTCTAGCTCTATTAAATTTGAAACTAATCTATTACCTACTTTTAGCGATACCTTTACCCAAAAAAAAAAACTTACAAACTTTCAGACTTATAATATTTATAGGGTTACGTGTGATATTACGTGAAAAATTCCAAAATGCCAGACCTATTACGTACGAAAAATATAAAGACATGAAGCAGCTACTATCCTTTATACCTCCGGTGCATCATGCATATTTTGAAACACTACCACATGCAGAGAATAAGTAAATTCTTTGAATGACAATGTAATTTACGTCTAAAATAAAATTTTATGTGTTGTTATGCGTATTTGTAAACAAAATTATATTAAAATGAAGTATATTTTTGGCGATATCTGATTTTTCAAAATTGAAATAGAATAAACGATTTTTACAATTGTCTAATTTTGAAAGTGGTGTAAGTCCATTTACAGCACATAAATATGTGTTATCGTAGTCTAATTAGCCAAAAACAAATTTATATAAACAAATTAAATGTTGATAAAACAATAGAAACAATGCCAGACCTCATATGATTTGCCTATATTTTTAAATCAACAAATATGCTAACCTTTAATTTTCTCGACACAAAAGAAAATGGACTTACACCACTCTCAAAATAAACGGTCCATATAATTATATTCCATGTAGTATTGTATTCCATTCCATTCCATCAATCCATTACGATTTTATTATAAGTAAAGGTGTTTATATAATTGATTTAAAACAAAAACGCTTATATTTATTTTTAAGCTTAGTTATTTGACGACCTTCTATGAATTCACTGACATAACATCTTTTTTCATTCGTCATATTTAAGTGCTTAAAATAAAAAACAATGGTATATTTTTTAAAGATAAAACTGAATGATAATCAAAGAAGACAATATAATAATAATTAACACAACATCATTGCTCCAAGGTCATTGTTTACTTTATACGGCGCGGTATTCTGCAAATTGTATGTGCAAATATATTAACATATACAAGTACATAGTACAAGATAGACGTTTAATACAATTGTGTAATCACGCAACAAGTTATTATGTAATATATAGGTACTTTTTATATTTATCTATAATAAAATTCGAACAACATTTATGAACAGATTTCTATTTCTGTCTATTTCTTACTACCAGGCTTAGTTGAAACCTCTAAATATGGTCTCCCAGAAGGCGTGAAAGACCTAGTTTTGCTTAATATAGAATAATTAATATGAAAATTATGTTCGTATGTAGGTATCTTATCAACACGCAATAATTTAAATTTGGGTGGAATGTGAAGACCGGAATGTCTAGACACTTGCTTCTTTTCTCCATTATACCTGCTGTTTTGCGGGATACAGCGTGAAGCTAAAAAAAATCTTCTTCGTATTTTTGTTGATATTTATTAGGATTATATTGTGACGAGTTATAGTTTTAAGGCATTTCACTAAAAATAATTATAATAATCTATATGTATAAAAATTTAAGTTAAAATCTTGGGAACGTTTAATTATAGTGTCACGCTTTCCGTTTCCATACATTATATTATTGAAGTATACGGAAACTAAAATATTTCTCCATTTGCGACGCTCATTAAAATTGATTGTTTCTTTACGAACGATTTAATATTTTTTTCCTCATGTTCAATTACAATATTATTAAATAAATAAATATTAACTGATACATTATATGAAATTTTTTTTTGGAGTGAATAAATGTGAAAATATAAATATTTTACGCTATATCTACCTGAAATAAAGTAGACGAAGTTCTAACGATTCAATAAGAAACCACAACTTATAATAATATTATAATTTTACTTTTTCTATAAATACGACAATGACATTTTTCAACTTAGCTACATAAATAAAGACCCAGGACATAAACTCTTAAATGTTAAGTGGAAATGAGATAAAAACTTGTTAGGATCAAATAAAAATTGCGACTCGTAAACAAAAAATCACATGACTGCAATGTTATTTAAAAATTACTATGTAAAGTTTTATGTTTTGCCATTTTATCAGAATGGCTGGGAAAAAATATAGAATGGTTTATAGAATATTGAAAGAGAGCAGTTGACCTTGAGGTCGCTCAGGAGCTCCTATGTAGTTCGGCAATTTACATTATACATTCTAACAATCAACATCAACTTCAGCTTCATTTTGTAAACACTACGAGTTGGTTTACAAAAATACGCGGTAACTTATATTTTGTTTGTACGTATAGGGTCTAAAAAATTTAAATATCTCAAGATAAAAATAATGTTTTATTTACATTATTGGAATTAGATAATTAATTTTATAAACTATTCCAAAAACAGTTAACGTAAAAATAAGAAGTTCCAAAGAGTGCTCTTGCTAAGTGTAAAAAAAATTGTTCTATAGGGGATCTCCTAGCGTACGTCGTACCTAGCTGGCATGCTGGTATA
>JAEBDU010000009.1:3252657-3300284 GCA_016802625.1 Heliconius numata | reverse complement strand
TAGGGGATCTCCTAGCGTACGTCGTACCTAGCTGGCATGCTGGTATAACGAGCAAGGATCCGGAATCTGCATGTCCAAGACATCGCACGCAACCAGAGTGTCTCGCAGATCCTGAATGCGGATGGTGCTCTGCGGACGATGTGAGTTACCACATATTTGTCTTAAAGTAAAGCATTCTTTAATTTGTGGTGAAAATATTAAAACTTTAATTCTTTTTTACATATGTATATTTTTTTCTCATACACTGATAGCTTGGATATTATGCATTGTTCAAAATAATAATAATTTTTTATTTTTTATTTAAAGATATGCTATGGAAGAACAATTGGATCCAATTGCACTACAAACTTACAATCTATAAGATGTGGCGGAATTTGTCCGGCGCTAGGAGATTGTCATTCGTGTCTCATCCATGGACCTCCTTTAGATAAAAACAGCTCCCGTACACCGTTGACCTCCGTTAGTACTAAAATGGGTCTATATCAGTGTAGTTGGTGCGTGCAAAATGCGCGATGTCACCACAAAGATGGTATGTTTGTTAAATTTTTTTGTATAAATATTGTTGATTTCATACAACAATTAATTAAAAAAATATATAAATAAAATATGCTTTCAGATAATTACGGAGTATGTGGGGAAGATACGCCATCCGAAAATCCGGGTTGGTGGGGCACTACGGGTACTGAAGTAACCAGCCCGGACCAATGCAAAATATTGGACAAGCGGCCGGGCCTCACGTTCCTTCGATACCAGCAGCCGACGGACTGGAACCACCCGGACGCCGTGTCCGTCATAAACGCCACCACCGTAGACTGGGGCACGGGCGGGGGCAGTAACCACATCTTCAGCGGCGCCAGTGAGGCCCGGCTGCGTGGCTGGTTGCACATACCGCAGTACTGGAACGGCACAGGCGAGGCCCTGCACATGTGCGCCGGGTACTCCAACCTGTCGCTTTCTTTGGGGGACGCGATTGAGCCCGTCGCCAACCTCACCGCTCAGCCCTCGGCCTGTATCCCCGTGGAGTGGCCTGCGCTGCTACCCGGCCGCCTCAGCGTCGACATGCACGCCAATGACTCTCTACACACTGGCCTGTATCCTTCTCATCATCACGCCAAAATGGAGCTGCTTCATAATAAATCTCAAGAGAGTGCTAAGGTAAAAGAATCATAAATACATTCACTATCAGTGTCTTTTTTTATCGTCTTTTCTTCTATGTTGTAATCGATAAGCTTAACCATTACTAAACTTTTTATGAGTTTTGTACGCCGCTTTCTTAACTAAATTGGCCAAACAGTTTGCGCTCATGAGGGCTAGAAGTATGAGGGAGATAGATGAAGGGAGAATTGTGGTATTTGAAGCAATAGAAGAAACCTTTCAAAAGTCATTTCCTTTGTTAAATACTACTGCTCTATTCCAAATTTTTCAATTGGTGTATTTATTTTAAAATTTTATCATAAATAATAACATAACAAAATTACTCGATAAATCGAAAACTGCTTAAACTGCTTAAATGTTATGCATAATGATACAATTAAATATATAAAATCAGTTGTAAATTATATAAAATGTATTTAATAACGGAGAAATTAAAAATGATTAAACTTTCGTATTTTTTCTGAAAGAAACATATTTATGACCTGTTCGTTGTTTTATAAACACATGAACATGTTTCTTAAATTTAAATATTTATCATGTAGAGAGCGCAACGAAAATATAATCGCGATTGTATCATGTTATTAATATTTATGTAACTTAATTTGATAGATTACTTGTGTAGATTTAGAAATGTATTTATGCAGATAAAACTGCGCAGTGCAGTTTGTTAAATAATGATACAATTTTTTTATCGTTTTAGGTATTCACGTTTGAATTTTTGGAACCGTACTCGAACGGGCAGTGCTCCAATTACGACAACTGCCTGTTGTGCCTATCGGACGCGGCGTGCGGCTGGTGCGAGCTGACGGGGCGCTGCGAAGAGCGTGGCGCGGTCGAGAGCACCGCCTGCGCCGCCGCCGGCGACTGGCGCTACCTCACGCTCCAACCCGCCGCCTGCCCCAACTGCAGCAACCACATCTCGTGCGAGCGCTGCCTGGCCGCCGCGCATTGTGAGTGGTGGGCCGACGAGGCCCGATGCGCAAGGCGCGGACGCGCTGCCGGCGCCGTCACCGCCGCGCACGCCTGCCCCGCGCCCTGTCGCCTCCGCGCCGACTGCGCCGCCTGCCTAGACCAGCGCGGCCGCTGCGTCTGGTGCGAGGCCACGCGCCAGTGCTTCAGCTTCAGCGTCTACACCAGCGAGTACCAGTTCGGCCTGTGCCGGGAATGGCTGGACCGCGCCTCGCCCGCCGCGCCTGCTGCGCAGTGCAAGGCCTGCGCTGCGCACACGCACTGCTCTGCCTGCCTGCGCTCCATGGGCTGCGGTTGGTGCCACTCGCACGAGAACCCCATCCACGGCGTGTGCGCCGAGGGCGACTTCACGCGCCCCCGAGTCGCCTGCGCCGCCGCGCTCAATGTCAGCGCTGCCGACGCGGGCTGGGCCTACGCGCAGTGCCCCGACGTGGACGAGTGCGGGCTGGGTCTGCATGACTGCCACGAGCACGCCGTCTGCAACAACACGCACGGCTCCTACACCTGCAAGTGCAAGCAAGGCTACATTGGCGACGGCAAGAAGAGCTGCATGCGCACGTGCTACAACAACTGCATTCACGGCTACTGCTTAGGCGCACCTCAGTACAAATGTCATTGTGATTTAGGGTGGACGGGCGCGGATTGTTCCATCAACTGTGGATGTCATAATCATTCCAAGTGCAAAACTGGCGTGGGGCGATGTGATGAGTGTCAAGATTGGACTGAAGGTGAATTTTGTGAGTCTTGTAAACCCGGTAGTCACGGCAATGCCACCACCGGTCAGGGCTGCAGGCGCTGCGACTGCAACGATCACGGAGACGAATCACGTGGTGTATGCAATGTGTCAACTGGGGAGTGCATTTGTAAGGATAATACAGAGGGACAAAATTGTGAACGCTGTAAACCAAAGTTTTATGGAGATCCGCGGCACGGAGGAAAATGTTACTACCAATGTGAGCCTAGAGGAATGTTAAACGCGTCTCAGACGGAAGGCATTGGCTCTTATAAAACAGATCCTGATATAAAAAGTCTTGGCCCTGCCAAAGAATGTTTGTGGATTATATCATCTGAAGATGTTAAGGATGCCATTATTCAGTTCACAGTGAATTCTTCGACGTTTAATGTGCCGTGCGACCAAAACGCAGTCTACGTATATGACGGCTTGGGAGGTGTTCCAGACTTGAGCAATAACCAGCAAAGTCAATTGTTGGGTGTCTTTTGTAACGGAGCTTCTTCGGGGGTCGTTGAGGCGCGCAGTGGAAATTTGACAGTTCATTATAAACAAAGTCAACCTGACCAAGGGTTTGAAGGCGTATATAACGTGTTAGCATGCGACGGCCATTGTTCTTGGCCAAGAGTATGCAAAAATAGACATTGCGTATGTAGAGATGGCTATGGCGGATTTGAGTGTGACGTAGAGATTTGTCGTAACAACTGTAGTATCCATTTAAAAGGCGGTGCTTGCGACATGAACTACGGACGATGTCTTTGCAATGAAGGAATAGGCGGCGATGATTGCTCTCTTAAGTTGGATAAATCGCAGCTCGTATTTACAGAACTATTTAATTCAGATTACTTGGCAGATGGATTAGATCACCTCAGAAAAACATTGCCAAGGTTTGGACATAGTTTAGTCGCAGATAGGCGTGGCTTATGGATGTTTGGAGGTTATTCACTGTCACATGGACCGCTAAATGATATACGATATTATGACACGAAAAATAATACTTGGACACCAGTTACTGTAGATGCTACTCCGGATCCGAAAATGCCCGAAGGTCGATACTTTCATGCTGCCGAGATATATCATTCTAAACAAAATATTTATATTTATGGTGGATTAAGTTTGCAAGAAAAAAGTGGACAGAATAAAACATTGAGAGACTTCTGGCAATTTAGCCTCAAGGAACAAAGATGGAGTCAAATAAAGAATAAAGTCGAGAGCCCTCCGCCTTTAGCCGGGCACACATTAACATTGCAAAAGTATCAAGATTATGAAAGCTTAGTACTAATAGGAGGATTTTCCTTAGAGGAAGGTATAATGACAGATATTTGGGAATTTGATCTTGACAATGATAAATGGATTAAGCTGACGTGCGGTGGCGCAAAGCCTGTGGGAATTATTGGCCACAGTACAGTCTACCACGCACCCTCCCAAAGTCTTTACGTATTTGGAGGTATAGTGTATATGTATAATGGAACTGTAGTTTCAAATAAACTTTTTTCATTTCATTACCCTTCGAAAAATTGGAGCGAATTACCGACCTTTCCTAGTCTTAACAATGTTCATGACAATTTACCACAAGCAACATATTTGCACTCTGCAGTTACCACTAATGACTATATGATAGTGTTTGGTGGAAGGACTGTACCTGATAACAGATCTAATTCACTTATAGCATATGTTTATAGTTGTAATCAGTGGGTTAAGCTCTCTAAAGGTATGTATTGTCAATAATTTAATTAATTTTGCTTTTTATTAATAAGTATCAGTGATAAATTAAGTTTATTTTTAGGTTCCAGTGTATTAGACCACCCACCCCCAAGAACGATAGCCCACGCAATGGCCATAGACATGGAATCCGAGAATGACTGGAATATTTTTATAGTAGGAGGCTGGACCGGAAGTGCGAATTGTCAAGTGACACGCATTACTCTGCCAGATGATCTGTGTTCTCTTTGGAGTTCTAGCAAAATTGAATGTCGAAGCCACATGGGTTGCAGCTTTTGCAGCACTGGTGACTATACAAAGTGTTATTCTGTGGATAAACCTGGATGTGAGGGTAGTGACAGAATTTCAACGAACGCTGGCGCGGCCTGTGACGCTGACCTAATATCTAGACGGCCTTGTGAAAATTTTACAACATGTACTTCGTGTCTGGCTGCTTGGCCTCTGTATCCTGAAGAGAAACCAGCCTGTAGATGGTGTGAAACTTGTGCTGCAGGCATTGGTAATATTATTATTTTTAAACATGTAATATAACATTGTATATTACATTTTATATTGTTTTAGTAATAACACATTTTTATTTACAGATTATTATCTATATAAATCAAAACCAAATCAGCTTGACGCTGTATGACGCACGCAGTAGGGTAGGCAGAGGGAACCTAGTGTTAAGACACTCAGTTAACCACTTTCTGCCGAATTCTGGAGGCATTGCGTGTTGAGTGGCAGAACTCAACACAACTTTTGCCTCGACACCAGAGTGAAGAAATGGAAATATAAACGTAAATAAATATTTCACTTCCTCTAGTGGGAATCGAACCCACAACCGTTGCGTTACAGTCACACCCTTGTGCCGACGGCGGCCTTCAATATTATGAAGATCAGGATTTATTTTATCTATATATTTATGAATAATTATATATATTAGAAGAAAGTGGCTTTACAGATCTAAAATGCCACGAACTTTTAGACCTGTAACGTAACTTTCTTTCACAAATACCTTTATTATATCTACTAGATCTAGATCTAGAAAACATTTGACATTTCAGGTGAATGTGTGCCGACCGACGAATCTTTTACGAGCATTAAGTGTAACGGTGGCACTACATATATAAGCGACTCAGCACAATGTCCAGAGCTACGATGTGTGGCACCCGACTGCGATAAATGTCTCGCTAATCAATGTTCTTGGACAAGACTTGCTGACCGAGGAGGTATTATATATTTTTCTTCAAATTTTTGTTTATATTTGGTCAAAATTAATTATTATAAAAAATATTAAAAAATGTTTTTTTTTCAGCACAAATAACAAGAGTAGCAGATGATCCTTCTGAGCTTTATAATTGGATGTGCGTGACAATAGAAGAACTTCCTCATTTGTGGTCAACGTCGCTTAAGCCGGCTTACTTATATTTTAGTTTGACAAAAGACTGCCCTAGTCGGTGTCATACCTATGATGATTGTCAATCATGCTTGACGTCAGAGGGTGCAGAGGGAGGGTTTTCGGAATGTCACTGGGCAAGCTACCTTGGGACTTGTATATCTCCCGCCTACCAACCTGTGTATTGTGCGGGTGGTGTGTGCGGGCTGGTTCTCACTAAGGCCGATAAAAACAAGTGCCCAGCGCCGTGTAATACCTTTGAACAGTGTACTGAATGTCTTCACCATTCCCATTGCGGCTGGTGTGCCCTCGAGGGTGAGAATGGTGATGGTGTTTGTACAGAAGGCTCTATCGACTCCCCTCTAGAATATTCGACGCGAACTACTTGTGCAGCAGTTTATTCCAATGTGCATCAAAGTAATAACACGAACGATACATTTTCATGGCACTACACACGATGTCCACCAGAAAATGAATGTGAAAATAATCACCACCAATGTAAAGCTGATTCTGAGGTGATTTCCGTTTTATATTGAAATTTATTAATATACAATGTAAAATAAATTTCTTGATTTAGTGTTTGGTTTGAAAGTAGTGATTATATTTATTTAACAGTTTTACTGTAAAGAACGCTTGTGCGGTGGTGGGTGTTAATAGCTCTGGCATAGTTTTACATTAATGTGTTAATTATGGTGAATATAATGGTTGTGGATTGTATGCCCACTAAGGTGAACTAATTACATACTTCCATTTCCCCGCTCTGGGAATAAGACGAAATATTAAGTTAAATTTTCTCTACAATACGCTATGTCTCGATAATTGGGTGGTGCATGAGAAACGGAGTGTCTTATCACTAGGCTAAAGAACCTGATGAACTTAACACTAAGAAAATAATAAGATTCCCCACAATAAAGGGCCGTTTACTCTACTTTATGCGGGAAAATGCGTGTAGTTAAAAAAATAATATGTTTAAATGACGTGATCGCCAGGTGTGCCGCGATCTGCCGGAGGGCTACTCGTGCGAGTGCGGCGCAGGCCACAAGCGCGTGGGCGGCGCGGGCGGCGCGTGCGCGGCTGTTTGTTCGCAGGGTTGCGTACGCGGCGCCTGTGTGCAGCCCGACCGCTGCCGCTGCGACTTCGGTTACGTCGGCGCCAACTGCACCATACAGTGCCAGTGTAACGGGCACTCGCACTGCGAGGGTCCCGACAAGCTCGACGTCTGCACCGAGTGCCACAACAACACCATGGTGGGTACTTGACATATTAACTCGTCGAATCTATGTTCATTCTAATGCTATTTTTGCTACTTTTTCTACTTCATACATAAGACATATTCGTTAGTAAAATACATATTTTAATAATTTTTATGTGCTGATTTATCTAATGTATTTTTCTTTGTATATCTTCTTACATTAATAGTGATTGGTGACCATGATTAAAATTAGTTAGAAAATAAATATAAATTTTCTGTTACAGGGTAGTCAATGTGAAAAATGTAAACCTAATTTCGTAGGGGACCCGACTGACAACGGCCAATGTATCCCCTGTTCGGTGTACTGCCACGGCCACACCTCGGTGTGCACAAACGATGTGGATGTTTCTCTTATTCGCGACATTAGTACCACTGACCTCGAAGAGTATTACCGAGATGGTGCGGCCAAAGCCAGATGTGTGAGATGTGCTAATAATACTGACGGGCCACGTTGTGAACGGTGCATAGAGGGATACTTTAGAGGTTCGGAGGACTTCCGCGACCCTTGCCGACCGTAAGAGTCTTTCTCTTATTTATAAATGCGAAAAAATATAAAGTTTTCAATAAAAAATGTTTACCACCATATTTTTTTATAATTATTGTTACAATAAATATTAAATCAGTCTATCCGCTCTCTCCCTACAGATGTGAATGCCACGGCCACGGCGATACTTGCGACCCGGTGACAGGTGAGAAGTGCAACTGCGGGAACAACACTGAGTCGGACGCCTCCTGCCAGACCGCCTCCTCGGCGAAGAACACTGCGCAGGAGTGCTGGCGCTACCAGTGCGTTAAATGCCGCGACTTGTATATGGGCGACCCGCGTAATGGACACCAGTGCTACAAGACCATCAATATTGAAAACAAACTGTGTTTCGATGGCAAGTCTATTGGTTAGTATTGGTTTAAGACATTTTGTGTAATTTGGCTTTGGCTATGAAAGCGTCTTCCGAATTATTATAAACTATTACATTTACAAGTAGGCGCTGCCCGCTAGGCCACTATAGTCTAATCTTGCACAAATTCTAATCTTGCATATATTTTACTACACAGTGTACTCTTAATTATAATAAAATATTTATTTTATCAATCAAATGTATATATTTTGGTTGCAGACGAATGCAAGATCAAGCCTCGACCATTGTACCCGGGACAGACAGTGTTTGTCGCCGTTAACCCGCGGTATATGAACGTGGATATTCGAGTCATAGTGGACGTGACACAAGGCGCAGTGGACCTATACATGAGTCCAAACGACAGCTCCTTCGTAGTTTCCGTAAATTCGAGTACAGGGGCCCACGCTGTAGAACTAGACCCGACGTATTACAAACATGAATCATATCGAAAAATGCCGTCCTTCGACGACCACGTGCCAGAAAAACCAGAGAAAATAACTTGGTACTACGATAAGATTGAATACGCGCTCGCTGATTTCACTGCTAAGGATTTGGCGACCTATGTCACAGTCGATAAGAGGAATGTCCTGTTACGTGTGAAAAATCTTCGCAACCGACTTGTAATGACTTTGCCACAGAACGTACACGACTTGACTCACACCAAGTTCTTTATAATAATACGTGCGAGACACATGGACGACGGACTGGCAAGCTTTGGAATCACATTCTTCCGTCAAGATCAACTCCATATAGATTTGTTTGTGTTCTTTTCGGTGTTTTTCTCGTGTTTTTTCCTGTTTTTGGCGGCGTGCGTTGTGGCGTGGAAGGCGAAACAAGCGGCTGATGTACGCAGAGCGCGGAGGAGACATGTTGTAGAGGTAAGAACTGATGCATATTTTTTAATACTGTATAAATGTATTATTAATTTTATTGATTATCAACAGTCGATAGAACAGGATCGCACAGCTAACATGTAGAAATCTAGCTTACGAAAGAAATAGTTTTAAGTTAAAGAGGAGATTGAAGTTTAGACTGAAAAATTGATTGATTACACATCAGGCGATGAATTCTGATTTATAAGCTAAAGCTATAACTTTTATGACACAATATAATAATCATCATAATTCATGCCATATTTACTAATATAAAATTTACATACCTATGTACTATAATTTAGATGAAAATAGTTTTTTTATTAGAAAGACAGTAGCGGTAAGTGTTGGCAACAGTTTGTCACAGCGGCCAGTATTAAGAAATAGTAAATTAAAACAGATGCTCAGAAATTAAGTCTGCCACGAAATTTAGGACAGTATTTCACATTAATCACGCAATGTGACATTTTATGTTTATGGAGCGTGAAGTAATGTGTGTGTTTGTCAGATGCTGCACATGGCGAAGCGTCCTTTCGCGGCGGTGCGCGTGGTACTGGGCGCAGGAGGCGCTGGGGGCGCATGGGCACGCAAGCGCCGCGCCGAGCTGCGTCCCGTCGCCATCGAGCCCACCGCCGACGGCCGCGCCGCCGTCACCTCGCTGCTCGTCAGGTACGCGCCGTCCACACCAGCTTGATTGACTCTCTTTCGAGAGGACCATCGAGTGGGTTTATATTTAAATCATTTTGGCAAAAGCGCGGCTTTCAGTTGCGCTACTCAACACGCATTGGCTCCGAAATACGACGGAGAGTGGGGAACGGCGTGTCTTAACACTATATTCCATCTGCCTACCTTGCTGTCTGTGAGATCCAGCGTGAAGCTAATTTAATAATTTGATTTTTTAATTTTCATTTTTTATCGCCAATTTTGCCAATTCGCCGTGAATTTCAATGCAATGCGTGATATTTTTAAAATTGTGTGAAAAATAAGAAACAGAATGTCTTACTACACATAGAATTCTCTGTCCAGCTTGAGGCAGAAAGAGTTACATAAAAAGTACCAAATTTTGCATCAATTATAATATAGGAATATCTTCCTCCACAGACTCCCAGGCGGGGCACGCGCCCCTGTGCGCATGGCTCTAGCGTCGGCGCTGGTGCTGGTGTCGCGCGCGCCTCCACCACGCGCACGCGCGCGCCCCCGCCCAAACGCGCGCCCGCGCCCTCGCCGCGCGCTCTCCTAGCCCGCGAGCGCGCGCGTGCCACCCTGCCACTACACGCACGCGCACCACACGCCCTACCACTACACGCACACGCACTACGACTACCGCTGATCAGTCACTTTACATACATCGCTTAGGGGTCATCAGTAGATTACGTCACACAAATTTCATGGTTGTCACCACCCCATGCTTGTCACGTCTGGTCACATTTGTGAGTTTTAACAGATACGTAGTGTTATATCGTATGCTCTGAAATGGTTAATTTAAACGAACCGTTTCGAATATTTATGAAAGCCTATTACACAATGTCACATTTGTCACGCAATGTGACACTTCATCGACAACCTCCCGCCTCTTAACGTGTGACGTAATTAATGGGTGACCCCTTACCGAACGCAACAAAAAACTGACAAACATTACCGCTTTACTAGCTATGAACAATGAATACAGTATCAAAACGAAATATTGCTGTATGAATGAAATGCCATATTCACGACTAGTACAAGCTTTAAGTATTGGATTTCCAGTTTTATCTATTATTTTTTTTATTAATCAGTATAAACCACATAGACGATTATCGTCCTCATTAAAACAAAATTCTCATAATATTTATAATATTTTTTTTTACTATTAATGTAAAATATATGTAACAGATTGGAATAGGTCTACTCGAAGGCTTTAAGGCAGGCAGCTCACGAGACCTGAGGGGTGAAGGGAGTTAAATATTAAGATGTATATTTATTAGTTAATAAGGAAATATATATGTATATTTAGATAAACTAATAGTTCTGAATGTGGATCTGTAGCATAATGCATGTAAGCATTTTTTTATTATTATTTTTATGTTACATTATATAGAGCACAATGTATGTTGAGTATGTCAGTCCTAAGAGTAATTGTAAAGAAAAGACTATGTTTAATAGTTATTTTATGAGGTGGTAAGATTTATTATTGTAGATAATGTTTCGTTATCGTTACGCATCGCTTTTTATTTTATTGTGAAATTTTTTTATTTGTATTTTAAAATATTATGTAGGTAAGTGTGTTACAGTGGTTATATTTATGTTCAAAGAACTATTTTTAAAATAATGTTTTTAACTATGCCATATCGATTCGATGAGCCAAAGGTATCAAAATTAGCGTGAATTGAGCGCGGGTTGTGAGTAGCCAATAGTCGCTGAAGCTGTTGTGTTGTTTATTTCGAAATTTTATTATGCCATGTTAAAATATATACCTAGTTATGCTATAGCTTGTTGCTTCTTAGTGAACTGAGCTACTGACTGTCCCTACGAATTATTTATATAGCACTATTTTATTGCGGCTAGCTAAATTGAGCTTTGTTTTTTTTATAGTGTTGAGCACATAACAATATAAAAGTTCTGCTGAATATTGAATCTCAAAATATTTATATTTAATATAGCTTCTGACATAATATTCATTATATTAAGTAGATTATGAAACTTATATTGATATTATTAAATTTGTAAATTATTTATGTAGAAATCACTGCTTGGAACTATGAATATTGTGTTCCTGGAAACGTTTGCACACTCATTGATGATGATCCTGCTCAAAATTGTTGTAATATACAAATTTGGCATTTTTAATATTTACATAATAAAACTTAATACATCCATCTGAAGTTATCTGTGATTAACAAAAATAATTAGATTCATGGTCCTTCATGGTATATTTACTTATATAAGAAATCTATATTGTTCTAGTAAATCTATAATTTACTGCGCTAATTGTTAACTTTACCTTTCGTATATTATTTATTTATCAACATGCTCAAGAATCATGGGTTGCCCTTTTATTCGTGTTTTAAATAAATCATTGGAGATGTAGTGTAAATAGAAAAAAATATATTATCTTCGTCTTATATTTACATATTTAGATAAAATATATCTTAAATGAAGTTGTCTCAACTAGTTGGCGTTCTATTTGTAATGAATGTTTAAACTCGACATAGATATTCAATTGCTCATCAGTAATCAGCAGTATTCTGTCACTGAATATTATAGTAGGCGGTTTGTATGTAGATGATGTTGTAGTATAACTTTAAGAAAAAATTTTACTATTAGATGTAATTATATAAGAGAGTACTGATATTGTTATAAATACTTTATAGAAAATGTGATTAATAATTGTACCCCCCACGGTATATATTCGAGTCCATTAAAACATTCCAATTGTAAATCTTTGTATATATTTGTGAAAACTGAACCGCTATTTGTAATGTTCGATTGGTGTCATAATGGTATATTATGGTTTATGGTATATTATATTTTCTAATTTAGGAAATAATTAAAAAAATACAAAAGTATCTTTTATGTCTACAAGATACATATGAATTATTGCACACTAAATAACTGTTAACACAATGTTTTTTTATAATATTAGATGTAAGGAAAAGTACAATACACCTACATTCTACAGTATTTCAATAATGATCACCTTAAAGAGAATAAGAAATCATTCTTTTGTCACATATAACTCAAAAACTTGATATGTAATTGTCAAGAAATGTATCTGAATACTATTTTCTTTATATTATCGATCGATGCGATATATATGTGTGTAAATGAATGTGTGTATTTCAAAAGCGGAACAACAGAAGATACTGGTGTTTATCATGTGTAAGAGCTTTAAAAAATATTACTGTAGGTAACATTGATTGCTCATAATTTCATTTAAATTGTATACACTATTGCATTTAAATAATCTGATCATATAATTGGTGTATTTTATATTAAAATAAATTAATTTGCATCTTGTTTTCTCTTCTGGTTGTCTAGGACAAAGTTGAATTGTATAAATGTAAGAAAAATATATTATCTATAATACTGCAATGATCACTGTTTACTGATATGTTTATAATATAAACTACACTATTGTAAATGGAAAATTTACTATTTACTAAATTATGTTCTTTATAATTAGCCCCCTTAGAAAATAATATATTTTTAAATATTCATAATGAATAAATACAATTGTATAGCAGAGTTTATTAGGTAAAATCTTCTTACTGTACAAACGAATATTGTAGCCAAATTTTTACTTGATATACTTAAAAAAATAATAAATGTCCTTATTGCTCAATTAATGTGTGGTGTTACACTTTGAACACTTTTATTGTTGTCTGAATTCTTGTAAAAACCTTTCAGGGGCATATAATATCCTTAATTCAAAGTGCCATGTTAATTTCAAGTCAATAACTATAATATAGGCATAATGTTGTTGCAGTACCTTTCATTTTTAATCTTACACCAATTTAAAAATTATAAAAACATACAATTATTATGTAATACTAATTATTTTACCATAGAGATCTGGGTTAACATCAGTTTATTAATATTATAAATTATTTTGAATATAAATACCATAACATTAAAACATGACAATGCTCAGACAAAAAAATAGTGTTGGCAATCAGATAAATAGGATCTAAAAGCAGTATTATTAATGTATATGTAAGCAATATGTATTTTTGTTTAATGTAACTGTGAATGTTTATAAATAAAATATACTGTTGGTTATAATTTACTTTATTTCTTACATAATATTTTAGTGTAGTATTTAGGTATAATAACAAATTCAATACACTTTGGTGAGTCGATTCTACTGATCTTTCTGTGTTAAGAGGTGTGTTTTTAATTTCTGAAGTAATTCTTTTTTGACAGAATCGGGCACAAGTGCTCGTGCTCTTGGAGTGACTGTTGTCAATAATGCATCAAATGGTATATTATTGCCTTCACTTTCCTTAACAACTTCTCTGCACAACATTCTGACTTGATCTCTCCAACCGCATTCAATTAGACGTTTCCTCAATAGTTCTTTAAATCTGTAATAAAATTAAACAAATGTTGTTATAATGTGAGAGGCAATTTGTGGTGTAAGGGCATAAGCTTGTGCCTGTAAATAAGACAGTTTGTGGGTTCAGTTTTCTCCAAAGATAATAAGTAAATATTTTAATTTCAATACCCTAGTAATAGGACAAAGGGCAGCATTTAGGTGAGGGGATGGAAGTGTCTTAATATTAGATTAGGGTAGGCAGCTATTGTAGCTATATACAGCTCCTATTGTATGGGATACAGTGTGAAACTAAAACATATAACAGAATATTTTGTAACTATCTACAAAAATAAAATGATTTGAATTTAGACTTCATAATCTCAATCACTATCACTAGGCACCATCTGACTATAAATGCAACCAAAAATTGCATCTTATAGCATAATGATAGCCTTCATTTATAATATATTTTTGTCAATAAAGATCACTATAATTTTTAATGCATTAACAACTTCCGTACCCATTTCTCTTGATTTGATTTGTTATATTTTGGTTCTTCAATAGACGTTCCATCTACATTCACCTATCTTTAATTTTTTATATCAAGACCACTCTGCTTATATTCTTAAAATGTTATATTCAATAACAAATTAATAGTGCGTGTAGACGCACTGTTTAGCTTAAGAAATATATACACTGCTTCGCAAATGAAGCAATTAACAAACTCATAAAAGTTTACAGGCTGAATAAATAATATAATAAATTTGTTATAGTAAATTATTCTGTTTATAGTTAAACGTACCTTTCCCGGTCTCCACTGAGGATGAGTCTCTGATGAGCTATAGTATTATTGACTGTCATGTTATTTATTTATATATTTGTTTGTTTTAGACATTAATAAATACTCTACTATTACTGCAGTTAGTAATATTGGGTGTAATTCATTATTTAGGCAATTATCACTTTATTTATATTGACGAAGATATAAAATATCAAACAAAATTAACAGAGCTTGACAAATGTCACTTGTGAATTGCCATAATTGTTGACGTTTGGCTTTTTGGCTATTAAATTTTCCATTCTTACCTTTTGAATATAAAAAAAATCTATAACTGTCATAATTGTAAAAAAGTGCATAGAATAAAAAAACTGAATTTAGATTTATACATTTGTAAGGGCTTCTTTTCATTGAAAATTCTTTACAAAGCTTATCCGAATAAGAATTTGATGACTAGAATAGAAGGCCATAAGATCGTATATGTAAGTCGTTGTAATTTTCAATTTAATTAAATGAAACTATTTTAACCGGATTAATCGCGTTTATTTAGCATAATACATATTTTTGGAAACCCGACGTTTCTGACACTTTACAGTAGTCCCTGGTCACGGGTAGACTGAGGTGGCATTCGTCTGTCAGTTGACATAATTATTATATCAAACTACCGTCAAAGATTGGAATCGAAACGAAATCAAAGATCTTCTTACTTAATAAAACGTCATTTTCAATTAACTCCCTCTTTGTATCAAAGAAATTGATGATAATTCAATGATATTTATTAAATTCCATTATATATTATATTGAATTTTAGAATTATTGTACGTAGGTACACACTAACCTATTAAAATAAATGAACGTTTTTTCATCTATTACTAATGCAAAAATGTTCGCGTACAAGTGTAAATGTGGGTAGATTTAGGTGAAAAAGACAATAAAAGCAGTGGAATTGTTCAAACGGGCACAGTTGCTTATAGGCGGAAGTCCTGATTGGAAAGTATCTAGTGTGTAGTGTTGTTCTTGAGTGATACATGTCACTTATTGTAATTACGTGGAACCTCTGTCCGAGTACTTTGGAAACATAAAGACGGTATGTGTTTTTATCGTGTTTATTTCAAAAACGTTAACCACTTTCGTTTTCTAACAAAAAATATAACTTGGTTGGTAAGGTTTGGTTATATTTCAATGTTATGTTTCTTCAAGCAATTATACTAATGTAAAACATCTTAAAGCTAAAATCAGATTACTAAATTATTAATTCGAGGACCGAGAAGGTTCTCTTTGTCCGTAATATTTTTTATTGGTATGGAGCTAATTGCTGTGACTGCTGTGGCTGTCGACGACGAAAAATAACATTTTTAGTACATGCTAACGCTAATTTGGTACTTTTATATTTTAAGCCTCTAGTTAAAATTTTATTTCTTTTAGTTATAAAATCTACTTATTTTAATAATTTTCCTGCTATTGGGATGTCTAACTAAACTATAGCATGCCGATCCAAGTAAATAGAAAACATTTCTATGTCTTCCCAACAATTTTTTATCCAATTAGTTAGCAGCCGCAAGCTCTGCTTTCATTCAACGTATATGTGTTTAAAATTAATGTTGTGTCTATCGCATTTTAACTTGTTAAATATACAAATTTCAACATGAACTTTATTTTAGTGTGTACTATATTATCACATTTGGTTGCCGCAAACAATGTAAGTAAATTAACTCAAACATTACAACAAAATTACTTGAGTACAACGTTAAATTATAAATGTTGCAATCATTTTAGTAATAATTAAAAAAAACATCATTTTATTAATATAGATAACTGTTGCCTCTTTTAGGCACGTCAATTTAGAGTTACAGATCAAGTTTATTTAGACATAATTAAAGAAGATAAGCCTATAGGTCGTATAGTTATCGGACTCTTTGGTGATTTGGCGCCGAAGGCTGCGAAAAATTTTAAAATATTGGCAACCAAAGGAATTAAGGGCAAATCATACAAAGGCACTAGTTTCATTCGTGTAATTAAGAGATTTATGGTACAGGGTGAGTTAATATAAAAATGCGCACAGTACAAAAGACGTACATTGTAATTTGATTATAAAATATAACAGTAATAAATAAAAAAAAAAATTATTAATAGGAGGAGACGTAGTGACTAATGATGGTAGAGGTTCCATCAGCATATACGGTAGAACCTTTGAAGATGAAAATTTAGATACAGAGCACAGTGCAGCTGGATTCGTATCAATGGCCAATAACGGTACGTAGAGGCTGAAATGATGCCAGAAAAAGACAAATAGATTGAATTGAATTAGAGATTTATCGCTAAATACTCATATCTACCTGAAAGGTATGATGTAATATGTACATACAACAAAGTTAATAAGTTTATAATTCCATTTTGTTTTAGGAAAGGATACGAATGGTTGCCAGTTTCTTATCACGACAAAACCAACGCCATGGTTGGATAACTTACATTCTGTAGTAGGGAAGGTAGGTTCCAAGGTGACCTAAGTGTGTTACGATTTATGTGTTTTTTAGTTACGTGACTTTTTTTCTTTTAATAAAATTTATTTGACCTTTTCATTTTGAACTTTTCTTACCAGGTAGTGGATGGACAAAAAGTAGTGCATATGATAGAACAAACGCCGACAGATATGGAGGACAGACCGGAAGTACCTATTTTTATTGCTGATTGTGGCCTGTTGCCGACGGAACCTTATTACATATCCGATGATCCATACGAGTAAGAAAATAGTTTTCTATTAACTTCATTCTAATCTCTTCTATAGGATGAGTTAGGTTAACGGAATGTCTTAACAGAGGATAACCTAGTGTTTAGACACCCTGTTTCCCATTTCTTATTAGTAAGTATTTGTATAATACTTGAAACACTTACTTATATGACTCGTTGTTAATACCAACGAGCCACTGTGGTCAAACATTAAGCTAAATATCACATTTTAATATATTATTGCTACACACATTTTCTTTTTTTTCACAGTTTATGGGGTTGGATAAAGGGTTCGGCAGTACCGCTTACCATGTCATTTTCTATTTTAGGTTTCTTTCACTGGATGATAAAAAAGATGGAAATTTAAATTAATAAAAAATAAAAAATAGTACCTAAAAATCAATTGAATACTTTTATGTATTGAATTGAATTATCATTACTGAATAATTATTATTTTGAATAATACGAAGGAGTTGTTTGAAAATTATATTTCAAATTTCTTCGATAAAATTAACATTTATTTGCACTCGTTCATTCAAACTATTATTCTACTCTTAATATAAATAACTAGTGCTACTGATCGTTTAAAGTTAGTTATAGTTTAAAATACATAATGGAATAAATTTGGCGAGAAATTGATTCCATTAATTTCAAATGATTTTAGAAATGTAGTTAAATTAATATTAAATCAATGTAATTTTTTTGTAGTTAAAATTAAAAGTAAAACATTTTATAAATAACGAGAAATTACCAGGAAATATGTCATATTGATTTTAAAATGATAGAAACAAATTAAATAGTTTTGTAAGTTCATTTATTTCTTAGAAAATATATTTTCTGTTATTTTAGCAATTGTGCCTTCATCACAACCACAATCAAGTTAATATGTCTTAACTATATTAATATTACATACATTATGTACAGAATTATAATTTACATAAAATTACAATCAACCATCATTGCAATATAATATTTATTTATTTTTGTTTTTTTTGCCATGAATCACGTTAACGATTAGTAAATTATGTATATTTTTTTAAGAAAACACGAACTACTTAGTACCTAGGTTGTAATTATACATAGATATAAGGTTTTTCTTTGTTATAGGTTATAACATACAATAATTACTTAAGTGAAAAATTTATGTTACAATAAATAATATTCAGTTGTAAGAAAAATTTTGCAATTCTATGTACTTATACTATTAAATTATAAATAATATTTTATATTAGCGTGTTAGTATTTTGTAAAATCATAAATGCCTATTTATTTTTTGTTAATGATAAAATTTTCTTTTTATTTAAAAAAAAAAAACCCTTTATGCTATATCCCGCACGCAGCAGGGTACGCAGAGGGGACCCAGTGATAAGATATTTCGTTTTCCACTTTCCACCGATATTTTCGAGGCATTGCGTGTTGAGTGGCGAATCTCAACGCCGCGCCTTTGCCTTGTTGCAAGAGCGAGAAAATGAAAATATTGATAAAATAATCATTTATTCCCCCCTACTTCTTCTTAATTATTTTATACAGAATACATATATTGTAATAAATATCAATTAAACGTACATATCTTAAAAACACTGAGCCTTTTAAACCCATATGCAATGTTTGGGAGCACCTTACTAAGAGGTATGACTACAAATTAATAATTATTATTTAAATATGATATATAATAATCTAAAGATATAAACTATTGATATCACAGAATGTGAGAAAAAATTAAGGATCGATTAAAGGACAATAATTAAATTATAATATGTTAATATGTCAATGACACATTACAAAAACAAAATACAAATCAAATTAGCAACATTTTTAATTGAATGTAGGTAGAGTGTCAAATTAATTATCTTACCGAAAGTTAAATAAAAAAAAATTCTTCGACTTTGCTTGTAAAATTAGGTATGTGTAATTCTTTTTGTCTGCTTAAATTTGATTTGACTATAAGACAATTTCAAGGATTCAAAGTTAGCGATCGTGTTGTCCATAATATTAAAGTTAAAAAGTTACAATAGTCGGACCAACAGCATCAAGGCACACAGTACCGTCGTAGCGGCAGGAGCGCTGTGGGGCGCGGCGGCTGGCGAGGGCGCGGGGGAGGCGGGGCGCGCGGGGTCGCCGGAGCGTTGTCCCGCCGCGGCGCCGCACGCGCGCTCGCACGACGCCCACGCGCGGCACACGTCGCACGCGCTGGCACTCACCGCCTGGTAGAACACGCGCGCTCTGTGACCTGCAGGAGATCAAATTAGTGAGAGCGTAGGGTGTATGTAGTGCACATAAAAAAAATAATATACTTTTCACATTTTAACAAATAATGAACAACATAATATCTACAGTAGCTACACTTTAAATAACTTCGCAATAAAAGATGAACTGAGTTGAAAATATTTAAAGAAGAGAAAATAATATAGAAGGGATAAGTGAACTCACTCGAATCATACAGGTCCTGCAGCGTGACCCAGGCGGCGCGCTGGCGGGCGACGGGGAGCGCGCGCGGCGCCGCCAGCGTGGCGCAGCGCTCCGCCGTGCCCGCGCGCAGCCACGCCGACACCCGCGCGCCGCCCTGCAGCACGCGCGCTCCCACCACGTGACGCGCCGCCTTACAACAAACATTGCTTATTAGACTCCTGTGTGAGAGTAGGCGGAACTACTAACACTATTTTTAAAAAAAATTGCGTGTTAAGTGGTGGATCTCAACGACACGCTTTGAAACGGTAAAGGCGCTGCAAATAACTAGAAATTGGTAAAGTAAAAATTAATAAAGATAAATCGAGAGATAGTTCTGTTACCGTCAGTTCAGTGATAGTGTTGATATCTGCTAAATATCCTGAAGGCAGTTGTACCGTAAGAAGCGCCAATCCACTCTCCTTTTCACTTGCAACAGGTACATATCTGAAAAAAGGTAATATAGAGAATATGTACTTTTCAATATTTTCATTTTTATTGCAATATATTCACTATTAAATATTTTCTTAAATTAACCCTTGAAATTTCTAATTAATAATAACATGACTATTATTAAACTATTACGTACTATAATTATAATGTATTTGTAGGTATATATATATATATATATATAGATATTGTGTATTTTAAATGATATTATTAGTATAACAAAATTCTGCAGATTAGTAAATTAATAATTATCTATAAAGTTCAAGCGGACGAAGCCGCAAGCCAGTCGATAATAATATATATTTTTAAATTGTATTGCGCCGAGCACTATAGCGCCCCCGTCTGACACCAAAGCTTCGATCTCGAGGTTCGAATAATTTCCATTTCCAGCAAGACAAAACATGGCCGTTACTTCTACCACTCAACACGTTATGTCTCAAAAATTAAACAGAGAGAAAGGAACGGAGTATCTTAACAATAGGTTCCGTCTGTATACACTGCTACTTTTTTTATATAAAACATTTTTTTATATAAATAAAACAGACTATCGTATACGCACCCCACACAGATGGACAGCTGCAGGCGGTGTCCGGTGGACACGTAGTCCACGCGCGGGTCCAGCGTGTAGCGGGGCCACGCCGCCGTCACGTTAGAGGCGCCGCGCGCCGCCAGCCCCACCGCGCCCACTCCGCGCCCTTCCGTCGTCGCGCTCGCGTTGCGGACGTCGCGCACCTGTCAACCATTATGTTGGAATCTTTGTAGGATTTCAAGATTTGAGTTACTCTAACTCTTAGGGAGGGACTAACTAAGTCCTAATGTCTTAGATCCCCATAGCTGTGTTCCATAAGATCAAATGGGCTTTATGACGCATTTATAAACCGATGGTTTATAGAAAAGTGTTAGTGGTGACTGTCGGCCAATTAACCACTATAAACGCTTAAAGACGAGATCTGCTTCTTTCCTTTCAGCTTTGATATGATTAGCCCACGTTAATTCTCGATCTAAACAAAGTCCAAAGTAACTCATACAAAATATAATTAAAAAATCATCATAAATTACCAATTGTGTCTGTATGATGAGTGCGTTGTCGCTATCGATGTTGAAGTTGCGCGGCTCGCCGTTGCCGGCGCGCACTGACAGGCGCAACTTGGTCGGTGTTTTAATAGCTATGGCGAATTGAGATAACGCGTCCAGCTGTAACAAAATGTTTACATAGCAAATGTCAAAAATACATTTTTTTTAAGATCTTCACTCGGATAAATGATTATATTTAAATTATTTCTTCGCTAGATAAAGCGAGGCGATAAGACACTAGTTGACAATGTCAGTAACTCTTAAGTAGATTACTAGGTTTTCTGCTACAGCTGCTTTTTTATTTAGTTTTTTAGCCAATCATAATTTCAATCATTAAGGTCCAACTCACCACTTCAGGGTCCTGGTCGTTAGGTCCCAATGCCTGCATGAGGTACTGTGCGACGGGCACCGCCTCGTCTATGGAGCTGGCGGCGAGCATTGCGCGCATGGCCCACGCCGCCGTCGAAGCTTCAAGAGTATTGCCTTTCAACCACGGATTACGCCATTCCGATCCAGATATTTTACGCGACCAGAATAATGTTGTTGCTGTAAATTTATATTATCTGTATATTTTTTTGTGAATCGACGTGATGTTAATGATATATTCCAACCCTATCGATAATTTCTTACAATCCTAAAATATTTTGTTTGGTTTACTTCTCTTGTTATGTTATATTATGAAACAAAATACTATGCTGTTGTATTATAAAATTTTCTAAATTCTACCAGTCTCAAAATCTTATTCTCTGTATTTTCTATTATATTTCTTACATTAAGTACTAGTACATCATATTACACTTATTTTGATATAAATATCTATAATTTTTGTGAGCAAATGTTTCCTAACTACATACAACACAAAGATAGTCCTACTATCTACTTACAGCCTATAAAATTAAAATTAAATATAAGTTAGCAGTAAATGGCTGCGCCAGTTTGATTTGAGGATTTTTCGTACTTTTTGTTTCGTAAGCCTTACTTCAGGCCTGCCACGACTTGTGGACCGTACTGCAAACAGTAATAATTACCTGTAGAATTAGCATATTTATCCATGAGTTGTAACGCGTCAGCCGCCTGCGGGTGTCGTGCGGCCGCCAGCGCGCTGCCCGCCAGCGCCAAGGAGAACGCGTCCAGCTCCGCCGACAGCGACTTAGCTAAGTAGTCCTGGGCTTTATTTATTGCGTTCTTGTACAGCACGTCGTTAGCCTGAGTATGGAAGCATTTTATAGAATTTATGGTTTAAGTTTTTTAAATTTTAATTACCTATTAATAAAAAATAATGACCTTAGTCTCCAACAAAGCGAGTAACGCGTTGGCGGCGAGCGGCACGGGTGCGGCCGCTCGCGGGTTGTTGCGGGCGGCGGGCGGCTCCCAGCTGCCGTCGGGGCGCTGCGCCGCCGCCAGCCAGCGTGCCGCAGCCGTGGCCGCCGTGGGTGACACCGCCACATAGCGCGCCGAACGCGACAGCCAGCGCGCCGCCGTCGCCGTCGTCCTGAATGCACAGAGGGAACCTGGTGTCAACACATTCTGTTCCGCACGCACCATCAAATGTACGAGACATTACATGTTGATATTTACCCGACCGAGAAAATCGAAATCATTAATTCAGATCTCCGAGTGGAAACCGATTCGAGAGGGAAGACGAGGTGACACAGATGCACTGTCCTTAAAATGTCCACTGTCCTTGAAATATCCATATAAATACATTTAAATAACCACATTTTAAGTTCAAATATAATTACTAACCAAACATCCGAAACCGCGTCGTCACCGATCTCTTGTGCAAAAGACCCGTCCGGGCGGCGGAAGGCCATGAGGCGCTGGTATCCGGTCGAAGTTTGCAATCTCGCATCTTTTACTATAGTCGTTTCGTCGTCTTGTTCGGTTGCCTAAAATATATTACAAAATAACTTAGAAATATAAAATAACTTCACTAGGTACTGTTTACCGTCCTATTACCAATGCAAAGAATTCAAATTTGTAACATGAGTTATCATGACTAGCACATGATAATAATAATGACACAACTTAACTAATGATAACACATAAATAACAATGTTTAATGAAATAAAAAAAAAATGCTAATCAAAAGAAATCTAAAATTTCTAAAAACGCACCTGTAAGTAATCCAAAACAACACACGCCCTAGCCATCGGTCGTAAAGCGTAAGTAGGGTCAGCTGCGACCACGGGAGGAGCCTTCAAGGCTCTCAGAGCATTGGCCATCAAGTCCCCCGTGGCCTCCAGCGACACGGCGCCGAGGCGCGTGCCGGGCGCCGGCGCCAGGGTCACGTTGCCGCGCGCCACCCCGCGCCGCCCGTCCAGCAGCGCCCACGACCATATATCCTCGGTGTAGCCGTCCTAAATTATGCCAATACATATATTATTAGGATTTTTAATATACTTGAACTAATAGATTAAAAATATATATTAGTAGGTATATATTTTAAGGATTTATAAAACAATTAAATTTATTATTTTATGAATCAGGTTAAGTTATAGAAGATGGTTATTATAATAATTTTATCAAAAATATAATTTTGAGCATAATTATAGCCATTGGAAAATACATAACACTTAATAATAAATTAATAGAGATTTACGTTTTACGTCTTAAATGAATTAAACGTTTTTCGCAATGACCTCAACGATTTAAGAAATTAAAGATTAGATTAGCTTATAATATTCATATGGCTTTGTAAGAAAAACAAACAAACTTATACAGGAAAATTCGTGTTTCTGTCCGTCATCCGTCGCGAGTGAAATATTTTTTATTTCATTCGCCAGTCAATAGGCATTGTCTCAAAACTTAGGTGGTGTGTGGGGAGCGGAGCGTCTTAAACACTAGGTTTCCTTTGCCTACCGTGCTATATCCGGGATACAACGGGAAGCTAACAAAAAAAAATGTACTAACAAAGAATCTCAAGTACCTACTCACCTTAACATCAATAGTTCTAAAGAGCGAAGCGGACACGCCATTGCCGTTCGCTTCGACGATGACGGGCGCCTCGCCAGCGCGCGCCGCCGTCACCAGAAACGCCGTGCTAGCGGCGCCGCGCGCGGGCACTACCACGTCGAGGCGACGGTACAGCTCGATTTCTATTGTCATATAATAAATTAGTTATTTATTTAGAATATTAGATTAATGCTGTTAGCCCTATTGATTTCTACAAGAACACCGTAATACACCCCGTCCCTTAGGTCGTCGGCATATGGGCGTACACAAATATAATGTTAAGGCCATTATACGAGCTAGCAATTTTTACAATAGTAGGTAGTTATCTTAATTTTCTTTTCTTATATAATTATAAAATATAATTATAAGTATAATATATAAATTTAATAATTTACTTTAATTAGATTAAATGTTTAAGCCATGTAAAAATATTCTTAATGATTAAACTTAAAGTGTAGCTAAAGTTCCACGGTCAAATTCGATATTTCCGGTAAGTATGTAAAGCTATATTTGAAAAGTAAAAACTTTGTGACTTACTTTTAGCAGAATCAACACTGTTTTCCAGTGGTTCGAATTCGTAGTACTGATCGGAATTGTGGAATGTTACTTTTACCGAAGTGTCCGCGTTGAGGGAACTTTTTAACGTGATAATGATGGCAACGGCTTCTCCCTTTTGCAAAGTTTCAGGTAGCTCTGCGGTTATGGACAGTGGAAGAGCTGTTGTAATTTTCTTCGGTTTAGCAAGACCTAGGCCGAATGTTGGGTGAACGGCGAAAGCGCCTACCGACCAGTCCCCGGGAATGATGGGTGACCAGCGCTCTCGTGTGCCCATGCCGTCATTTCTGAGAAAAAAAAATAGTTACTTTAGCTTTATAATTATCAACAAAACACTATAAACAATACTTATAAAAATATATATATTATGTGAAAAAAAGGGCTTTGTTACATTTATTCATTTTGATTTAGTGTTAAAATAAAACATATGAAGCAGGTGTTGACATCCAATCATCTTAACCAGACCGGAACGATTATTAATACGATATATTCAATGGGTGTTTTTTGTTGACTCTACATACATAGGTGAAAGTGAATGTGTAATGGAATTATTAATGTTCGATGGATGATCAACTTTAGGTGTAAATATTGAGTGTTTTTTAAATTTTCACATATTCTCCCGATTTTTATTGTAAATATTTATGTTATTAATAGAGGCCGTTGTGGCGCAGGGGTACAAGCTCGGGATTGTAAACGCAACGGTTGTGGGTTCGATTGCCATTCGAGGGAATGAATACTTTCATTTGCTGACTCTGGGGTAAAGAGGCAAAGCCACCACTCAACACGCAATGCCTGCAGAATTTGGCGATACGGAGACTGGAGGTTCTTAGCACTAGGTTCCCTCTGTCTATGCAGCTGTGTGCGGGATATAGCGTGAAGCTAAAAAAAACGAATACATTTTTGTAATCCTTATAATTAAGTATTATTTTATTCATTACTGACTGACTGACAGACAACGCACGGTCTAAAAATCCTTACCCTGAAATTTCTACGGTATTTTACCTTTTGTAGCCCACACAAACGAAGTTGCGGACTATAAGTATTTCTTTATATAAGTACTATTAGATAACTTACCCAATAGTAATATTAGTGAACATCCAAGTAGAGTGCGGAGCCTGTGGGCGCGACAGGTAGAAGCGCGGCGCGGGCGGCGGCGGCACGCGGCTGAACGCGTAGGGCCCGGCTTGTGGCGCGCGGGTGCCGGTCTCGAGGGCCTCTGTTGTGCCTAGATATCATATTAATGTTTTATGCGTTTATTTGTTAACTAGCAACCCACTCGCCAAATTATACAAAATCTTTACAATAATTATAGCCAGCCTATCATGTTATTTGAAAGTATGTATAAGCTATGTTACTGTAAAAATTCATCTAAACCTTTTTTATATAATTTTTTTTTAAATTAAAGAAAAATACTGATTAAGAAAATGTTTTCTTAATAACTATTCATAATTAATGAGATATCTAGTTCAAGTAAATTATATTCTTTTTTCTTACCTGAATCCTCATTTGATATTATAAGACCATCCGTTAAAATTACTACACCAGCATTCTAAAACAATATACAAGAATTAATATCATTATTATTTTTATATAAAACAATAATCCATCTCCCTAAAAATCCCATGGTTTGTCTCTACCAGAGTGTAGTAAATAATTAAGACCTTATACATTTGTTATATAAATACGGCAAATATATTTAATACACAACAGTACGGTTGAAGAGTTGTGGCCGGCCTGAAGTTAGACTTATTGAACTTTTGCGCTTTGTTACATTAGGGTGACAAATAATAAGATTTTTCGTTGAGTATCACCATTCAACACGCAATGCCTACAGAATTCGGTGGAAAGCGAGGAATGGAAGTGTCTTAACCCTAAGTTCCCAGGTTCTAACTGCCTACCCTGCAATGTGCGGTATATAGCGTAAAGCTAAAAAAATAAAATAAAATAATATTTGCGTGGCCATCTACAGATAAATTCATGGCGGCCACCAATCGTCGGCCGTACTGTGTATAATTTAATACGTACACTAAATACATCTGAAGAGTTCCGACCGCCTAAATCCAAACCCAATGTAGGCAAGTGCTCTTCATTTTTAAATAATGAATGTTTCAATCCGCTGAAACTTTCTACTTCTCGTTCGATCTACAAATAAATATAATTTATTAATTTACATAATAATTGTTTAATTTAATGATATGTAGACATCATCTTCTATAATTAAAAAATAAATAAAATTTATATGAGTTAAAATTTATATTGAAAATTTTATTTACATACATTATACGAGTACATATCGTTTTGAATGAATGATACCTATATATGAAATTTTAGTGTTCTTTATAATGAAAATCGTGACTACATATTTTACAAGGCCTTTTAATATGGTAAGTGTTATTGTCTTGATAGACAAATATACTCGTGTATTCGTGAACTTAAGTAATTAACTAATTATATTAGTAGTAAATTATATTTTTAGTGTTTTCAAATTCGAATTGGAGATGGAGACAAGTGTTAATATGCAATTAAGTTATTTCCTAGGTATGGTTAGAATATTTTAAGCTACTATTCAATATCTCTGGCAACATTGGCATCGACACAAGAGTGACAATGCCTGATCCCGTGCATATTTAACAAAATGAAATAAGTATAAAAATGTAAAAAAAAAACGTTTCAGCTAAATTACGTATTTCATTCACTTAAGTCATTTCTAACAGCAAATTCTAAATATTATAAAGTCTTCTGTCCGATTCAGAAAGCAATTCTAATTGAGGTCCATAGGCGGTATTTGGGGACTTCCCGAATGCTGTATAACGACTGAGTTACCGACCAATATAAATTATCCCTAAGTCACCTCACCGTATGCATATCCAGTCCCTGCCCGAGCCCGTCGGCGGCGGCGAGGCGGTTGGCGACAGCGCTGTGGTCGCCGCCGAGAAGCGCGGCCGCGGCGCCGGGCTCGCCTGACACGCGGAACTCCACCAACCCGTTGGGTCGTAGCAGTGCACCTGATGTTATTGGCGTTACTGTTACCTAAGGGAAATTGAATTAATATTTTGAAATAATCTTCAATCTGTAGGTACACGTTAATTTCCTTCTTCTGGTAAAAAGACTTCAACCTTAAACCTTCCCTCTGCTTACCCTTTTTATGCGGGATACAGCGTGAAGATTAAGTGAAATGAAATTAAATATACTATTAAAACAATGATCAGTAAAAGATTGAAATTTTACGATCTTTGTTAATTTAGAAATTAATACACCTAACTCCCATGCAACCGAAAGCAACCAAAGAAAGCGTTACAAATTACAACTGCGCCTTCATGGTACCTACATTCAAATTGTGTTTCATTCAAAACACGTAAAAAAATATATAAAATATTTTACAGACAAGACCAATTTTATTTGTTGATACAATCCATACCTATATTATAAATTCGAAAGTAACTCTGTCTGTCTGTCTGTCTTTTACGCAATCAGGGTCAAACCGCTAATTTAATTGTGATAAAATACACATATAGAGATACTTGAGGGTCCCGGGATGAACATAGGATACTTTTTTTTCTCATATTTGTAATATTTTCGATATATACCAATATATTAAAATAATTAATTTGACATGAAATTTATTCCGCCATGTTAAAAACAATCGTCGCTACGCGTTGCTAAGCAACGGCTTGCAAAGTTTGCTGTTTTAAGAAAACGTCACCCAAAGTGAGTTTGCTTAATGCATACATGGCGCGCGCCGATATAGATTTGTATACATTAACAAAAATTTGATGATTTCTATAATTTGATATTCATCCTTATGAAAATAAATATAATAGTCACTTTTAGCATTTCATCTAGATGGAAATTATAGTTTACTGTGTAACATTCTAATAAATAATTAAGGAGATGTCACTGATTCCAAATGAGCTAGCCTACGAGTGGTATAGTATGACCGACGCGAACGGGCAGACGACTTTGATGATTTTGTAAATCCTATATCTTATAAAACAAAGTCGCTTTTCGTGTCTGTCTGAACTTTCTAACTCTTCTTCTTCTAAACCACCCAACGGATTTGGATGCGGTTTTCACCATTAGGTCGAGTATTTCTCAGGGAAGGTTTATATATAGTTTATTATTTGTACATTCTTATGTAAATTAACATAAATACGATAAATGTGTATAAAGTCCTACCCGTGGAGACACTTTCGCGCATGCGCTGCTTTAATGGTAAGTACTAAATGAAAATAATGTACTGGAGTATTCTTCCTCTTAATAAGATTTGTTATTTTAAAAATAACGTGTAGTGATCATTTTTCTGTCTAAAAATTGTAATTTCAATATATATTTTATTGTGAGGGATATTTTTCCATAATGGTATTAGTCCTTATCCTTTAAAATACTTTATTAATTTTCTACGTTAAACGAAGATAAAATTTGCTTTTCACACTATTTCGAAATTGCGAATAGTTTTAGAGAAAAACGCACTTAATTGTTGACACATCATGCCGTTCACACATCAGCTGTATCGAGTCAATTTTCACTTATCCCTTACTCTCAGCATATAAATATGGCCAAGGTAACTTATATACTATAAGTTACCTTGGCCATTTAATGTAGATCAAAACTGTATTTTATTGTTTTTCATTTTAATAAGTACTTTAGAAGTTGTTACAATATCAAAAAATCCTTGCTGCGAAACGGCTCGCCTCGACGTTTTGCTTATACAAGCGCGTCCGCCGCGCCCGCCTGCCTTACACGCATCGGTGGTTCAGTGGTAGAATGCTCGCCTGCCACGCGAGCGGCCCGGGTTCGATTCCCGGCCGATGCATTCTATTTAATTTTCCTCACAGGCAGCCACGTAGTGCCTGCTTTTCATCAGGGACAGAATACCCTCTTCAGCATTAACCACAAGCTCGAAAAAAAACCCGCCTGTCTCTATAGCAACGAAGATTAAGATGCGTTTGCACGTATTGGATAATTCGAGTTGAATGTATTATTTCAGCGCGATATATTTGGATTCATATTTTTTGTAGTAGTTATTACTAGGTAGGCTTTTGTTTATAATTTCTTCCGTTTAAAAATAGTCATTTAACTAACTATTTAAAAATAATCATTTAAATATATTTTAATATGTACTTGAAAAGATTAGTAGCACAGATTTAAAATTACGGTACCTACTAAAAAATCCTTGCTGTGTAAAACAATTGGAAAATCCTTATTGAAACTACGAAAATGCGGGTTGCATTAGGGTTTAATTAATTTTCACATTATCTTAAGTGCTTTGCAAACATACATTATATGAATAATCCAGAAGTAAAAGCGGGCGAAGCCGCAAGAGGGTCGCTAGTTTTTATATATTTTCGAATTACTATTATTTTTTTTATGTAATTATTTGCTGCTTATAATTAATTATCCCAGTTCGGTTATCTATACCGATGTTATACACTTAAAATATCGTAATTTTAATCATTTGGGATTTTATTTAATATTGTTCATAAAAATTAATAATTATTTAATATAGAAAAATGTTTAGTACGCGCGCACGACAAACTTTAGGTACTTTTTCTAATATTAAGAATTTCCTTTAGTTACTTTTACTTCTTTTGTTTGTTCATTTCGGTTATTCAGATATTTTCTAATAATAAATCTCCATTTATTATTATTTTTTAACTTATTTCGCGGGCGTAGCCGCGTCCGGGCCCACTAGTATAATATAAAGGTAGAAGGATCAGGCAGGACAATATCGGCCACTAGCACCACCTTATGCTGGAGCATGTCCCGCTGCGGCACGTACAGGGCGGCGGACACGACGGCGCCCGACACGCGCGGGTACCAGGCCAACAGCGTCGCGCCCGGCGCCATGCCCGCCGACACCGCCACCGTCACGTCCACGCTGCGCCGCGCTGGACTTAGCTGTTCACATTAAATTAAAGTTAAACGTGTTTGGTAGTTCTGTTAATACGAACGTAACTAACAAACACACATAAGGGTTGGGAGTTCGATCCAACTCAAGATAATATTTATACCTATAGAAATAATTTCCATACCTCCTAGCTAGTTGAGGCGTTGGGTGTCAATAAACACGAGTCGGACTCGCATACCGAGGGTTCCGTACCAATTACAGATATATCAACGGGAAGTATATACAATTTATGGGTTCCGTTCTTAATTTTAAAGATACGGAACCCTAAAAATAAGCAAAATATGATTATTTTAATTCTAATGGCTTTGCTTATAATGAGAAATTGTTAAATACAACATTTTAAAAAAACCGCTTTACTCCTGCATAATAAAAGCTGGTAAAACAGCACTTACTTCAAAAGTCTTTGCGACAAGTATGTCTCCATGTCCGATGACAACATAATGCACCAGATCCATAGGCTCACTGGCATCGATCCTCGCTCTCATTTCCTCTCCCACAGACGTGTTGCGCGTCAAGAGCTCGATGTTTAAAAACTGTCCACTGTTTTCCAAACTTTTCTGCACGTTTACCACTCGCTCTGATACATCTTTGAATTTAACCTTAACGAAAAATGGTGAAATACATAGATTCTTTCTTTATTCACTTTTAAATTTAAATATTATTTATATATTTAGCAATTCGAACCATAAATAAAAAGGTAATTTGACCAACATATTTTGAAAAAAAAAGTGTTAACAAAAAGTAAGGAAGTAACAGTAAGTATATATTGTTACTTTACATATTTATTTCACATGATATGTTAAAAGACGGCAGAAGACAACGAATACATTGTAATAAGACCCGGAAATCAGCATGTGAATTTTTACCATATATTTGAGTAGGTATTATATAATGGATGGATCGAATATAAAATCCAAAAATAGACGTTATATGCCATTTTAATACCTCATATTAGAAAGTATTATAAAAACAATACAATTTACAAAATTCACTTACTACTAGATTTAGAGTAGAGTTGGTGTGAGCCACGTCTGGTGTAAACATGTATTTGGCGAAGCCTTTGCTAAGTGGTACAGTAGTCTTGTTTAAACGTCCTCCGTCATCCCACAGACGTTCCACAGCTACCTCACCTGCTATGTCCATAGTACGTCCAAGCGAATCTACTAATTCTATCTGCAATAAAGTTTATTAATTAAATATATATATAATTTATTACAGCTACTATAGTTAAAGTTTTAAAATTAAAATTTTAACTGTACTTAGATTAATAATTAACACTGGAACAATGTTTTAGAAAGTTACTTACACTTCTTTAAGCATTTCTCACCTGTACATTATATGGCAATTTGGGCTTAAAACGATCAGGAGCAGTGACTTTGAGTCTATATGGAGTTCTCATAAGCAAGATACGTGTTGACACATTTTGAAGAATTAAAGTGTCTTTCTCCTCCAACACAGCTTCCACTACCAGGGGCCTCGCTGCATCCTCTGCTAAGTCTAAATCAGTCTTAAGGTCATATAAGACGGTCGCTTCTCCGGTAAAATCAATTACTTTTCGATCTGGTGTTGAAAACACTGGTTGCAATACCCCAGAGAAGAACACTGCGTAGACGGACACCGTCAATTCTCCCTTAACCGGTAGACCGTTGAAGTGCCTGTGAATGACAACTTTAGTTCAAATGTTATCAACACACAAATCTCACTCTTCTTTGATACGAAAGAAAATAAAACTACATATATGATTTTTCTCACCTACATCTTTTGAAATAATCTCATTACAAAATACAACTAGGCTGTTTACAGTTGCTCTAAAGTAGAGCACGACTAATATATTTATAAGAGGCAAGAAAAGCAAGAAAAATCAAACAATGCACGTCATGCAACAGGTTATTATGTCTTACACAATAACAAGTAAAAAGCAGAAGGCAAAGAAATTTTATTATTGCTTCGTCAACTTTGAAGTACATAATTTTGTTTGACAACTTTATTGGACTATTATTACGAGATATTATAATAAATAACCACAATGTAAAAGTAGACAGCTTTCACTGAGAAAAATTCTTTGTTCTAAGGTTGAATTAAGTTATAATTCCCACCAACAGTTATTTAAATATTTTCTTGGAAGATGATATTGCTGTAGAGAGCGGGTATTGCTATTGTGTAACTGTGAAATATATACTACGAGTATATACAAATCTATGCCTTACTCATGTAAGTTAATCTGTCTATGTAAGTTAAGAACTTATATTTGCAGATACTGTTACAATATTACAATTTTATTATCGTAAATATGTATTTATTACATACATACATACATACAAGATACGCGCAAAACACATAACCTTTCCTTAGCAGTCGGGAAAAATGAGTGCCTTTAAACATGGTCTTAATAATTTTCTTACTTAGCAGTAATGCTCATGTTGAAGCGTCCATCACTAAACAAGACCTCCTTTGGACTCTTTATTTCCATATTGAACTTCGGCAGGACGTAATCAGCTACCATAACCTGCCGAGAATATTTTTGTCCCCGCGCTTCCACCTTGATAAGGAAAAATATAATTAAATTTTACAAAACAACTTTCGGTTATTAGTTTCATTTATTTGAGTGAAAGTGTTAAATCAATGCAATTTTTCATGTAAATATAGGTTCTATTTAAAAATAAGGCAAAAAATATGACAATTTGTACCTATTTTAAAAATACATACTTCGTCATCAATTTTATGTAGTATCAATTCTAGAAAACAATAGAAACATTAATTTGTTCAAATGTAAACACGTACATACTTATTTATAAACTACAATAGCCCTTTACTTTAATACGTAGAAGGTAGTGTCAATAAAAATACACACGAGTACATAATATAATATGGATATGATAACCATTTCACTTAAGCCTTAAAGGTCACCGGATATATACTTTAGGAGGTTGGTAACATCGATCCGGTTTAAAATAAAACTTCCTTTTACGTTTCTTATCAATTTGATATAATAAAATAACCAAGAAGAACCACTTTATGCTTAAATTTATATACAAAACATGTTCAAAATACGGATTACATGAAATATATCACAAGTAAATATGTAGATTACTCAGATTCATATTTTCAGAGGCCGTTAGTGTCTACACCCTCCGTTGACCATTTTCCACGCGAATTCAAGACATTTTGTATTGAGTGGCGGAACTCAACGCCGGGGTGTGTCGTACCAGAACGGGAAATAAAAATATTAATTCCCGGAATAGTGTCTCTACTGATGATTGACTACTAGTGTGATTACACTTGTATATTACGAAAGAATTGTACTCACTTGTATAGTCCATTGTCCTAGTGCCGGTTCGTCGGCTAGAAGCAATTCATCTGAAAATATTCCTTTGTCCAGAGGAACAGCTCCCCACTGTCGCACTGGTGCACCACCAGAGTCTAGGACACTTATGTCAACAGTACCAGATAAAGGTAGAAGGTATCTGTTGAAAATCAATCAAATAGAATAATCATAGTTAATATATTAAATAATGATATTTTCCATTTTTTTCCAGTAAAGTAGGCAGAGGGAACCTAGGAACCTTGTCTTAACACTAGACAATTCTTTTCCGCTTACCAGATTACCGGGGCGAGGAAAATCAAGGTAATAAATATTTAATTTCCCCGAATGAGCTTTGAACTCACAAGCGTCGCGTTTACAGTCGCTCGCATAACACTGCGCCATCACGCTCTTAATTACCATTTACCACAACTAGAAATAATGCATTAAACGTTATGTAACTCTTAGATTCTCAGGTAATTGTGATACAATATACATAAATTGTAATACATTACAGTAGGAAGGAAAAAGGAACTCGACCATCATAATTTAAGACTAAGTACAATTCAATATTTTCAATATAATAACAACATTCATCTGATTTTTATTTCAATTAATTAATAAATGGCTCGTTAATCTAAAATTAATTATAACGTCATATTGGTCATCATCAGTCATTCATTGGGCTGAATGACATGAATCTTGACGATACCTACTGCAGCTCCAAAACCAACTATATTATTTTATAAATACAAAAAAACTCTTCCAGGTATTCTAGAATTTCGGTTACCCGTGACCAACACTCTCACGTCCATAGTGGCCCCAATGGTACTAGAAGAGGTCGTTGACCGCAGAGTAATCATACGTAATCTCAACGTGCGAACACTTGTACAGCGCATTGTTGCAAGCGAAAGTATTTTATTTTAATGTTAATGGTAACACCATTTTGACTATTTATTTTATTTCCATTTTTTTATGGCTGTTGAGTAAATATTTGTATACGAAAGCTAAGAATATCAGAGCTGATGATTGTAGAATAAAGAAAAATGGATAAAAGAAAAAAAGATATACTTAAATCCGTACTTTCCCAGTTTGTTTACTGGTTTAAGCTAAAAGTTTTACATTGTTAAAAATATTGATATTTCAACAAACTTACTTGTCTAATGCGATAATTCTAAAGTTGATTGTATCCCCAGGTTCGTACACTCCTTTATCAGATTGTACGAAGATGCAGAAACTTCTTGGTTGATACACTAAAGAAGCGGATGATGCAAAAAGTGGACCTGATGTAGACCTAGCTACTAATTTGTACTGGCCAGGCCCTGGATCTCCAATCTGTTTAGGGAAATGTAGAAGTAAAATAATTTTATAGAAATATAGTATAGTTTATTCATGTTATAATAATTTATAAATAACAAGCAAAATTATAATAGTTCTATTACTTATATACAATTACTATGCGATTTTTTTTATTCTAAGAGTATGTACTTACTTCTAAGTCTACTAATCTGGAAGTAGCGGCTTGCACCTGGACGACTCTACCCTGTGAGAAGTGTTCTCCTGTTGCTCGTTTCCCTTCAATGGCCACATAGAGATTATGTGCTCTAGATCCTCCTGCTATTGACACTTTGTAATTTACGAAAGGTCTTAACGCTTTCGGTCCTAATACTGACACACTGGAAATTAAAATATTTCGATAAATTCAGGTTTTGTATTATTTTGGTGAAATTATTGTTTTTTGTTTTATATACATAATTCTTGTAATTCTTTAGTTTCCCATATTTTTGGAAATCATAAGCTCTTATAGCTGCGATTGCGTTGACATCAGCGTCAATAAATATTTTTCATGTTGTAATGATTCATAAGTAGGTACTAGGTAAGTAGTTTATTATGATCGTTAAATTGTATTCAAACATTAAAATACAATAAAAATGTTAATCTTGTATCTAATAACTGAATGTTATGTTTTAATTGGTGTTATGAATAATTGTTTTTATTAATTGTCGCAAAAAAAATCTTCTAGAAATAATATAGGTGATGACAAATACCTAACAGCAGCATTTTATTGCATAGGAATGTTGTTTTACAGTGAGATGTAGTGGTAAATATCTTAAAATAATAATATAAAGACGTAGTTAACTGTACAAGCAAAGTTTAATGTGGTATATAACTAGAATAATTATAGTGTATGGTGGCGATGTATTTTAAATGAGATTTTCCTACATTATACATAGTTTGGGTTAGGGAAGCTCTTACCATTGTACTGTTGTGGCTGCAACTAGGGCTGCTAGAAAGCCAAAAACCGCCAAATTATTCATAGTTTACTGAAAAAAAATCGACTATGTAAATATTAATAAGTATTATTTATTATGATTCATTCATTAACTTAGGATACGATTGTGTAACTTCCTGTTGCTCAAATCAGATATACAAATCTACAAAAGGAAACTCTCGGTCACGGCTATAAATATGAAATACGCGTGTATGTAGGTAGATGCTAAAAATCATAATATAGAACGATGAATATTATTATTGTTTAAGCAAATAGTACATCTATTTATTTTAATTTTCCTCTGTTATTCATATCATATACAAATGAATCTACTGGCTTGCACTAGAAAGAGACTAAACAATGCACGTCGTGCAGATGCATTTCGAACGTGCATGTTAATGGCGAAGATGACAGGTGTCGTGGGTGTATTATTGTAATGTGCCATTGAATTCACATGCTAACTGTTTCCACATATTGAGCTCACCGTCCTTGTCTCCAGTCTACTGACTCACTGGACAAACATTGTGTACCTATTTGCGTTGGCGGAATAGCCTTTTGTACTTATATGGTATAAGCAGTTTGTTATATTATGTAAAATGTTATTTATGTAATAATACATCGTTTAAAAAATATTAAATTTTGATAGGAGTATATTTAGATTTTTTAAGGAGAACATTTAATTCAATGACTTAATAATAATATTATAAAAAGTTTTAGATATGCGGTAACGAAAGTAACTTTCTCTACAATTACAATAGAGAGGTATATTTTCCTCTCAACGGTAATTGTTTTGTGCCTGATTATTGTTCATACCTATGTTAAAAAAATCCTGTCTTGATGTGTCCACATATAATACAGCTGAATTCGTTGTGTTTACTATTTAATTTATTTACGTATACAACTGAAATATGCAAAAAGGCTTACTGTTCACGATGTTGTTACTTTTTCAACTAATTTCACTTCCAAATTCCGAAACACTTTCTTTTATTGCATGTAACTTAACACTATATCACAGATCGTTTTATTAGATGCACATAGTTTAGTGCTTTGGTTTGTTCGTCACGCGAGGTGGGCGCGAGTGGCGGTGTCGCAGTATGACTGAGTGCGCGGGCGCAGCTCGCGGAGGCTACGCAGCGGTGGGGCGCCTCGAAGCCTTGCGAAAACCAGCGTCATCGCGCTGCGTGCTCATTGCACCCACTCTCCGTTCATTAAGTGAGGAAATACTGTCTACATAACATTGGACGATATTTCCTGTGTGCACATGGCTCTTTACAATCGTAGAGTTGCTCTTTTTGTTTACTCTTAAAATACTTCATTTTTTTGTTTTTAACAAATAAGGATAGTAGAAAGTTATTAAATAACTATTTACAAAAGAAAATATAAATTTATTGTACAAATAACTTGTTTTATATCTAATTATTTTAAAAAATAAGTATAAAAAATAAACAAAAGGATATCGAGCTATCGCAAATACTGATAAGTAAAGTAATACTTATTCAGTGTAGTCATAGTGCAATGTTACAAACAGGTTTAGCATGATGCAGTACAAAAGGCCGACCACCGGTTCCTATTATTCAACGGTACTTGTGTACTAAATGATTTCTTTGATCTAAATGTATTCTAACCTAAACGTAGAAATATAAACAAATTGATTTTATAAAAATAAAGTTGTTTATGTAAACCTTTACATAACTTTTTTTGACCTTTAAATAACTTATAAGTAGGTACATCATATAAGTATCAAGCGTGTCGCAAATTAGAAACCTGTTTGATCGTAAAAAAGCAAAACAGCGCCAACAAGTTCTCCCACATTGTTTTAAATTGCAAATGGCTTACGGGAAAGATACTTGAAATTATGATCGCCGAATTGATAAAATAACAAAACAACATAAATAATATAATAATTAATATTTTTATTCTGCTAGAAAAGAGTCTATTGGACAAACATTTTGTGTAGAATAATTTTTAGTTTCTTCAACGGATTGCGTTTGGCTATTTTCTTCACTTATGTTATCTTTTTTATGTAACTGTGTAGCTAAGTAGGTGTTGTCTGCTAAAGCTGCTGCTAAGGCACGTTCCAGTCTTACAGCACCCGCCCTTTCTACTTCTAGTACGGCTTTCAGTTCTAATACCGTTTCCGATTCCGAATTATTTGTTTCAGTACTTGGTTGTACAGACTGTCTTGATGAGCCACATTGTAGTTCCGTTATTTTCATACCCATACGAGCAATTTCAGCTGAAATAAAATGAAATAAGTGACTGGATATCCACCTAATGTAAAATAAATAAGAATGTATTATGTTGTAATCTTAACTTATAAAAGAGCACGAAAATTCTCAAATTAAATAATCTCCTGCAATTTAATGCACCACCCACCATCTTTTTTATACAATTCCAACGACCAAAGGTTGCCTGGAAGAGATCGCTTTAAGCGATAAGGCCGCCTTATTGTACATGTTGTTTCTATTTATTTTGTATATAATTTGTGTAAATTTTATGTGCAATAAAATATATTGTATTGTATGAAATGTATAATTAAATTATTTTGATATATAATTTATATTATTTTGATATATATTAATATCTAATTATCAACAATACCTTTAGCGTTACGGAGCTCGTGCAAGGCGTTCCGCAGCTCGGCGGCGGCAAGGCGCCGCTCGCGAGCGTGCGCCGCCGCAGCCAGCCGCGCGCGCTCCCGCAACTCCGAACCGGCGCTCGCGCATCGCTCCACACGTCGGAGCTCCGTTTCGAGATGATTTGCTTCACTTTATAGATTACAATACAACAAAGTTTTAGACAAAGGCGGCTATTATCGAACAAAATAGTTTTGTGTGTATATTTTTAACGATATTTTATAATTAAATAACAACATAATATTTAATCAGTAGTATTACACAGTAGTATACCTTCGCGCTTCTTTTGTTGCTTTTTGTATACACTCTTGCAGCTCTACATATTGACGTTGCAACTTGGCATGTGTAGATTGAAGAGGGCGTAATTGTTGAAGTTCTTTCTCAAATGAACTTAACTTATTCAATAACTCAGTACATTTTTCTTCTAGTTGAACTCGTTGGCGTTCCTGATAACAATGAGAAATTGTGGATACCATGTATTACTAGTAGTACCTACATGGCTTTTATATATATATATATAAAGAGGTGAAGCTTACATAAAGAGATTATCTCTCTTTATGTAAACCTCAACAAGCTTTTTGTCCTAAGATTCCATTGCTTAAATCTGTTTTTCCAGGAATCTGTTTTTTTAATAAAACTTATGTTTGTTTTTCCAATTTTTACGCGATTTTTTAGATGATAGTTGCAAATCATGTGGGATTCACATAAAAAACATATGAGTGTAATTTCCTCCAAAAACGCATTTCAAAACGCAACGCAAAAAAAATAATTAAAGGTGATAGCGGCAGGATTCTTTTAAGCAATCCTAGTGTAATATATTCTACTGTCATGTATTGTATCATTCTTAAAAATAAAATTCATTAAAAAACAGATTCCTGCAGGTTTAAACACTGGGATCTCGATCTATTTCCAATGTAATAAAAGCCAAATATATGAATACCTCTCTATCTATATCTTTTAAATTTACCTCTCCCTACACTCCATACTTAAACTTTACTTAAAAAACCTCCTTATTATATTCTAGAACGTATGAAACAGAACCAATTACTACTGTATATTTTATATCGTTTTTTAATATAATAATAAAATTATTATCTGACCGTACCAAAGCGATACCGTAAAACAACAAATAAATATTTAATGCGAAAAATTAAAAGATATTGCATACAGAAAATTCAAATTGCATTTTAACAGCGACCAACTCGTCTTGAGCAGTGGCTAGGGCTTCGGTAGCTTGAGTAGCGCCAGCGGTGGCGGCCGCTGCGTTGGCACAGTTCTCGATCGCCATGCGCTCCACGGCATCCCGCGCTGCATCAGCCGCTTCAGCCCGCGTGGCTTCACTGCGTATTGCTTCTCGAAGTTGTTTTTCAGATGTCTTTATTATATTTACACAACATATTATACTCGTACAGTTAATGTTTACAAAACAGCTTCACGCTTTATCTTGTATATAGCACTCGGAATAAAATACACAGGTTCCAAGTGATTAATAAATGTTTAAAATTATTTAGTATCTTTTTTTACTTTCGTATCTTATCTTTTATTAAGAGAATCTAGAAAAATAAGACAATCATATAATTATTTATATCTATGTACCTATAATATATGTATGTTAAAAGTAGCATTTACCGAAAGAGATTGAAATTCACATATCAATTCTAGAAATTGCTGTTCAAAATTTTCAAATCCTTTTTCCACAGCACCCATTCTTGACATTTTATTACTTTATTACACATGAAATAACATCTCTCTATTTCTAAAAATGGCGGGAAAGATAGACTTTTAATATTAAAAGGAATATATCAAAAGCTATTCAGCCTTAAATAAAATACACATTTCTACTTCAAAATAATAAAATATACATAGAAAAAAAAAATAACTAGTAGATACATAGTTAAGATAAATTAAAATTGTTTTTACGACGACAATAGAACTGTCTTAGCAAGGAACCAATTTTATCTATCAAACATGATTGCTTTATAATTAAGTTTACCACGTTAAGATCAAAGATGCTTTGTTCCAAGTAAACATAATTTTCACCAATAATAAACTAAATTCAGTGGGTAATAATAATTGAAATATGTCAATTACTGCAAGCAAGAAAATGTGCGAGGGGAATATTAAAAAGGGGAATGTTATTTTCCATGGTGAAAAATTTACTATAAAAAGCCAGTAATCGTCTCTAATATTCAGTTCAGATTTGCTGCCTAGCTACCTGGTAAGTGTAATATTGACCATTGTGCTTAGAAATTATTTTCAATTATTTTTATTTTTAATTTAATAATAATTTCAGTAAACATAACCTTTAAGTAATAGAACAGCTTAAACTTATTTACAAAAGTTATAAATATGTGTAATTTCATAATTTTTACTAATCGCTATAAATAATAATAAAACATTTAATATATTTTGTTACAAATCCAGTTTAATCTATTACGCCTGAAATCTTTATTTGTGAGTTTTAAACATAATTTTAGTATGGTTTAGTTATTATAGTTCCTATATGTATTTTTTATATGTCTATTTTATAGTCGTACACAAAACTATTAATAAAATTATAATTTTATTCATCTGCAGATTTTAATCGATTCATTATGCGATTCATCACAATAACATTTTTGACGCTGTCGGTAATGCTGGTTATTTCAATGCGAAGCTCCAGCGGGGCGCGCGTGCGTGGCTTGTCCTTAACCGAGCAAGACGACAGCGACGATTTCAATTCACCCCGGGTTTACAGAGACTACATGCTCCGTAAACGTCCAGTGAGAGCAGAAGAGAACGATCAAGACGACGAAGACTACGGATTTTTCAGATTCGGGCGTTCCTCTGAATGACGAACATATGCTAACAAAAAACGATCTATCTAAATAAATAATCAGAGACAATGAATAAAATAAATAACAAAAATATAATAAATGTATTGTTTTTGGCATAATTCACTATATAAGTTTTATTGAAGATATTATTTTTCAAATGAATGTACCGTATTGTATAGTAAGTAGTATTTTTAATCTGTCTTCAGCCGTTGTTACAATGAAAAACATTGTTTTAATCATAAATATTATTTTCTAATAATATGTGTATTACTTATTTAGAAATACTTATTTAACCTAAGTGTGGAATAACACTTTAAAAATATTAAAATATTATGTGTATTTATGAATTAAATTGAAATACAATCGATATTAGAGTTTACTTGACGTGAGCGTTAATGTATATTATAATATGATATATATTAATAATATGCACGGTATAATAATTTCCTAAATAAGAGGCATTATAAGACGACTACAAAAATATCTAAAACTATACCTCATGCAATTTCATACTCCAAAACAAATTCATAAAAAAATAGTAATGATAAAGACACAATTACTTGCAGTATTCAAAGTCACTCACTTAAGTATTTAAGTTTTTATTAGTTAATCATCATATTAAAAACAGAAAATTATTTCACTTTTTAAAATATAAAAAATTAAATTTATGTTGATAAATTCATAATTAAAACAATTAATAATTAATTAATATAATATTATAAGGATTGCTATATTTTTTAATATAAATTTTAAAGAGACAATAAACTAATAGTTATATAAGTAAGGTAAATTATATAAAAACTTAGCTAGAGAAATTAAAAAGGAATGATCTTATACTACTTATTTTCATTTAAATGTAAGTTGAGTGGAAAATGTGAAGTAAAAAACAAAGTATAATTTAAAATGATTTATTATAACCAATAAATACATTTGACAACAGTTATTTTATATTCTACAAGTATACATTTAATTTACTGGGTATAGATTAATCGTTAAAATAAAATATATTAGATCAGTGTTTAGTGTGTATTTAAAATTATGATAATTTAATGATGAACCACAGTTATACTTTATTAATCATTAATGATAATGAAATACAATTGTACTACCTACTTGTGGTATTTATTTTCATCATAAAATTAATTTTCTGAAATTATTTGGGATCATGCGAAGGCTTTTTAAAAGCCAACTTGTGTGCTTAAATTAAGTTAATTTTTTTTACTAAATTGAGTGAATAAAAATAAACATATAATTATAATTATTGTACTTAACATTCGTTGTACTTCATGGCAAGTTGCCCATTACATAAATTTCATTTTATTTATCACCTAATATATTTTGTATATGAATTATGATGAATTTAGATTCAATATTTCTTGTTAACTATCGCATGGACATAGATCGCTACAATAGTATTGTAATATTAGGCACGCATGACACTAATCTATATTAAATTATAATGAGACTAGTTAGTTTTTTTATGTACTAAATTAATAATATAATATAATATATTTGTTGTTGTTATATTAATATGTACTTGGTGATTGTGAAGCGTACTAGTTCACTATTGAAAACAATTTTATCCTGTTTTGTCACCAACTTACATGTCTTTATTATTTTATATATATAATAGATTTATCTATAATGGAATATCATAGATAATAAAAATTGCTAAAAATAGCAAATTTTTTAAATAACGGATACGGAACGGATAATTTCGTGTTTCACACTTCAAAGTGAGTATTGTTAGTTCGTTCTAAACTGAGTTCATGAAGTTTATTAAATAAAATTATATAATATCCCGCTTCTGAGAGCTGCCGAGAAGTGCCTGCAACAATAAAAAAATATAATTAATATATTTATAAATTTGTTTGAAAAGATTTATAAACTCAATATATCTAAAAAAATAGTCTATCGTGTTGTTTGTCTGTACCTTGTTAACAAAGTTGACAATTGCTGTGGCAGGTTGTTCAGGTTCCAGTTCCGCAAACACATGACACTCGTTGTCAGCGCCGGATGAAGAACGCGCCACAAACGCGAAAATTCGTCTGAAAAAAATACGTTATTACAGTTAAGATATTAAATCAAATTAAACTGTTTTTACTTTCGCGTCACGTTGTATCTCGCAAAAAACAGGGTAGTCATAGGGAATCTAGTGTTGAGAAAATTCGTTCTTCACCTTCTGCCAAATTTTCGAGGCATTGCGGGTACCAGAGCAAAGAAATAAAAATGTTAATAAACAATTATTCTTTTCCTCGAAGGAGGATCAAACCCGCAATGGTCGCGTTGCAGTCACACGCTTGTTCCCCTGTGTCACAACGGGCTAAAAGGGAACACTAGGTCCCTCTGCATACTTTGTTTTATGCGGAAAGTTAACATATGAATTATAACACTATAGAAATTATTACTTTTCAAGTTTCTTGTTGTTTTCCATATAAGAGAACCGCCGTTCAGTAGGGTCGAGGCCGGCGTGGGAGACGCCGCTGGCGGGGTAGTGTCGCCTGAAGAACAGTTTGCGCGCCGCGTCCGTCAGCGTGATCCCTCCTCCGAACACCTTGAAGTGCACCACGTGACCTGCCGGCTGCAACAGCATTTATTTTGAATTATTTTATTTTGAAGTTATTTATGCTTTTTATACATTTTTCACTTTATTTAAAAATTTTATAACTTTTATTATTATTCGTGCAATCGCTTATTTTTTACCTTTTTCTGCAGAATATTTTGTACAGCCCTCTTTACAGCAGCAGGGCCAGTAAGGGCTTCGGTGTTCTCGGATCCTAATAACAATACGTTACATGCTGCCCCGGTCGATAACAGTGCGCGAGCTGCAGCACTTGCGTTTCCACCTGACCACGGATCCCTATACAATAAATATGTTAAGTATACAAAATTTTTATAAAATTATCTATACTTATAAAATCATAACGGATCGGTGTCTATATAGAAGATATATAAGAAAAAATGTTATCAGTACCGTTTAATAACGTAATAGAACCAACAACAATGATTTAAATTTTTTTGTCTGTTTGTCTGTGCGTTTATTCACGCTAATCTCATTATTAGAAAACGAAAGTAATACAGATTAGTAAATTAATAATTATGTAGTACGAGAGGGCGAAACTGGGAGCAGGTCGTAGTAAATAACAAAAATATACTACCTTTCGGGCAACCTGAGAGGTACGGGTAAGGCGAGCGGTGTGACAGTATGCTGGTACACAAGGGCCGACAGTGAGCTGAAGACAGGCTCGTCGGGGCAGCCCCGCAAGCGCACGCCGCGCGCCGTTGGCTCCACGAGGAAGTGCCGCACACCGCCCGCCGCACCCGCGCGCACCGCCAGACCGAAGGCGCCGGGAAACGAATTGGAGTCGCGCACTATGAACGATCCCTCTTCTAATTGTACGAGGGCCGATATCGCTGCAATAAATTAATATAATATTTGTTCATACAAATAAAACAATAATAATATTAAATATATATTTTTAGTTATAAGAGTCTCTTTACTTATAAGTAATAATGAATGGATAGGATGCATCACAAGCCAAAAGCTTAGGCCAATCGTGCCTCTCTATCGTTTGCTCCGCGCTCTCGCTTGCACGCTCGGCTCAGGCAGAACGTGACAATGTGGCATACTTTTTGTGCGTGCATCAGGCGTTCATCGATTTATAAGACGTTATCACGTCAATAATGTAGGAATATATATTCTACTTACCGTCGTCTCGCGATATATTTGGCTTATACCAATAGTGGCTGGTGTCCTTCGCAAAGCGCACACGATCGGGCGCGACGTGCTGTGGCTCAGTCGTGCTTACGCTAGACCGCCTTGAGCCACTGCTGCCGGTGCCCGTGCCGGTACCCGCGCCCACGCCGTTGTATATGCGGTACTCTGATTCAGGACTGCCTTCACGTTCTTTTCTGTAATTAGGAAATAATATTTTATAGTGAAAGATGGTTAATTGGGCTCTTAAGGGACTAAAGAGTTTGTAATATTTAAAGAAAGTTTTCATTGCCAATTAGACAGGTTTAAAATTATAGTTGTCGCATTTATAAGCGGGGTTCCATCTTACACATACATTTATTTGCAAAAAAAACATGTCGATATCTGTCCCAAGTCCCAGCCTAATAAAATGTTTTATACTTACTTATCCAAATTGCAATTAATCAGGTTTCACTGTATTTAAATTAAGATAAATAAGAACAAATAAATGATAAAGAAGTTATTCGCGTTTATCTTCTACGTACCTAGAGACGGTTGGTGAGCGTGGTGGGCGGGCGCTGAGTGAAGGCGTCGGTGTTGGCGGGTAAGGTGTGCGCGGGTGCGTAGGGAAGGCTGGGGTGCCCGCGCGAGAGTCAGATCGGGACCAACTTTCTGATCGCTCCCGTATCTATATTGCATAGAACATAAATATAATATTGTATTGTGATTATTTTAATTTGGATTTCTATTGATGTGACAAAAAAATAATGATTTCTTACCATAGTTTCATTGTTATTAGGCTCCGCAAGAGACAGTAAACCAGGCGCTTGGGTACTAGTGGGTGTGCTGCTTGTACTCCACTCACGCATCGTCATCTTTTCATACATGAATTTTCTAGATGAGGTCCTATGAAAAAATAAAATATGTTATATAAGTTGTTGCCTTCTTTAAAGAATGTCCAATTAATAGACTATTGTATAATATATTATTTACTAGGTATATAAATACCTGTCTGGAGCCTGAGGACTGATACTGTCAGTCCTGAGAGGAGTGCGCGTATTCACATGGAGAGGTACACTAAAGTCATCGTCGTCATCTGCAAATGCTGTTGTGTCACTAGTGTATCCATCCACCCTAAAATTATACGATTTTAAAGGATTATTATACATCATTTTTAATTTATTAGAGTAATTTATAAATAAGTTTATTTTTATTTGATTTCCATTCATTTAAATATTATTACCGATGGCTAGCTGATCGGCGCACGTGACGGGAAGGCGCGTCCCACTCGAGCGGTAGTCGAGCGACTCTTTCCCTTGCTTCTTTCCTCTCTCTTAATTTTTGTTGTTGTCTTTGCAACCAAGTTAATCCTGAATTGTCTCCATTACTTCCTTCAGATCTTCTTGATTCCCTGCGTATGGTATTACTATCTTGCCATTCTATTGTACTTGTGGAACGCCATGTGCCATTCTCGGGAGCAGTTTTTCTTGCACTGCTCGGCGGACGCTCTATCCATTCTGCGTCACCGTTTGTCCATCTGTTAAGAATACATTAAAACATTTAGACATATTACAATGTTTATATATTGGAATAACTAAAAAAATACCAACACTAATAAGTTAGCTCTTTAAAAATATCCTTGAGTAGTGTTTAAATTATTCAAATTAGAAATACAAAATACAATGACAGTTGCAAATACGAATAAACGAACTCGCCTTAGCAGGTTGCCCTAAATTTGATAATGAAACGTCGCCAATACTTGTTATTTAAAAAGTAATTTAAATATATAAATAATCAACAATATTTTAGATAAACTCAAAAGTCCCCGATGTGTACATCTGTGTGTCGGGTCCAACAAAGCGGCGTTTATTAGAAAGTAGATGGCGGTTTACGAGGCTTGTGTCATAGTCAGTACCAACGGACAAGCCGTTTATGGCGACGTTTATCTCTAAATAGCAACTTGTTTAGGTCACGACGGCGACGCAATCATACGCCATCACTATACCAATTCCTAATTACGTTTTTTTT
>JAEBDU010000009.1:3083057-3247657 GCA_016802625.1 Heliconius numata | reverse complement strand
AAAAAATAAATGAGGAATATTTATCTATTTAATTTATATTTTTATTTATTTAATTACATATTAGAATTATATAACTTTTAACTGTTGGTTTCGTTTTTAACTAAGAAAGATCACTTGAAGAGATAAAAGTTATATCTATTAGAAAAAATTGTGTCTGGTATTTTTTGGTTTTTCTCAGTATATCAGGATTAAGTAGTATTTTTGTTTTAAATTACTTCATGCAAAGTTCCCAAGCAGAAGCACAATCAACAAATCTGCCGCAGCCTCCCAGGCTTATCTAATGTACCCTACATACGTTAATAAAGCTAAGCTAAAACGTAATCATAAATCAACTATGTTCTCAATTTTGCGTTTAGAGGCTTTGTATGATAAAGGAAACCAACACTTTGCCAGCTGAAATAAATAATATAAATTAAATATTTAATTTATTTATTTAATTGAACCATCGGACATGCCTGCCTACATTGAAATATGCAATACCTACATATAAGTGTATAGGTATTCGCTATAGACCTAGATATACCCTAGATAATATAGGTATAGGAAGTTGTATAACTAGTAACTAGATCAAGACAAATATAAAGAATAAACATAGATTAAAGACACTAATTTTACAAAATAAAAGTTAATGTCACATAAATATTCGTATAACATCCAGTTAGTTTATCGCTATAACGTACTAGAGCTTTCCTGTTGCTATGGACTTCAAGGGTTTCAAATTACCCATAGTAAAAACTACGTGTTCATACTAGCTATATTCTGATAATCGGAGTCTTTCATTTTCGGGAATAGGAATCGGACCAACAACCTTCACCTTTACGCACGCTTGTGCCTCTGTGTTAGATCGACCACAATTAACTAAGATCTCGAATAATAAAACTAAACTCAACTTACCGGGTTCATCATCAGTCAGAGCTGAAAGAGGTCGCAAGTGTTCCAGTGAGTCCGCACGGGCGAGTGCATCAGGCGCTGCCCGCAGCGGCGCGGCAGGCGTCGGTGCTGGTGCCGCCCCGGCCGACCCCTCTCCACGAGCGAACACCAGCTCCACCGCGCCGTCGCTTGGAAACGATGGGTCTAAGAACGAGGCAAACACTGTTATTATGATTAAGATACATTTGTTTTGTAAGTTATACATTGTAGCGGTCACGTAAAATATTTACATATTATTTATTTCACATAGACACATTAAATATGAAATTTGTAGTAAAAGAAAAGAAGAAAGAAGTGGATACATTCATTAAAATATAAAGCAAGAATATTAGATAAAATTCTTAATCCATGAATCTAATATGGATATGGGTATATTATAATTTATTTTATTTTTTCATTAGCAAGGTAAGGTAAGGTATTTGGTAACATATTCTTAAATGATAACTATATTATGTCATTCCGGATATATATTTACAATATTAACAAAATATTTAACAGTGCATCGGGTGTAGGTTTAATAAGTTTATGTTATGTAAAAAGCAGGAAGGGCGCGTGCCAAGAATTTACCGTGCACAGCGTGGTCAAGTTGTTGCTTAGTGAAAGAGAGGGTGTGGTCGGCGACAGCGCAGGTGTGGAACTGACAGGCGAACACGAGGTGCCTCTGCTGGGATGTCGCGTGCGCCGCTCGCCGGTACGCGCGCACCAGCACGTCGCCTCGGAGCGCCAGCCGCCCCACGCCCACTGTCCAGCCACCGCCGTTCACCATGTATAAACCTAAACAAATATTCTTTTATATTATTTTTGTTATTAAATATTTACATAAGAAGTTTGAAATATTGCAAGAAACTTCTAAATGAAAATCTAAATCAAATTGAGTTATGAGTTTACTAAAAAATGTTTTTAACATTTTTTTTTAAATATTTAACTGGTGGAAGACCCTGGCAAACTACTAACCAGAAGTATACACGCAGGTGTAGTTCTCGTATATCTTGAGGAAGGCTATCGTGGGCGCAGTTGGCGCCGCGAGCGAGCCCGCCACGCTCACGTGCGTCAGATGCAGGGGCGCCGCATTCACTCTGATCTGGCCGGCCAATAAGCCCGCAAAAGTGTCGATATATCTGTACAAATGATAATGATTATATAATTTGTTATAGTAGATTAGTAACATAAAATAGTAGTCAAAATAAATAATTAATATTATATCTAGCCATCTGTCTGTTTTCAATCGTTTTTAGTTTAAAAATTTATGTATTTTCTAAAAATATTTTAAAAAATATAATCTGCAGTTCCTGAGATTAGCATCACAACCAAACAGTTTTTAAATTTATATACATATATATTAACAACGATGAGTAACTTAAGTTAAATAAAAAATATGTTTAACATATTGTATTTCTAATTAACATGCTAAAATGAATAATTCATTGAAATTCATCAATTCTTTAATTACATTTATGTAAAATATATGTGTATTTAACATACATTTTTTTAATTTTATTCGTTCGAATGTTCGAAATGACGTAAGTACAATAATATATGAAGATAGCTTAATTTAATTTTCCAGTTGGCAGATTAGGTCAGCACAGGCCGACAGAGAGGCAAATATTCTTTATTATGACATATAATTCATATGCAGCCTCATTAGGCGGGAAGTGTCTAGGGGAGCGGCATACTGATTAGCAGACGTGGACAAGCTTTTTATAGGATTATAAACTTCTGAGTATCTTAGCCCTATTTCTATTTGTTATGAAGTATTTTACGAAACACGTATACTACAGTTACAAAAAATAAATATCATATCTTTATTAAAGTGGCGCTGTTAAAACTCAACAATTTGAAAAAATATTTATTTATATTAAAAATCCCATTTTCTTGTGCGTAAATATATAATAGTAAATTACAATACATTGCTAGCCTTTATCGGTACTCGTATAATGAAGTAAATAAGAGAGTCTGAGTACTATATGCCGATGACTGTTCACTTTTATCTAGGTGCGCTACACCGTGCCTACATTACTCTAGCACAAATTGCCTATAACATAAAAGGTAATGACAGTAAATCTCATTAAATTGTAGCGGTAAAATTCTATAACCTATAAATATTATACAGGGTGGAAGAGGCAGCGCTTCTTTTACTGAAACTGCATATAGGGTAAAATATTTCAAACCCAGAATTAAAAAAATTAATCAAGGTACCTCAACAGTTTAGACGTAGGATTTTTTTTTCATTTCACGATTTTTATCCATACCTGTATTTCGTTTCACGCACACATACGTATGCGACGTTGCCGCTTTGACAGGTAAGTGTGTGCGTGCCTATGTTATACTTTACAAATGGCGTTTTATTTTAAAACGATAATTTTATTATTTATTTTGTTTGAAAAAATAACTTTTTCATTTTTGGGAATTATTTTTTTTCCGAATTATATTAGGCTTTTATAGAGTAGTTAAAACTGTGGTTTCATTTAAAGTGGTGCTGACAATTCCACCCTGTATATAAAGTTATAAATGTAGTAAAATAACTAGAACATATTAATTTTCTTCATTATATTTTTAAAATTATTAAAAAAAATACCGTTTGTTCGAAGGCAGATGAAAAATAGGAACTCTATCGTCAAGATAGCGTCGCATCGCGTAACGATCTAAAGCATGCTCCGGCGCACCACATATAGCTGAATAGTGCATGTACGCCGCCACCAGCACCCCAAGCCGTTCCCGATTTCCCCTGTAAAAACAAAATATTCCTAATGTAACCAGTTTTCAAGTTATTAATATTTTCTTTTTTTTTGTATATTTTTTATCTTTACAAATGTTTAATATTGCGGCGAAGATAAAAGGCAGCTAGTAATAAGCCCGTTTGTCTTTCACTTTTCATCTATTTAATATTATTGCATATATGCATTATATGTCTGTTTGCAATATGTCATGCATTATGCATGCTTATTTACAGAACCCAGTATTACATATTTTGCCTATCAAAATCGAGGAAGTTTTTCTCGAATTTGATGATTATTATAAAAAGGTTTATGTTTCACTGAATGGGTTTTGAAAGCCACAATCACCACAGCCATTTAAGCACAGGACGACAATGTAAGCTACAGTCTACAACTAAAACAAATGGTTACAATTAAAACAGTGGTTCATTACCACAACATACCATGCCAGAAGTATAGCGACATTCTTCGGATGTGAAGCAAGCCAGCTCTCAATGTGCTTGCAAGCAGCACACAGTCGTTCTAACGGAGGCGCTAGTTCCCCCGGCCAGCCCAGCGATCGTGCGCGGCCAAACACATTCCTTGCAGTCCGCCCGTCACCTTCCGCGCCGCTTACTTCGAAAACCTGGAATAATACAAGCACAATATAAATCAATAGAAATGTCTAGAAATCAAATGTAATAATTATTCTATAGTGCAAGAAATTTAATTATATAACAAAGAAACTTTTAAATTATACGTTATTGCGTATTATATTGTTATTCATAACTTGTATTGACTTGATTGTGATAAGTATACAAAGGTACTTACATAACTACTTACAATGTTCTACTACAATGCTATGTACATTCATATATACAAATATAATAATTATACAAACATTTTGATTAATTATTTTGAGTAGTAGCTATAAAAGCACTATAATAAATACATTTAATAAATAAAAATAAATAAATAGATTAATAAATATAATGAATTACAAAACATAGTATACCAACCATGTAATGTTCGCCGTGTTTATTATTCAGCATGTGCGCGGCCTGCGCTTCCGCCTGCGCGTCCCTTCCCGGCAGATGCAGTGCAAGCATACGCTCCGCCACGTAACACAGGTCCAGTCGGGAGCTCGGTCCCCCAGGGCCAGGGTAGCTTGCTGAACGTGATCCCTAAATGTCCAAATTCATATCAATTTTCTTATAAATAATTTCATATATTTTTCTTTCACTGTTTATCTCTGGTCATGAAAATGTTTTTTTTTTAGCTTGACACTGTATACCGCATATGGCACAGTAGGCAGAGAGAACTTGGAAACTTAATGTAGAGCCACAACGTTCCCATTAAGACAATTCCGTTCCCGACTTTCCGCCGAATTCTAAAGACATTTCGTGTCGAGTGGCGGGTTTCAATGACGCGGTTAGTCTCTGCTGTTTGTTCCCAGAGCAAGAAAATAAAAAGATTAAATATTTAATTTCCTTGAGTGGGAATCGAATCCACAACCTGTCGAGTTTACAGTCGCATGCTTGTGCTACGATTGGCGTCGAATAAATTTAAAAATATTCTGGTTCAAAATGAAACGGTAAATAGAGAAAAGCCGTGATTAACTCAAGTATGTTTATGGGAGATCAAACACTCGAGCCGTAGGCGCGACACTATTCCGTGAAAGTGACACAAGCCGTGCGTAGGCGCAAGTAATAGCAATGCGTTTTCGACATTACAATGCACTTAATCTGATTATTTAGCTATGAGAAATATATGCCTACTAATTTTTACTATTACGATGTTAAGCAGCTTAAAACTCTAAGTTTTTAGCTTTTAGGGCAATTATATAATTAGGAAAAAAATATAAACTCTTAATCGAGGCAAAATTAGGACAACACATGATTGTCTTACGTTCGAATTTTTAACGCATTCAATGGTTGAAGTCATTCACCAAGTAATATAGGTGATGCAACCAAGCATAGTAATAAATAAAAAATATATGTATAATTTTGAACTATTAAGTTTTACGAACTCAGAGAAAAGCTAATTAGTATTTATAAGGCACCTATTTCCATAATCTTACGAACTAAAGTAGCAAGTTGTTGTGAGACACGGGCAGTAGAGATCAGAATAACATGTCACTAAGTTCTCTTTTCTTATTTCTTAAATAGATATAAAAATAAATAATGTTATACATACATGTACTCTAGATAAAATGGTCGTGGCTGATGATGCTGGAGCACTGACCGCCCGCGTCTGAAACAAAATAAATAAATAAAGTTAATTTATTATCTTTCATCGCATTGCAGCAGTAGTGATATTCGATTTATTTGTTTGTTTATAATTTGTACTAGCATAGGTCATATTATATGTATATATTTTAAATATATACATTGACAAAAGAACATTTTGTAAAAATACTATTTTCATGTTTTGGTATTGTTCTTGAGTTAGTTCTACTTTGCAACCTGTATAAAAAATATATATTAAAGGTACACATGTAGACCAATATTTAACTTTTTTTAATTTTACTAAGAACTGATGCTATCATGATTATGTGTGAAGCATGGGGGTCGAGCTCAATATTTCTGATAGATGGTCGCATCAAGCGAGGTGTGGCCTAAGTGATTACTGCAGCTTTTACTGAGGGTCCCGTCGCTAATTGCCATTACGGTGTTAGCTGCCTTGACGTTACTCAACGCACCTTACGACTGTTCATTAATGCCCCTAGTAAAAGTGATTTTTTAACTATGTATGTGTCGCTCGCTTTTAGTTAAAATAAGTTCAACAAAATATTTCGATAGATAAAGAAACCTTTCTTACAAATATCTATTGTCAATTGTTTAAGCTTTAACATATAAATGCAATATTTTTTATTAAATTAATGTGTAGCATATTTTTTATCTATGCAATTTAATAAAAAACAAACATTAAAATGTGATACAGATCTTGAAGGTCTCAAAATTGGCATTATCTAATCGTGAGGCAGATCGCATGGAAAGCACTGCGCCGGCACCAGCGCGTTGGCCACTTACACTTTTTACTCTTATAGCTCCTTTCCCATCAATCACGATTCGAGATTTTCATCAACGTCCGTCACCGTGTCGATGGAATCAGTCATTTCAAGTATTAAAATTGTAACCGAAAGAAAGTTTTCCTATTATTTTATTTTGGATTTTTTTCGTCAATTTTTGTAATTGTAATATTTTTTAACTATGTTACCAAAGTAAGGGTTGGTTCATTAAAGTTGCCATAATCTATGACATAAAAAATACTTATTTTTAATATTGTAAATACACACCATTATCCGATCCAGTCGGTTCGTAGTCTTACGAGGATTTCGCGTTGGACCTCGTTGCAAATAAAAAGCAGCACGCCACAATGCAAAAGCTAGTCTGTGCAACGCGCGAGCAGCCTCTGCCTCGCGTGCGCTCACCACTCGAGGACGCATTCTCACCTCTACTTCATGTCACTTGATAATACCTTCATGTTTTTTTTTTCATATATTTTTAATGAAGATAACCTTAATTAATTATTCAAGTATATGCTACTTAAGTCAACACGTGCTCTATCTTAAATGTCTTAAAAATCTGACCAGAATAACTATGGAACATTTTGTGAAAATACTATTTATATGGTCTATAGTAACATTTTAAGTAAGTTTTGTCTTGCTCCCTATATAAACAAAAGCGGTGCAGTCAAAGGTTCTTTACAACCGGATGTAAGTAAGCGCGTATTATAGTCCCATTGTAAATGATTGAGCACTGCGCGGAAGTTATAGTAGAGTAGAAAAATATATTAAGGAAACAGAAAAGGAAGTGTGAAATTTGACAATATCACCAGCATACAGGCAGTGGCCTGGGGGCATGCGCTCCTGCACTGCGGTATCCTATACGCGACAGGAATTGGACATTCAATTGCCAATCGTGATGTAATAACCAGATTTTTTTTTCTCTATAGAAGTTTAGATTTTTTTACTAGGTAATTATATTTACATATTTATAAAAACTAATATAGAAATGATAATTAAGTAGATTACGAATGACTTATGAATGATTTTTACAAATATCCATTTTTTAAATTCTATTTACGTTTGAAAAGTCAACTAATTTTAGAAATGTGTAACCCTGACCTTCCTAATAAGCTCGTTCCTAAAGCAAGAGGGTGAATAACCGGCGGGGTGAAGCTCATACAAATAAGAAAGCGTTATGTATGGCGTGAACGGTCACCGACTGCAGACAATCTTTGTTCTAACACTTTGATTACAGACTCCTGTTTATTTTACCTTGCAGTTCTATGAATGTGCTCAACAAGACCCATTTCAGTATGTGCAGTGAATATTGATAATAACAAAAATACATATATGATAGCTTTTTGAAATATTTTTTATACACATAACTGTATGTGACTTTAAACTTAGAAGAAAATTAACGATTACGACAACAGACACATAAAATTATTAATTCGCTGAATAATCAAGAGCCTCGCCTATTATATCTAATCTTATATAATTAACACTATCACATTGTAGGTACTTCTTTATCTTGTTCAGTATTTGTAATGTATCTCAAAGTGTCTCTACATATAATTCAGTAATTTATTCAAAGATAACATTTTGATTAAAAAACACATAATTAGAAATGTTAGATACTTGTTTAACACAACATTCTTTAAATCTGTTTTTTTCTCTTAATTTTCAATCGTATCACATTTTTATCACTAGCACTATCACAGTCACTATATCATATAAATGATTGCAGTATTTTTTTCTACGTTTCACATAAGTTTCGTATTTTTTTCGGGTGTGGCGGTGCAGCGTGATGCGTGAGTCGCAGCGTGCGGCGCCGGGAGAGGCACTGGCGCCCGCAGCGTCTCGACGCTCGCCGCCGTGACGCCGCGTTACCAGGCAACGCGCATCTATCTCGCTGTCTCGTTGCGCCTTATACCACTAGACATTGCTATACTAGTTTTGGCACATGACTTTACATATTGGTTCCATTCGATGCGTAAAAGTCAATTTCTTAAGACCATCTCAGTATTAATGTTTTATAAATATCTATATTTTTATAGAGTTAAGTGAAAGACATTATGTAGAGTTATATATTAGGTTTTTTTTTCATTTTCCTCTTTAAAATTTTTAAGTTAGAGATTTTTATAAAGATTGCGTAATAAATATATTCGCTTAAGGTTCACGGTTTGTAATTCTTTAACCGCAGTAACATTATAATTCAAGTACGAAATCAGTAATTGGCATAATCTAACGAATCTAATTGAACTGGAACCCGCTGGGAATGCTGTCGAGCATCCAACACTTTTGTTTTTATTCACTTATCGCCAGTCTGATTTATATATTATAAGGCTCGGGCTTGGAATGAAGAAATGTATAATTTTTTAATGTTATTTTTCGTCTGCATAATATCATCTCAGTATGCCTCCATTGGATTTTTAAATATTGTATCAATAAAATATTTGAATATTTTTTTCTGCTTTTTAACTTTTCAGTTCAGTTTCAGTTTCCAGGGCAGGACAGAAAGAATTCTGTCCTATGTAATTTTATCTTGTTTTTTTGTAATAAAATTTTATAAATGTTGTAAACGCCTCTCTGGTTTCTACTTCTCACAAGATTAGAAACGTTATATGGCAGAACCCAATGTCACACTTTATCTAACTATATAAATATTGCCTTAATTAAGATAAGAATCTGTAATTATTGCGTTTAACTAAATACATACTAAATGCGCCATCCACGCGCATAAAATATATGCAAAGAAGGCTGTAGTAATATAAAATTTTCAATATAATTAAAATGTAATATCTTATCTAAAATAATAATTTTAAATGTACCTATAAATATAGCTATGGAATTACAATTTTTGAAAAGAAACTTAGACGTGAGATCGGGCAACTGACGATGTAATGCACTTCCGTAAACAAACCTTGCATTAGCAAGTAAAAGCGGCTATTATCCCCATGTTAAATATAAGAACCTGTGCATATGCTACCTTTGTTTACTTTATTCGCGTTCAAAATAAATCTTCCCGTATTACGTAATACTTCTTGTCTTGATTGAGAAAGTTCAAATGAAAAAACTTGTTCAGTATTTATATGTTTTATAAATTAGCTTACAATTTTAATCACTTTTTATCTAATTAACTTTTTATAAAATAAAAAAAAAAGTATTTTATAATACTAATATTGTCTTTTAGTGGTATATGTGTTCAGCCCGGTCGATAAAATGTAACATGTTTTATCAAAGATCGTCGAGCGCCAAGGCACAAGCACGCGACTGCAAACGCGAAGGTTGTGGGGTCGATTTCCACGCGACGAAAATAAATATTTTAAATTTTCACTCTCTACCATTTTTTGACTTCTACCATTAATACTTAGCTCTACCGTTGACCATGCAATGGCGCAAAATTTTCCATAAACAATAATTCTAGAAAACAATTCGAATATATTATAAAAAACACGGAAAGTGCTGGATTTGGAGCAATTCTTTACAAAACAACAGCACGACAACGAAATTTAAAAAACGTACCTCTATAACAAATACTTCTTCGACTATAGATTAACTCGTGCGTAACAATCATAGATTGGAGATTAATTTCACCAAGCCCTTCACACTGTCAACTTATTTAAGCGCCACGGTTAACAAACAACATAATGCTTTCACTTATTCTTATTACCGTGGGTATAACCCACTTGTTAATAAGACACTTCATTCCAAGGGATCTTCGATCTAAGTGATCTCAAGAACGTTCTTAAAAGAACGTTTATTGTTTCAACTTTTGATAACATCGTCTTGTTCTTAATGTGTTTTATTAAATAATTGCCGGATGCATAATCAAGTAAATTTAAACTTTTTGTATGGAGTTATATTAAGGTTAAGTCAATAATTTAATGATTTCTTCAATTACCTCTGTAATCTGTCTACTAGGTACGTATACAGTACGTACAAATCATTTTTTCTAAAATTGTTTTATTCAAATAAGTGGTATTAGTTTTATGAAATATACTTATATTCTTTGCAAGTATCTCCACCGTACGATTTTGAAGAAATTCGGAGTTACATGAAAAAGCAATAAAGAGTTTTCTTCTATCTTATTATGATCTACAAAATGTTAACATTACAAGCCTACTTTGTAATCTATGTCTATTTTAAGATATAACTGTAAAAAACATCCACCCTAACTGTTAATTCAATTCATAAATATTTAAAATCATTTATTTACATAAAGATTCAGCTGGTTTCATGAACTTCTATCATCGTGCCATCTGTGTGCTGCCTCACTCGCGTATTAGTTTAATAAGAAATATATTTTATGACGTTACTAGGTATTGGGGCTCAGTTACATTCTTAGAATTGATATTCTGTATAAAATAAATTCTAATAGCATTGTACGCCGTCGCGTCTTAGTTTATCAGTATGCTTTTGTTGGATAACAAATTCCATAGTAATTGTATAATATATATCTATGACATTATGAGGGATACTTTTAGTTAGACTATTACTTAGGTATCTCAATACAACATGGTATCTCAAAAAAAAAGGCTTTAAAATTAAAAATTTGCTAAAGGTGCTGGCTTCGAAGAACTCTATTATTATTGGTTCCGGTCTACATCGTGCAAAGTTAATTGTTCGTGCTAAATTGAATTGCCTTATCTACAATTAAAAACATCTACAGTGGTCCTGGTCTTAGAATATTTTCTTTAAAAATCGTATATTGAATCACTTATTTGTGGAAGAAACAATTCATTAACAAATTTCAGCTACAAGTTTGTGCTAAATTATATTAATAAAGGTAATGGCCGATATACACACTGCGTTTAATATCACGAAACGTGAGAAAGATTCGCGATTTGAGATACAAACGGTTATCTAAAGTCTAACCAAAGCTGCCGGCCTCTTTGACGTCCAATTACAGTCAAAAGCAATTTATTTTAATCGTACTTCTATCAATCCATAACGAATAGAAATTATATTGGAAAATCTTCTGAGGCTTTGATCGACTATTAAGTACTTTAAGGAAATGACGTTAAGAACAGTACCAGTGGTGTTAATGCTTATTTATGCTATCTGCATATTTCACCTTACAACGAACGTTACTCAAAACATCATTTGAAAAACGTATAAAATTTTGGGAAAATTTGAAGATTTCGTGGCGCAGGGACCAACAAGCAATGCCTCACAAATTCACCGGAAAGAGAGGAAGTGACTTAATGGGTACCAAGTGTCTTAGCCATAGGTTCCCCGGCTCCCTTTGCCTACCCTAAAATCAGTAGCGGTAGCGTTTCCTAAGTGTAAATAAAGGACTTTTTCAAAATAGTACAATTTTAAAAAATCAACAACATCTTAATAAAAAGAATTAAGAAAAATGATTAATAAAATAATACAATACAAGTATTATATTAGTAATTCCATGCGTAATATATAAATGTTGTACGGACAAAGTTATCGCACGATCTGAGTGAAGGGGCGGTACTAAGGTGCTATTGTCTTAATGTCGAATTATGTCTATAGCGACATCGAACACGCTGCCCGCGATCATACATTCCACCGTGACACCGTGACACAGACACCTGATGCGATGAATATCTTTTTCAAAGTCACGAGACGACCCTTACTGCTATAAGTGGAATTATAAAAAGTAAATAGACCATCAACAATTCTCATTCCTTGATAAAAAGATTTAATAAGGAATGATAGATAACTAATGAATAACGATTGTTATGTTTATAAGAACGTTCTTATGAAGAACCTTTGCAAATTCATAAAAAATAGCTAAAAAATAAAAGTAATAACCTCGCAAAACCACTTAATGTTAATGATAGGTACATGCTCTTTACGACTGCTGCCTATGTCTACTTATCATCTGTGGCTGCTCATGTTTAACCATTAACTCGTGTTTTATGACTTCACGGACAAACTGGAAACAAGATTCTCGAATCCGCCAGACGAATGACATCATAAAAAAATACTTAGATTCCTTCATTCAAGGCCCTAACAAATTTTGCAAAGTTAACTAAGTTTAAAAATTGTATATTCAGTTATTTTATCACATCACCTTTTTTTTCTTAAGAGTTATTGTTTTAATATGACATCCATCCATTCATTAACATCAAGAAACCATCCCTTTTGGTCAGAACAAAGATATGAAAATATGAAATATCTTTCATTTCCTCTAGTGGGAATTGTACCCACGATCTGTCGCGGTTACAGTAAGACGTTTGTGCCTCTGGACCACGACTGAGCTCAACACATAAATATAGTATTTCATATATTGCATTGTAATGAGATCATCTGTATTTAGAAATCCACAGAACATTAATATGCTCAACCTCGCATTATGGCGAGCCTTGAAAGCATTTAAAATTCCAAACAGTCGCATTAGCAATAGATACTTGTTCTCCGGAATAAACGTTCGTTTTACGTAATCCACAAAAGTTAAATAACTTATTTGTAAACGAGCCGATGTAAGTTAATATTACTGTTAAAATAAAAAAAAATCCTTTAATATTATAGACTTTTACAATTGAATTACCTCAATAGCAAATCACACTATCAGGTTCTTCTACAGCTTCACTAACAACTCTCAAAACAACAACACTAACAACTTCTCAAAAATACTAATTACAGATTTTAATAAAAAATACTCAGTTGCACCATAACAAGGGTTTTTATAAATGGCAAGTGAGGTGTTGGATATAATATTTGAAGACATTACTTTCTTTAATAATTTTTAGTTTTGTAAGGTCATCAGGCTTGAAGATATAAACAATATTGAAAGTAATTTTTATTGCTACTCAGGAAAAGGGGGTAGTACCTTAAATTATTCATTCACGAGTGCAGAAGCTAAAGCACAGCCTCATCTGCGTATCACCTTTTCCGTGAACGAATCTTTTATTCATGAAAGTCGTGTGATTTTCTCGGAGATTTAATTTCGTGTCTTCAGAAATTGCCTGTTATTTTTTGGATATGGATCGCTTAAGATTTTGTGTCCTAAAATAGTGTATGTAAAGGTTTTCAATTTAAGCTTATATCATAAAATATAAAAATAACAGCTTCACTCTATATATGTGTGGCGGATCTTAACGCCGGGCCTTGATGCCAGAGTGAAGAAATAAAATGATTAATAAATAATAATTTACTTCCCCAAATGGGGATGGAAACCACTAATGCGTTACAGTTACACACCCTTGTGCCCCTACGCCAAGAGGCCTCATAGGCCAAATAGGCAACTTATATCATTACTAGCGGGCGCGCGCAGCTTCGCTTGCGTATTTAGGGGTGAATTCTAATATACCGTGAAACATGTAATGCAACAATTAAATACTTTTAATAGTCTGAATTTCAAATTTTATAAAAATTGGTCCCGATTTAAAAAAAAATCTATACATACTTTCAACCCCTTATTTGCACCCTTAGGGGAAGAATTCTAGAAAACCATGAAACATGTATTCAATTAAATACTTTTAAGAGTCTGAATTTCAAATTTTATAAGAATCGGTGCCGATTTAATTTTTTTTCCATACAAACTTTCAACTCCCGATTTGCACCCTTAGAGGGAGAATTCTTGAAAACGATGAAACACGTATTCAATTAAATACTTTTAAAAATCTAAATTTAAAATTTTATAAGAATCGGTGCCGATTTAAATTTTTTTCCATACAAACTTTCACCCCCTATATCACCCCTTTAGGGTTTAAATTTTTCAAAATCCCTTCTTAGTGGATGTCCAGATTACAAAAGTAAACATCTGTCGAAATTTCACGTTTCTACGCACAGCGGTTACGGCTGTGCGTGCGTCTTACCTCAGTCAGTGAGGACAAGTCCTTTTATATATATAGATAATCGATAGTATAATAAATAACAGGAAAACGTTCTATAGCATGAGTTTCAACTTCGCTATCCAATATAGGGGTCGGTATATTTGAATAGGCGCGTTAATCGACGCATTAGCGCAAAAGAGTTCCGATCGACCATCAATAGGGCCATCACCGCAATCACGTTCGCTGGGACGAGGGGCTATCGTTAGTTCTTTACTTTGAAAAATCGAAAAACGCCAGGACGTTTTCTACGTGTCACGTCATATTGTTGGGAAGTAAAAAATTGTTGACTTTAATGATTTCAATTTAATGATTTTAATTTTCGGGTTGCAATAAATATTCAAGGTGAAGGCAGTACTTTAACTGGATCTCTTTTTGACATGCATTCTCCTATTGTGTAATATATTAATCTCTTTTTTACCGTACCATCTCCTTCGTGTGTTCTCCATATAACGTGACATTGGCGAAGTGATTAGTGCTCAACTGGCACGCTTGAAACTCCATAAATTAAGATCTGAACTGAACTGAATAAATATTCAAATTTACATAGACCCGATACAACTGTTTCATTTTAAGCAATATGCACCTATTTCCACTTTAAAGTATTAAGAAAGAAAAACTGATTTTGTTTACAAAGAAATTAAATAATCAATGTTTAAATGATTAATTTAAGTTTTAAATAAATGGTATGGTATTAAATACTATTTAAATAATATAATATATTGAAATAATAACACCATAACGATACAATACAAAAACTTTATTACTTGTTAAGTTAAATAACCATTTAAATTGATTATAATTGTTATTATGTATAACGATAAAAACAATTTAACGCAAAACATTTTATTAACGCGGCAACCGACACTTCAGTTAGAATCGAATGATCACAGTATGGTTCATTGCTCTCATTGTCCTGTCAAATGGAATTTAAAAGTCGTACTATACCGCTACAAGAGAAATAAAAATGCTAATATTTCATAATAATATGTAGTTAAATTATATAAAAAAAATATCTTTATAATAAAATTAGAATGCCATGAGAAAGAAAAACATTTGTACAAACAAACAAACAAAAGAGTGAACGGTAAAAAATCGACCTTTGGGGGCACCGAGTGGGTGTATGAATGAATTACGAGACGTAGTAACTAATGTTTAGTGAAGATTTTTGTTTTAATACCATCTTAATTCCTGATTTAGTAGAAAGACTTAATATTCTTGTTCACAATAAGTCAAGGTGGTCTCTGGCCCTTTCCGGGCAATAACCCTTGGTTTACGAGCGCTCTAGCACAAAGGTACATTAGCTGAACAACAGGAATAGGTAACTTGTGAATGTGCTTAAGCCGTGGCTGGACGGCAGTTTATGATTTATAATCACCTTATGCAAATCTATAGCTGAATGTAGCCCGACTCCTGCCTCATTTTATACCGGAGAGCGCGCGCGGCGGCCGCGTGACGGAACCTGACGTACGATTGCAGTCATTTTATTCAATTTTCTGCCCACTACGTTCAAATTATTATAACGTCCGTCAAGTCGTTATTTATTTATCTAAATAACCACTCTAACTGCAACTACTCTACTTCGAGCGTATGCTTAGAAACTCTCTTAAAGCACATGATGAATATGTCTTAGAAATTGTAAATTGCACACTTTACTGTTCGTCCCGAGATGTAACTGGAGATTCGTCGGAAGTAGTAGTGCATATTGTAACATGCTCATGCAAGAATATTATATTTCTCGCATTTACTCATAAAATTTTATGGTGTCGTATATTATGTCATAATTTTATGTAGAATCTAAAATTTATTATTGTTAGGTACTATACATTTTTCTTCAAATGTTGTCATGTAATTAAAAAATATCGATAAAAGAGTGTCGTATCACTCACCGTAATCGTATCGTAGATGCCGTTCTGGTCGCTGCGGAGTGGCGAAGGTAAAGTAGCAGAGGGTAGTGTGTTTTCAGCTCGTGCCGGTGGAGGTGATAGTTGTAATGGGTCTCCATTTCGAGCCCACGTTCGATGGATTTGCCAACTTGTATCCGTAAATCTGGCCTTGTCCTACGAAAAAAATAATTAAATTTAGTTTATCTTAGTGTCCTAAAAAAATATTCATATATTTTTTACGTATAGGTAGATACTTAATGTACTACTTATACAAATCAAATCGAAGGTGTAAAAGTCTATTCAAAACACTGTCAGACTTTCAACTGTTGTAAATTGAATTAGTACAAAAACTAAAGTGTATAATTAGGCGTGTTATTAGCAACTGGACATAGTCACGGGCTCACGGGCTCACGGGCCGTTCAAAAAGGTTTCGCGGCCAACAAAGAGCTTTCAGATCCGTGTTAAAATGATAATGAATGTAGAAGTGCCGTTTGTCGTGTAATTACTGTTTAGACATGCGATATGGTTTGCGGCACTTTCCTCACATTGATTTCAGTAGACGGAGAGAGCCGCTAGGTACCTTGCTGGTCGACGCTCGATAGCCGCTCGAGACGAATTCAATATTCTGGTCACGCGCGGAACTTCTAAGCTGGACTTCTTTGTATTACGGACCACGTCCATCGCTCATACCGTACAGGATACTGCAGCGTTTAATCTTAAAAGGCGCTAGGCACGTCGTGGCCACCTAACCTCATAGCATAGTTTACACTTTGCATAAATTCTCCAATTAATACTTATCTTACCAATTTACAATTTTCTATACTAATGCATTGTGTTATTTATTTTAATAGATCCAATAGGCACTCATATGCCACTTAGTTATCAAATTCGGAACATAGGAAAATTTTTGCGAGCGAAAATTAAATAAAATCCTAAAACATTTGAATAACGTTATTAAGTGCATAACAATATAGATTTAGTGCATAACAATATAGACCATACTAAAATAATTAATGGATTTTCTCTAAAGACACTTAATTAATATCAAGTAAATATTCAATATTAAATCAAGCGGCGAAACCGCGAGGAGGCCCTAGTCATTACTAATGCATTTTCAATCAAAAAACTCTTAAAAGATAAATGAAGCATATGCTCGTACTTAAATCGTTCTATAGATAACCTTACGCAAATCGATTGATACCTTGAAGGATATTTATTGGTATTCATAGAAGTAATACATAAGCTATAAATTAAGATAATGTATAAATATCAATGTCATTTTGAGGCCAGTCATGGCGCAGGGCCACAAGTTTGTGACTGTAAACGCGACTGGTTGTGGGTTCAATCCCCACTCGAAGACATGAAATATTCATTTAAATGTATTTTTTTATTTCTTAGCTCCGGTGTCTAGGCAAAACGCGGCGTTGAGTTCCGCGACTCAACATGCAATGCCTAGAGAATTCGACGAAAAATGAGGAACGGAGTGTCTTAACACTAGGTTCCCTCTGCATACCCTACTGTATGTGGGACACAACGTAAATCTGATTTTAATCAATGTGATTTTCATTGTAATTGCTTTATAAACAACTAATTAGGTAAGTATTTATGACTACGGATGTCGATTAAAAAAATATGCAAATAAGTAGTTCGGTAACTTTAACTTCATTAATTTGGGTGATCTTAATAACGTATTGTGTAATTTTAGACGATAACGAAGTGTGATAAGTAATACTAAGATTAGCTTACCATGGAATGAAAAACAAAAATATATTCTAAAATATTTAACTATAGCAAAAATGGAGGTTTGTAACTAGCATTATATATACACAAAGATGATTTAATTTATTTATAGTCACTTTCTATATTAATATCATAGCAGATTTGACCTTCTTAGATAAGGTGATAAACTACCCACGTGCTGGATGTATTGAATATTGTAAAAGTAAACAGAAGTATGCGTGGGCGCATGCCTATGCACTTCACATTTGGTTATTACTTTCCACACATTGGACTAAAAGTAATAAACCTAGAGCATATTACATGTACCTATTATGTAAAATATAATTAAAAAACTTATATTTATTCTATGATAATTGTTATTTAGCCTCGACCCTTCAACCTGTTCTTATATAATTTTATATAATCTCAATGAGGTAGTGGCCGTCACATATAATTTTCATATTTAAATACACATTAACATTTAAAATGAGAAATATTTAGGTAAGTAATATTCAAATACATACATCTTTGTTTGTTCGCTTTTCTTCCTAGAGAAATCGTTGATATTAGAGAGTACATAAGTGTTAATTACGTCTAGTTCCACTTAAGATAAAATGTATCTGTGAAAAACAATTATAATAAATTACTTTACGAAAATAATTACTATACTACTGAAGACTTCTATTCGAAATTTAATTAAAATACATGGTATAAAACTGAAACTAGGTAACGGTAAATAATATTTAGTTGCTGACAATGCCTTAAATTTTACATATTCACTATTAATTTTTATCACAGCAAATTATCTTATCATTTAATTCATTAAATTCCATATACGTTTCAGAATGTGCAAACGGTTAAGAACAACAATCAAAACATTATTGCGATATGTTTCCCCACTGATAACAGTTATCATATCACTTAAAGAATAAATGTACACAAGTAAGCAGTATAAACAGAGGTCAAGGACAATCGGGGCACTAGCTGCGAGATTGCTGCGGCAGATAGCAAAATGGGCGGCCGGATCCAGTTTTTCCTACCCGCATTATTTGCCTCTGGCAGCAATAAGAGGAATAGGCGGGACAAAAATGTTATTATTAACTAAAAATTTTATATTGCTGAACGAGATATAGCGTAGCGATAGCGTTTAATACAACATTTTCATTTTCAGTGACAATCTTCTTGTCGTAGAATGAAATGAGGCCGTCGTGGCGCAGCGACACAAGGGTTTGACTGTAACGTGACGGTTGTGGGTTCGAACTCCAGTGGAGGAAGTGAAATATTTTTTTTATGTCTATATTTCCATTTCTTCGCTCTGGTGTCGAGACAAAACGCGGTGTTGAGTTCTGCTACTCAATACGCAATGCTTCCAGAAAGTGGGGAACGGAGTGTCTTAACGCTAGGTTCCCTCTGCCTACCCTGCTATGCAAAAAAAATAAATTTTAATTAAAAGATTTTTGTTATCTTTACAATTTTCCTATTTTCACTATATGTATTTTCGTCAAATCTTAATTAGGCAGCGTATTTAATAAATAATCATTGGTAACTGCGTAATACGCTAAACCCGTGGGTACTGTTGTAAACAATAGTTTTGTTTAATGAATTCGTGTCTAGAGTTTAACAAATTTCAAATATAGCGCGAGCGTACGAGAGTTTAGAGTAATTAATTGGAACAAAGTAAAGCTGCCTTTGCAAAACACAGATTTTAAATAAAAATAGAAACGAATTATACAAGCTCTACACAAAATAATGATGAAAGATATTTAATAATATAGATAATATTTGAAGAATTCTTGTAAAAAGTGAAAACATGTTACTTGTCGTAATGGCAGAACTATTATTGAACAAATATAAGAACTAATTTATTGCACAAAACATTAATTTTACTTTTTTTCAATAATTTTCAAAACAAATGTACCAAATTCACATGTAGAGGAATGAATGCCGAGTTTTATGATACTGTTTACTTATAGAGATTAGAGAGCAACATTGCTGTTCTATGGCTTCTCGTTCAATTGACATTTGACACCTAACCATCAACATTTTAAGCGTCAACTGCGTGGGGTTCGAGCAACGAAAGTAATAAGTTATTGAATTTGAAAGTAATATAAAAAGTATTACAACTATACTTTCTAGTTATGTTATGCAAATTAAAAAACATTTACAATAATGTATTAGGTATAAGTAGATGAAATTTAAATGTATTTGTAGTTGATTTATAATAAAATTATTAGTCGAATGTACACACAGGTCACAGATATACATAGATTGAAACATCTGTGTAAACAACCAATTAATTGTAAAAAAATAATTTACCTATACTTGTTTGGCTTTTACATTAAAAAAATATGATTACTTTAAAATTATACTGCGACTATATAGACATTTAAAAGGTAACATAATAATTATTAAGAAAACTCTTTAACCATCTAATCATATTTGTCATTAAGAATACATCTAAACCATTGATTGTTTTCCATCTTCGAGAAAGATGTAGAGTTAATGGGTGTCAGTGAATTCTAGTGAGATTACAATTATCACGTTCCCTAGTCGGATAACTCTAATTTGCGAATATAACAACAAGCAAAGAACGTAACCTGTGGCCTTCAAATGATAAGATAACCTTGCCTTTCAATTTATTTCATACTAAACTCGGCGTACCGACTGACGTGCAGAAAAGAATCTAATGAAACGCTTATCGGAGCTGACGTTGTTTCGACGGTTAATACCGGTTGTTATTTACATGTACAAACATACCTTTAAAATTATTATTTGTTGAACATTGTATTATTCTTATGTAAAATTCGGGATTCGATTTACTACGTTTAAAATTCCAACAAATGTTTGATCTCTGGATCTGAAATGGTTTCTTCTTATTTTATATTTTAATCTAAAAACGACAAGTACAACGAAAAAGTACCTCATTTTCAAAAGGATCATCTGAATGGGAAACTCGTCTCTGTTTATCTCCTGTAAACGACAACCTCCTCTTGAACAGTTTCATCTTTCAACCGGAGTTTACGCCACAAATCACCTCTCCTTATAGACGACGATAGGTATCATTACTTATTTGTTAAAGACGAGTGCACTTTTAATAACATTTCTAATAAAAAGCCAGGTATAAATGATATAGAATATTTTCGCGCCATTTAATCTGTGCGCGCATGCGGTAACATCGTAGTGCGATACGGTCGCGCGCCCGCCGCGCACTGCCCCTGCCCTGCTCGAGCACCCACCGCCACCGCGCCACCTTCGCGGGCCGCGACACACCGGGAGCGCGACCTATTGGCTCCCTCGAGTATAACGTCAACAAACGCACTTTAAACAAACATCTACTAATAAATAATATCTACGTTGGAAATGTTTGTGATACTTCATATCCATTTTTCCTATACTGATGAGAAATTTCTACAAACTTTGTATTGGTTTCCCATGGAAATAAACAAGACCTATATGTGTACTCTGAATGGTTTTGCAGAACATGTCATTTCCAACATCCGTTTCCGTACCAGTAACTGAATTATGCGTCTACGCACAAAATTACGAGTGCAGTAAAACATCCGGTGTTGCCATAAACAATATACTAATATTAGAATCTATAGGTCTGCATTTGACATTTATGCCAATTACTAGAATATTGATGAAGGCATAGTAAGCCACAAATCAGTTTGTTTAAACTAAAGCGTATTTTAAGAATACGTATATTTTTTTATGATAAGCATAATATCTGATTTGAACTGATGAACGATGAACATTTTTTTTTACATATACCTAGAAATATAGAGCGCTCATATCACTTAAATTAATTATCTTAAATTTGCTTTAAATAAATAAAGCTTATAAAATAACTATGCTGCCTTATAGCAAACTATGTAAATAATTAAAAGATCAAATATATATCTTAATTTGTAATATATTGTTATCCAAGGAGACAAGATTTTAAGAAAATTCCACATCTGAAGAAAATGCAACTTAAACTTAGAGAAAAATTTACAAATCCACAATGGATTGTAACATTGCTCACAATCGCGATCTGCAAATTAAATACGCCCGCAGCAGCTTGAAAGAAATTAAATGTAAAATTTTATCTTTATTGGTGAAAGGTTTTTTGCTATCTTCTTTTCTCGACGTCTTTAAGATATAATAATTCTGATAATTCAAGGATCTTGCATACCTTGCATATCATATCTTGAAATATAACAAAACTTAGCATATTTTGCAACTAACTACAGTTTTGTTTCAATAAGAGATATTAAATACAATTATTTATTATATAATCCCCGAAACCATCACAATTAATCCGTGCTGCCAATATGTTCTTACCAATAATAATCCATAAGCAATTATTACAAAGATACCGATAAAAATATTTATAAATTTATTTGTTAGATTACTTTTCAAAAGAACAAAGATGCCAATACATACAAATACATGGGAATCAGTTCAAAATTATGTACCTACGAGTCATTCGTACAGCGAGTATAAATTAGGAATCACACAATCAACAACCATTAAAGCAGGTATCTGAAGGCATCCAACTCAGAATCTTCGCATATATTTCATTGTACGCAATAATTGTAATATATTGCAACTTTTGAGCTCAGCCCTGAGTGTCTCATTTGTCTCAATCATTGCAACTATGCATTGAATTTATGTGACTTTATTGATGATATTTCTATTGTTCAAGCATAAGAATCTATAAGGAATAAAATTTAATAACTAATGACTTTCTGTCAGTCTTTATAACACTATCTTATTATCATCTATCGACTTGTGGCGTCACAGTCGACGGAAAAAGACTTAACTATAATAAAAAATATTTTTTCGAAACGTATAAAAAAATGAACGTAGCAGGATTTGAACCTGCGCTTCTTGGAAACCAACTAACTTAGACGGTTGAGAATGACGGTAGACGGTTTTCAAATTTTCTGTTTATTTAAGAGTGTGGAATAACACTTACAAAATGTTAAATATATAATGAAAAAGTGTTTTAAACGTACAAAATTATCCCAATTTGTCTAGGAACCTCTGTCCGACAAAGATGCCATATAAGTGTTATATTCGACTATTTAACAGGTAAATCTTTGAGTGGTTACCCGTAAAGCCCACCCCTAAACTAATGGGAACCAAAACATATACCTAAGGAATGCAGTATCATGTCTGTGTGAACTTACTAATATTTGTAATCTATTTAACATCCTCCTCGCGATATGTTTATTTTTCCTTCAGTAATTCACACTATCATAGACTATAAGTTTGTTTAACTCTATAAAATGTTTTAACAGAAAATTATATAAAATATTGTTAATATATTACGTTATGGTTTACTGTTTTTACTTATTCGCTCTTAGTACAAAAAGAACATATCGAATCTAAAATTATAGAAACAGTATACCGTCGGCCATTTTGTTTAGAATTTAGATGTGAGACAATAGTTTCGTTAGTTAAAAGTAATATGAGAAAAATAAATAAGGGGTTATTTTGTAAACGCAAGCCACATTTTGACACCATGTCTGGGGCGCAGCTTTCTTATTCACGTTCCATTATCATAATCATAATGGAAGTGCATACAACCAGCAATTTCCAACCACAAACGGCACTTCGTATCAGATAACAAGCTTATAATAAAGAGGATATTCAGTGAGCTGAATACACGAAAGTTGATAATCTTCTGTGACATGCTTCGAAATTGCAAAGTTTTAGTTACACAAAGGCGAAACACTTTTGTTTACTATTTGTTTATATTTAAAAAAAAAACATTTTTCAAACTCAAACCATGCTCATTACATATTTATATTGATTACTTAAAATTGATGTCAATTTATAATAACAGTAAATAGTGAATCCGCTCGAAAATTATTAATTGATAATATTATATTTCTGTTTTGCTTTAACAGTCTGGTGTCTGGTTTGGTAATTTATAACGCTGGGCCCCCACTAACCACAACAAAACATATCTAAAAGGTGGGGTAGCGTAGAGCATAGTCACTATTACTTTTTAGTGAATAAGAGTTAAGTTTCTAGTAATTTTGAAATTATACAATAAATATTTGTAGTATATAAGACTGACAATACCCACTTATTAAAGGTTACTGATTTGATTTGCAAGCACAATTTGAATATACCTCCATTGCCACACTCGACTAATACTTTACGATTGTTATAAAGAAACCAGTTCTAGCAGCTAGATGACAGTCTCTACCGAGAGTCGTAATTATGAAATAGTGTTCATTGTTTAACTATAGGTACATGCCTATTGCCTATCTCTATCCAGTAAAGTCACAGAACATGCATGTATAGATATACATTTATATAGTTTTCGAACTTCACATATTTTATCTTTTCATTCAGCTTAATGCATGTAATACTTATTAAAACTTGCTTTAAACGACTAATAGCGATACTTGTTCATAACGTTATATATGTGTATTTATAATAATACTGAGATACACCCAAAGTTAAACAACCCTTTGTGAGATTCGAATTCACGATATCCGTCTTAGCAGTCAAATTATAGGTACACTAAACTTGACCAAAAGGTCGGGTAAGGTACAAAATAAATACATAACATGAGTATCTACAGGTTTATACTATTTTTTCTTTTGTTATTACAATATAAAGGAATGTGCCAAGGGAATAATATTTTAAAATGAGATTATAATTTATAAAGATAACTTACAGTATTTTGTAGTCGCTGTAATACCTCCGTCGAATTGGCTGGATCCGAAACCTCGATTGCGCTCGATATCTGAAACAATAAATTTTATAAATAAGCTTTTATAATATAAAAATTATACTCATAAAATAGATATGTAATAAAACGACGTAGAAATTAAGAATTATATGACAATCGGTAAAATTCAATTTTATGTACAAGTATATAAAAAAACCAAAATACTTGTTGAAAACTATGAAAGAGTTGCCGTATTTTGCCCACAAGAACAATAAAAGTATACGCTCATCTTGTCAAACTATCTTATAACAAAAGATTCGTGGATCACAAACGAGTAAGTGGGTTAATAGCACCCGAAGGAGAAAAGCGACGGAGCAGAACAATGTCCATGTCTGCATTTTATTTCTAGGTACCTCCAGCTGCTAAAGTTTTCCTGCGTATTATGAACCTCGATATCATAATGCTATAGAAACTCTACTTATGTAAGTAAAAGCAGGAACTGGTAGATAGGTGCGTTTATAATAGCTATGCGACTTTCATACTATATTAGAATGAAATGTTACGTGATTTGTCTAAACTTAATATTGGCTCACAATAAGGTTGCCTTAAAACGACCCTGGCGTCCAGCCAGTTAAATGTAGGCTACGGGCACTGTACGATATTTTGTTATTTATCAATAACAAACAAATATATTATATAATTGATATCTATTTATAAATTTCTATTTATTTTGTTGTATTGTTGAATTAGTATTTATTAATATTTCCATTTCTGCGATCTGGCACCAAGACAAAAGCTCGGCGTTGATTTCCGCCACTCAAGAGGCAATGCTTCGAAAAATTCAGCGTAAAGTGGGGAGCGGAGTGTCTTAACACTACGATCCCTCTGCTTACTCTGCTGTGTGCGGGATACAGCGTGATTTTTTCTTATTATTTTTCTATAAGAAACAAATACATCATAATTATATTGTTTTGGTAAAGTTTGTCTAACAAAATGGCTTAAATTTGGGTTATATTAAACCATTGACTGTACTGTAAATGAAAGCACACTGACATTTCCTCAGCAAAGAGATATTTCACTATATAGGTTTTGCTTGTGTATCCTTTTATGGAACACAAATATAAAATTACCTAACATAAAGTTATAAATTATTTCAATGGCAAAATATATAGAAGATATATATCCTCAAGTTCTGACTCTGGTAGCCAGATATAACACAGTATAGAAACACCCAGTTATTTCAATTCTGTAATCATCGTTACACTGATGCGTGTGCCAACCGATATCCAGTGACGTAAAAACGAGTTTGATTTTCAGCATTATAATAAAAAAATATGGATCATTTGGAAAATGTGAGTAACGAGCCCTACATCATGTCAAATACAGGTTTATCTGCTATCTTGCGGTTTAAGTTGTTCAGGGCAGTAATTTGTGGTTATTGTCTGCACGATATCTCCCATATCCACCATGCGATTGCTTCACCATAATGTATACCAACATTTCCAACACTACAAATCGAAGTTCGAAAGTTTACATTTTCCCTTAAGATCCCTATTAAATACAGTATACAGTCATGTGAACTATGTGAAAGGCCACCATTTTCTTTGCTTACATAGTTGAAAGTAAATAAATAGCTTTTTAAATCATAACCCACTTTTCATAAATAGCACGTATTTTTTCATTTAGTCCTTCACATATCAAAATACCAGTCGTGGTGAAGGGGCCCAAGCGTGCAACCATAATGGTAATGGGTTCGATTCCACTCCAGGAGATTAAAATAGCAATATTTAATATTTTCAATTCCTCGTTCTGATAAGGAGTGCAGCGTTAACGTCCGCTACTGATCACTCAATATCTCCAGAATTCGGCAGAAAATGGGGAACGAAAGTGTCGTAATGGGAATGAAGTGTCTTAACACTAAGTTAACATATTCCCTCTGCCTATCATGTTTTGTATGGGAAGCGGGAAGGTTAAAAAAACATATCAAATGTCGATCAATTACGTTTATGACACAGTTTATCCGCCTACAAGAAGTTCATCTACAAGATATTTTTCTAAAATAAAGAGGATGAAACAAAAACTATCAAGTGTTACCACAACCACTCAACTTTTGCGGTAAAGAGTTTAGAATTTCGAATAACAGAATACACCTAACGGCCTATGAATAATATTTATTTATTATTTATGTATATTCTTTATTCCACAAAATAAGAAAAAAAAATGTACAATAGGCGGGCTATAATAATAATAATGTATATAAATAATATGCATAAATATTTAAAATACATAATTACTTTATCATTTCAATAAGATGTTCTCCATCGTTAGATTAAATTTCCTTCCTACTTTAACGAATATCACAAACTATGAAATTGAAGATAATATAAAGATATTTTATTATATTAAAACTGATATCGAAAGACTGTGTCAACGGCTTCCTGACTACCTTATTACATAACAGCCACCCATTCTCTCTGTGTTACAATTACAAAGAAAATTAACAAAACATGGGTGCGAAATAAAGTTACCAGAGTAACGCAACGAGCTCTCCATGATGAAAACACAGCAAAGGATTGTTTATGAACTGAATTTAGCGAGGTTCGTTAAGAAGCTCGACCACTCCACATGCCGCAATGCCGTAAAAATAAACCCAGCGCTCCACTCCCTGGTCTGGAGTCGGCAATCGCCCTCATTCGTGTTACTTGATCGACAACAGGCCCCCACTCGCCAAGCTATTTATTGGGTCAATCAGGAAATCGCAACGTTAGTACTGCTTATTATCATAGACAATTTCCTGTTATCTATAATATATAAATATCTCAAACTTAATTTCATCACTTTAAGAATGTAGTTCCTTAATTTAACGGTAGTTTAAGTTTGCCAAAATATAATCGAATTTCGCTTATGTCAGTCAAAGGCTTTTTGAAAGTCACGAAAGTCTATAATTTAAATGTCCTGTAGTGGACACCCGGGACTATTAACTGTCAGCCAGTTCGACCGCAATTTGTAAACATGTTCTTAATAATTATAAGGCTCTCTGGGTTCCAATCAACGGCCACATTCTGCTTTGACAATTCAATATGATTCCGCAACACTTGTACGCCTCGCAACTTAATTAAATTGTGTATTTTTAATTAAATGTTTGTTTTATTGTTTTGTTTTATTTCGACAAGTTGTTTTTAAGGTGAAATGTATAATAAAATATATAACTAATTATTATTACACAAATTCCTCAAAGCTCATCAGAATTAACACACATAAATGTTATTATTACCTGGCCTCCAAATGACTAATTAAAGTTTTAAAATGGTCCGCTGAACTAAACTTATTTATTACTTCATTTGAATGAAAGTCTTGTGAGATAAATTATGCATTTACAGATCTTTTTGATGCAAAAGCCGCCACAAACACATCAATTCAGTAAGTTGACTTCAGGCGTGCGCACGAATTCCGAGATGCCGCGCGCCGCTTGCATACATTTACTTTTTAAAGGGATTAAATAAAATATTTAACGTGAAATCTTATTAACGTTTTATAGTTGATTGTCTGATATGCATTTGGAGTTCGTTATCATCTCGACCAGGATGTGGTAGTGGTAGCATCTCACCAAACTGGACCACATATATACATACACGAATATTTGAAGGTGTGTTAACAATAATTTAGGAATATAAAACTCAAAAGGAGTTAAAGTAATTAACATATTAAAATATATTTTATTGTTATTAGCGATATGAAAGTTACCGTTGTTAAATGTTTAATTGTGTGAGAGAATGTTCCGTGAATCTCATATCTTTACAATTGCATATTAATTTTAGTTATTTATTAAATTTAATTAATTTGTCACCCAGTTTTTAATAAAAACAGTCTAGTATTCAGTAATGATATTTATGAACAATCAACCAGTCTATCGTTTCGGTAGTATCGTTGAAAAGTTTCTGATTATAATTCATAGAGGATAATATAAATAAATATTTCCGAAATTTATGAAATTTTATATTTCATGAAGAGAGTTAGTGCTAATACTTATTGTTCTCTCTCTCTCTACAATATTATAAAAATTGACATCTCATAACATTATAATTTGTACTATTGTTATAACAGCTACAATTATGTGTAACAACACCTATTATTTTTAGATTAAGTATAAGACAAAGCGTATTACCGCCGCTCATATTACATAACTCGAACTTATTTTGTATTCTTATACCAGTGAGGGCTTGTAATATAAATTAGTTACGCCAACTTAACGTGATTGCCATTGATAAAAAATAATATTGAATACAGAGTAATTAAACTCAAATATCCTAGACTTTTAATCTGTTAGCTATTATGTCATTCATATGTTCCAGTAGTGGTCCAAAAGAACTAAAAAAATTAAAATTACGCTTCGCTTCACGCTGTACCCCGCACAAAGTGTGACTGTAAACGTGACTGGTTATGGTTTCGATCCTCACTCTAGGAAAGTGGGGAACGGAGTGCCTTAACACTAGGTTCCCTCTGCCTACCCTGTCGTATGCGGGATTCAGCGTGAAGCTGGTTTCTTTTTTCTCTAAACAATAAAATAAATATGTATTCTACATTATACAATTGTGTCAGTGTTTCAATAGTTGATAACAAGCTAATAACTAATAAGCAAAGTCATGAACATGCGGTCAGAAGCCGTGGACGAGGTTTCTAGCAAATGTTTGCTGCCTTCTACCGTCCGCGGCAGAGTGAACGAGGCTAAGCAAAGTTTCCACATTCACATTATATATTTGTTTTGCAAAACAAACAGCCACTCTCTGAAGTTCCTGCCGATATTATTTTAAATTGCTTTTATTCACACGACCCGAATTATTTATACATTAATGTTCGTCCATTAATGTCAAAATTTAGGTAATGTTTGTATCTGTATAATTTGGTTCAACTCTCATTTTACGTAACCCTTTTTGAGCATCACGCTTGTTCCGTATGTAGGAAATAGCATGGTAGATAATGTTTAGAGAGAAAATAATTTTAAGAAATTTCGTTTCCGTTTCTCCCGTGGGTTCGGCCATTCAATGTTAAAAGTCTTGCATCGTTTTGAAGAAGTGGGACTTTAGTGTTCCGAATAAACTAACATCAATAAATTTAGGATCTCTCTCATTTAAAATAAAAAGTAAAAGAATTACTTAACATTATAAATTGTCACTATTTATTTAATTAATTTTAAGCTGAATAATAGTAGAAAATTTTAATGAATATCATCATGGTGAAAAATTTATAACTAAACTATGTTATTTGTTATTGTTTATTAAGACTGTTTAAATAACAATTTATGCTTTTTATAGGTAAAACGTGAGAGTTACTTCAGGTCGTGTGTTGTGAGAAAGCAACTTGTCTCTACAATTGCTATTCCCTCCATAAAATTAATGTTCCAGAGGAAGGTAAAATATCTGGAAATAGGTTGACATTTCAAATATCCGCTCGACGATAGCGTTCCAAATTGCCTGCAATTGTAGCACTTATATATAAAAGTACGCCCTTATTTCAGAATGCTATATTATGTATTTTGTAAGCAATACAATATATGTATATATAATATATGTAATATATTTTGGAGGCCGTTGTGGGGCAGTGTGAAAGCGTTTGACTAAGATCGCGACAGTTGTGGGCTCGATCCTCACTCGGGGGAATGATTTTATTAAAATAATTTTCATTTCTCCGACCTGATAGACAAAGTATTAGTGTATGTGATATGTGGTACTACCATACCTATAACATGCTTAAGTGAGGAAAAAAAGTGAAGTTGCTAGAAATATTATAAATGTTAAAGAGTTTTTTCTAGTTAACTATGAATCTAAAACAATCACTCTTACATGTATATTTACTTGGGCGAGTATGACGGTATAATAAAAAATTGATATTTTTAAACCAAGTTATAGTAAATGTACTTAATATCCATATGTATATATAGTCAGCATTACATGAAATGGCCACAGTGGTTTCCGCATGGAGCATTTTATGCATACAAATGTTTAAAGCGTTAAATTTTGTGAGTCATGGCCGGTCTCACAAATCATTTAACAAAATGTTTTATTATACCAATAAAATATTAACAGTTAAATTTTGACGTCATCCTTTGCAAATATTATGAAGCGATTTCACGCTTTTTTCCGCATAGGCAGAGGTTCACTTAGTGTTAAGGCACTTCGTTTCCCACTTTCTTCGCTTCGCTTCGCTTTATATATTAGAGCGGAAAAATAAAATTTATATAATCTCTCAGACTCGAACCTACAACCATTGCGTTTACAGTCAGTCGCTATCGAACCGCGCCACCACGACTTTAAGTAAATACCAGTTTTAAATAAATTATATAACTTAATGGCACATAGGTGCTTATTGCTGGCGCGGCTCGTATCAATCTAGGCAAATGTGCAGTCAGGTGTTAAACGTGTTCACTCATTCCGTTGATTGCAGTTAGGAAGCAATTACAAGAAGATATAACGAGTTAAGTAACTTATTTATGTTATAAATTATTTAAATTAACATAAATGAAGAAGTAATATTCTTTTTTTAAATATCGTAAATCTAACATCTATTATTTTTAACGGTTAACATAATTATATTGTCAATTTTTTTAGCTTAATCTTGTACAATTCTAACTCATCCTTTTACCTAGAACTTCCTATATCTATATCTTCTCTGTAATATAATACGTAAACAAAAGCGAACTTTTCGTTTGAAATAGTAATAATTACTATTAATATAATTAATTGTTAAATATTTTTATAAATACGGATAACTTGTATGTCAAAAAAATCATATTTTGCTTCATGAGAACGTATTGCTATGACTTGACTTGTGTTCTTCTACTGCATTGCCATATTATCAAATATCAATCACTCCGCCGTCAGCAACTTCGTTTGTATGGAATTTCGAACTACTATAGTTCTACATGTGGTGGGCCAATCTTCAAAATCAACCATAGTCTAGATCTAGGCAAGATCCTGCCCATTCCTAATGTCTAAACAACCAAAAAATTATATTTAAAATCCGTTCAGTTCAGAGTCTTCTGTTGTCTAGCAGACAAAAATATAAATGGATTAAACGTATCCTATGATTACGAGAAGACATTTACATGTTCCTACTTATTTTTTTTACAAATGAATGTACAGACACATTTTTTTCCTGTTTCATCATAGTAGAATTAAAGATAGATAGACAGATAGATAAAACCCCTTGGCAACTCACGCTCGGCAAACGACTTAGTTTATGATTATGTACATAATTAATTATACTAAATAGTAATTAGTATGGTAAATTTGTAATAGTTTTAATGAATTTACGATCATTTTCATGACATAAAAGTACCAAAACACCGGCGATATCTAAAGTCATATAACTAAACACGTCCTCTAAAAGCTGATTTGATCTCGAGATGCCGTATTTACATGCCAACTAATGAGCCACCGGTTTGGCAAGTCAACAAAGCGATCTACGAAAACTACGCATCTTATACGGACCTCATTTACTCGCTTATAAATTTATACGTAATTAATAAAACCTTATTGTACTTATTATTGTACTTATTATACTTTTACACAAATTCACAACATCAAAGTTCACACATCGCATTATAATAAATTAATGAAAATGACATTTATAATGTCATGATAGCGATTTCATTATAATGATATCATTACTTCGAAATTATATTCAAAACGTAAAACAGCTTTGTAATTCCGAATACCAGAACATTAGCCTTCCCGGGCTTCTGACCGAGCGTGCGGCCATAAATTCATATTAAAATTATTATAGCGTCTAAAATTATAAATGTAGGTGTATGCTTAGCCAATTGGAAAACTATAATTATTCAAATTGCGAGTTAAACCGCTTATTAGCGGTCGATCCAATGAAGCATGTAAGATCTGTTCCCGGGCCCTTCGTGCTTCGGGCGAGCTGACCGGCCGAGCATACTCTAACACTGAATCACTGTATCCACTTTTGACTTACGTACTAGATTAATTTTATCTCCTTAAAGGGCGATGTACTGCATGCTGTACTGGGAACAGTGTTTAAACATTTACTGAAATTTTATACAAATACTCTTTTAGATATATCTATATAAATATATAAGTATTATTACTCTGAACTATGACATACACCTAAATATTTACATAACATTTGTTACAATGTAAGAATCATCAACTAAATTGTGTTACGAAACAACTAACTTTTATCATTAAAAACATATGAATTCTTCTAATAAGATTACGTTTATTTTATCTATTTCGTTCATGAACATTTAGTCATTGACTTGATGTAAACAATATGTAAATTAAATATTTTTATATACACAGTAGAACGAGTGATGTGTTTTAGTTGGAATTTAGTATCCGATGCATGGGAACCTGACACAAGAGAAACCAAGCAGCGCCGGTGTCAGTGTCATATGACCCGAGTATTTCAAAGCCAAGTCGTGTTCTTGCCATTTTATTTGTTCACAGGGTATAAAATACCTTCGCCTATATCAGTGTATTGAACTGAGAGCGTTTGCGTTCACGTGGTAGGGCCGCGTCTAGCGAACTCAACTAAATATTAAAATGTTTAACATTCATTCGACGTTTATATAGAGAAATAACATTCATATATCTTAATTGATATAGAGCTTATAAAATGTATTTCTCATATTAATTTTATTATCATATAGTTTAAATAATTTAAAAATTAATTACATTTTCTTGTCACATACCCATAATTCGGAGCTTCCAGAAGAAGTGCTACCGCTTCCAAGGCGATTGTTACGATACATTTCTCACTGAAAAACTAATGTCAATCTTGAGGAAGCTCACTAATCAATTGTTGTGGGTAGATATATCATGAATAGGAGAGTTTCCATTAAGAATATTTGTCACTTCACATTATCACTAGAATAATATTCACAAATCCTAAAGTAAATCACAGAATATCTTACTCTTAGTTAATATGTAAATCTGGCTCTTAGAAATTAACAGGAGAGATTATAACAACTTATACAATAAATTAAATATTTAATATTGATATTTCAATAGAGCTGTACACCTGTTAGTTTTGAAATGGCATACGTGACTCAAGTAGGTAAGTTATCGCTAAACTCCAAAAACATAACACACTTATCGGATATCGCGCACAATCGTCGTCGACAATTATCAACGAATCCATTCTATTTTTATTTGATAATATATCACAATCGCCTTGAACGTTAGCCATTACTATTTTGCATGTATTTGCATGAGTAAAGTGTTAGACTAAGCTAGCTATACAAGGCGGAAGGAATTATTTATTGCATGTCTCGTAACTCTACTTTGTCAAGTATTTTCTAGGACTTGTTATTTTAATATTAATTTTAATGTTAAAACAGTTTTATTTGTTTCAAAACATATTATTTACAATGTCATTTATGTGTAAGCATATTATTTTTAGTAAAATTTAATAATGTTATTTAGGCATTACTAGTAAATATTTAGTTATTATGTCTTAATTAAATAGATTACATCACAGCAAAAAAGAAAGAATTACTTAATTAAAACTTCACTTATCTATGAGTGAGCAACTGAATGGTCAGTTAAGTAACTCTACGTTTAATAACAAATAGCATTTCCGCCAATTGCTGTTACCGGCACAGATGCACAGATTCAATAAAAAATATAAATATAACTTTAAGTAAAACCAATTTAAGAATATATTGTCTTCTTTAAAGTTATTTAGCTAATAATATTTCACCTACTTGTTATTTCATATGTAAATCATATAAGTGTTATACGATAACAACCAGTAAATTTTAGACTCTACCAATATCAACACAAAGACCCACAGAAAGATTTATTTAAAGACCATATTAACGATTTTGTGTGAAAATAGTAATTCGCAATATATTACAAAGACGCGAGGGTATTTCGCGTGCGCGTAGGCCGGTCGGCGCGCGCGTCCACACTGCTCTCGGCTCTCCTAAGTTGCCGGCTCACTACTCACTACTCAGCCTAGCACTGGTTCCGTGGTTCGCGAGATTGGCCGAAAGCCGAAGGTACTTCGACGAGCATTGCACCTGACACACACCCGCATATCCCAACACCACCCACTAAAACATTTAACCATGCTGTGAAATTTTAAAATCCGTACATATTTTTAGTAGGTACTTCCATTTCCAAAAAGAATAATCCTTTGTCTGTCTTTCAGAACTTCTAAAAAAGAATGTATTTTACAAAGTTATTAGAATCGTGAGCTTATTATGACAGATAGCGCAGAGAGTATTTTCTTAAAGTAGATTTTTTTTAGCTTCAAGCTTCATCCCGAATATAGCAGCGAAGAAAAAAGTCACCTAGTGCTAAGACACTCCGTGGCACACTATTCGTCAAATTTTCGAAACATTGCGTGTTAAGTGGGGGAACGCAACGTTTTGCCTTGTTAGCAGGCCAAAAAAAAGGGAACATATACGCTTTTCTGCTCGAGAGCTTCAGTTGAATCATAATTTTATAATTTAATAAATTTTGAAGCATGAAGCGTTGCAATAGTTAAAAATTGTAATGAGTAATAAGTATCATATCTTTACGAAAATTACACTCAAAACTTGTGAAAGATATTTATCAATGTCAGGTCGTACTAAATAAAAGAACGGCGGAATGCTTTTAAAATACAACGTAAAACATTCACGCTGAACTCATTCATCAGATTCGAGTAGCGTTCAGGGCTCGGGCACCTTTCCCAGTAATTCCGGCGTGCAAGCGGCCTCTTCATTTGCATTTTGCACCCGCGCGGCGAGGCACAAACCCGGCCTACTACTGCAAGTGCTCTTACTAAAATTCACCATTTCGACTTTGAACAGTTGAGAAGTAAATTTTGGTTACTTTTTTACAAATAACAATAGTAGGATTTTCAGGTTAATATATGCTATAATTATTTAAGGTTTACCTTCTGGACCATGCCAGGTAGAATATAGAGCCTATAGATCGCCACCCCTTTCTTGATTTACGATTATTATGTCATACTACGTGCTGGATAATAAACAGAATGCCACACTTGTCTAACCATAACGGAAACACGTCTCCTGGCACATTATCATTTAAAAAATCCTAAACAAAGTTGAATTTAGCCTAATGTGACTTTAGATTATTCTTTAATGGTGATAATTTATAAACTACTAAATATTATGTAAAGTCGTAATATTATTGTTATTTTTGTACCCCCTAAACAAAGCACCTCACGCGATTACGTTTAATTACTTATATATAAAAACGTAAAAATCACTAGGACTTTTAAATTAAATTTAATATGGCATTCAAAATTCTTTCTGGGGTGTTGTTTACGGATGAAACACAGAGTGCGCGCGCATCGATCAATCAAAATATGATGTACATAGCCTTATCTCTAAGTTCAAGTATTACTATATTACGTAAATCTATCTAATCCAATAGAAATCTAATCTATTGTAAATTCTATGTTATCCTAAGACTTCCTCAATTAAATAAGAAGCCTCGCGTAGTACCTTTGTAGTTAAAACTGTGGTTTCATTTAAAATGGTGCTGACCAAAACACTCTGTATATACATTATACATACATTTGTATGTATATTTAGAAGCAGCTTTTTATTATCAATTGTAGTTATATCACAAAACTTCAATGATCCTCCTACATTTACTATAGAATTTATGGGATTTTTACGACCCAATATGTTTTAAAAGAAGGTAACGGTGTTGTAAGTGATGTTCGTGATTTGGAACTATCAATACTAAAATACATTTGGAAACCCCTATAGTGATATAGTTCATAAAACTAATAGTTGTTGGGCAAGTTTTTAATATATGAATTCCTATTTCGTGATTGTAAGCCATAAATTATAATTATTATAAAAAAATAATATATTTATTTACAAAGAGTAAGAAACTATTAAAATTAAGTATTATTTACTAAATATTTACTACACAAGTATACGATTGTTTTAATGCTGTTATATCTTAGATAGAGCAATAAAGTGCTTTTATAGCTCCACATAGTGCATAGCTTTTCTATATTTTATTTTATTTTCCAACAAATATATTAACTAAAGTAAAGTAAATAAATGAAAAATAATCATGTTCAGTATATTCGAGATCAATATAATAGTAATTAATATTTTTCGCTCGAAGTAAGCAATTATAATAGTGATAAATACTATTTTATTCTTAAACAATTATGTCAAAATTTAAAATGTTATTATTACTATAATGTTTAATCCAACGCCATCTAGTACAATTTAATTTTATCTCGTCATCGTATAGCAGTAAAACATGCGCAAGCGTCCATTTGTTGTTAAGATTAAGAAACCCTTGGGTTTACCTAGATGGCGCCACCAATTTAGCATAAACTATAAAGAAAAACGTTTTTTTTTATTAATGTTTTATAGATTTTGTATATGACCTTCAGTTGTTGCAAACATATTCCGTATAGGTAATAGTAGTTTTACAAGATTATATAATAAGGAAAAACTAAAGAAATATTGATAGCGTATAATTGGAGACTAATAAGTCTAGATTATTTTATTTCTGTTTTATTTTTATTATTTTATTCTTTATGTATACTTTTTTATTAAATAAATCACACCACGGACATTGGTAGTCCGTGCCCTTTGCTGCCCTTTTTATGTTTTTGTTTTTTGTGATTTTGACTTGTTTATATTTTAATACACAACAGAGGAATTGAAAATTTCATTTAATATTTTATGTATACTTTAGCAATTAGCGGAGTAAGTAGAGAGGAACACTGTGTATTCTGGTGGCGTATCAAACTTCACTCATATCAAACGAGAAAAATAAAAATAATAGGTATATAATGAAACTTTTGCGCAAAGCACAGTAAGGACTATAACAATATTTGCCAGAGATTGCTATTACACCATAAATTACAATGACTAATTATCTTTTAGCTATTTTTTTAGTAGAAATGAATTAAAAATAGTCTCATGGGAAGTACTTCATATCATCTATTAGACACCAACATCAACAGGAAGATTGCGAACGTGTTGTCGGTCTTCGGGGACTTATATGCCATTTGGGATATAGGGAGGTTACTTGAAACACTAGCTGTATTTTAAGTCAGCATTAACTCAAATAACCGTATGATGAAACTCGTAGCTGATATAATATAATACAATTATATCATTTAATACAATATCTTACATACCTTGCTCTCGCAGCCAGTGTGGCAGACATATTTGCAAACTGAAAGGAAAAATTTCTATTAATTTAAAATTCAAAAAATCTTTAACATAATATTTACAGTATATTAGTGTTTCAACTTTTATGTTCTATTATATTTAAGTTTAAGCGGGCGAAGTCGCGTTTGGGTCCCTAGTATAAAATAAAATATATATTGAAAAAGTACGTAGTTACTAATTCTGTCGAATATTTATAAAAACTATGTAGATACAGAAAGCAAAACGTCAGCCGTGACATTCAAATTAAATATTCGTCTGGAGTTCTAGTAATTTCGTAGTCATTGAACTTTTAATGTCAGTAGGTACCATGAAATTAATTAGAAATGAAAGATTTTCAGATCTAAAACGATTTATTGAGAGAAGTGGGAACTATTTTGATTTTCAGTAGTAGGTACCATTCCTTTTTTTATTATTTTTACTATCGATATTTATTTCAGTAATGGTGTGGCATATCCATGTCATGTGTAAATCGCTAAATCTCTAGTGATGTACATATGTATATTAAATATTTTAACATGTTATATAAATAAGGTTCAAAATCTTAAAATAGATACTTATATTGCAGTAGCTATTAAAAAATATAGATAAAAGCTCTCTTTGGTTTCTAAATTATTTGTGGACATACCTCTACAGCAGCTACCCTGATTTTGCACTGGTTGATGACACCATTGACATGGTCTTGCCTTTTTAAAGAACTTGCTGCGGAATACATGGGTCTGCGGGACTCCCTCTTTCTGTAACAAATTTTTAATGTAAATATTTTTTGCTATAGCAGCATCTCATAGTATGTAGCAAATTAATTACTACAAACTTTAAAAAAATAGGAGTTATGTTAACATTTTTATAAAATACCTTAATATAAAAACGTAAGCTTCGTCACGCGGCTCGACCAGCGGCCACCCCGCGCTTACTTACCTGCCCTACACCCGACATCCCTATCCTTAACAACCCATAATGTTCTAAAGCGCCTTAGGAGGCGCCATTCAAATTTAGACTACTATTGACCATTCCATAGAATAATATTTTTTATTTTATTATTTAACGTAACACTTTTAAATCTTTAAAGTTTATACATAAGTAAAACCGGATGTTCAAATAAGTCAAAAAAATTAAGATCCTTTAATTGTTCACGAAACAATAAACAGGTGATAAATTTAAAGAGGACGAAGTTTGAACGATATTTTAAATGAATTACATACATTTTACAATTAATATCGTAGCATGAATCATGATCAATATAATGTAAACAAATCTTTCATTCTATAACAAATATTGACCAACCAACATCTGCAAATCAAATATAACTTATACCTACATATGAGAAATCACTCTTCATAAATGTAACGTAGGCCTGTGTTGTGGCATCATGGCGTGCAATATGTGCAGATTAGTCACGCGAAGTGCCTGCAGCAGACCAAAGGCTTTGTCTCAGAGCATGAGAGCTTCCAGTGCTCTCATGCTTCCAATTATAGTGCAATGACGTCACAGAACAGCACAGGCGCCGGCGCCGACGATAACGGTGCCATTTGCGGTCCAGATGATACGAATACTGTACATTGATTCCGAATTTAACATACCATATCTCATCATGCTGCTATACTTTAAATATATACATTACAATAATATTTTATTATTGAAATACATTTAAATTATAATTAAGTATACTTATTATATAAGAGCTATGTGTTAATTATTTTACGTAATTTGTAAGTATAACTGACAAACAGTTAGCACAAAAAAACCTTTTTTTAAACTTCTCTATGCTTCGTTGTAAGGTTAACAAATTATATATGGAACAGAAGGCATACTGCACATAATTTTTGATTTCTATCACCTGCTTAGTATCTATTGAGCGCAGGCCTACACCCGTGCCATGAAGAAGTCGACAAAAAAGCACGGTAGCCCTACAGATACTATAGGGACACATTGAGATGTGAACCAGTCGCCTGGCGCGGCGCACACGCCCCATTAGCTGATTGAATCAAATTTCAACGAACAGCTGTTCCTGATGCTTTGATTCATCGATGCATCTAGTATACATATGTATATACAAATACACATTTTAATGCATTATTAATTTATTAAAAGGAACTACATATCTAATTTCATTATTGTGTTTCAAGTCCTATGTAATATTGAAACAATGCTGATATTATATTTATTTTTGTCTAAATAAATAAATTATTATTAGCAATTCAATATCAATATCTCTATTTGAGTGAAAACTAAATGTTTAGTATATTTTTATTTATTTATTTTTCGCTTCGTTGTGATGAAATAAGGTTATATAATTAATTTAAACTATTTCAGTTGATAAACTATTACTGTCTAGTGGTAACAATTCGAAACGACTTTTTTGATTAAGGAACAACTCTACAGTGAAAAGTGAGGATAAAAACAAAGCGATCAGTGTCGGAAAGGCGATAAATCAACGGAAGCGGTGCGCTTTGATATTGAATTCCATTGTTTTGTAATAGTACACGTTGTTATCATTCTCTTATTGATATTATATACATCTCTACGTTTTATAAGCTAGAATCAAAAAATCTAGTAAGAGAATCTTTGCTTTTCATTTTTGTTCTGTTTCAGAATTTCTACTGAACATAACACCAAACAAATTATACGTGAGAAACGCTTACCTCAATATAAATAATGTTTCTAATGGGACTGGAACCAACAAAACTGACTAAAGTATTATGAGTTATTTTATATATATTTTTTTAAATAAACCAAATTATATCACAACTCCTCTTTAAATTATACTTGTTAACTGAACCTAGTATGCTACATGTGCGCATATAGTAAAAGATAAAAAATATTAACAGTTTAATCTGCTTAGTGCTTACATAGAATAAGCTCTAACAAAGCTTTTATCATTAAGTATTAGGTAAGTATGTATTCGTTTATTGGTTGTGTAACTTATGAAAATACAACTTTAACATAAAGCTTCAGTTGCTCAAATAATGCCTCTCTGATAAGCGATGACATAATTATTCTATTTTAGTGATCCACTTTTCCTTATCAAGCAGTAGATTCAAGCTGTTGCACTTTCGTAAGCTTGTACGAGCTCTTTTAAAGGAATCCGCTTCTACGTGACTCAAAATTACAAATCAGACTTAATTTCTTTATAAAAAAATATGGAATTTTAGGAACAATCGAGTGATCCCGGAGCGGCAATTTCTAAAGGTGTTTGTGAAGAGACGTGAGAAGCTTTATATTAAAGGTTTCTGTGGAAGCCAAATAAAAATTGTCTCACGCACAGTAGGTCTCTACACCTAGTCATATTACACTCGTGTACGATTCCCAGTAACATATTCAATACAAATTAATCCACAAGAGTGCGTGAATGCAATGCATGATGGGCCAGTTCGATGCTACTATAACACTGTTTACAATGTAAACCACAGCCTGACTATTTATTGCGTAACTTATATCAATAGCTATTTCCATAAGGTCTATCCGATATATTTTTATTTCGCACGTTACTGGAAAAATAAGATAATAAATAAAAACGTTTCCAGTACTTATGTACAGAGTTGAGAGAATTAGATTTGTTAGAAAATTTAGCAATTTTAACAGAAATTTCAATGACTTTTAGTTAAGAGATAACAATGGGCTGTAACTCTCGTCAGCAATCTTAATTGCTGCTTTCAATTAATGTTTCCCCTTGACCATAAATAACGTTGTGCTTGAAAGTAAGTACAGCGCAGTCGCCCGTCACTTGAATAGACAATCATTTGCAAATGTCCAATACTTTCCTTTACATGCATAATGTATTATACTTGGAATAAATAGTTGGTGATGCTTAAGCTTTATCTACTACAGTATTTGGTGTAGAAAAAAAAGAATAAAGAGGAGTTTTTGTGAGTTTGACGTATCTGTCTGTCTGTGGCACCGTAGCTCCTAAAGGAATAAATTGATTTAAGTGCAGATTTTTTTATCGAAAGTCTTGTTCATCGCTTTGTTTCTTAATTACGAGTATGTTTTATGAAAATCGGATTAGTAGTTTAAGAGCTATTAGTAGTTTGGCAAGAAGGTAATGTTATTTTTTGGTTGGGTCGGAAATTTGTTTTATTTAAAATTTTTGCTAGTTTAATTAGGGCGCACTACAAGATTGGACACCATGGTCAGAAGCTGTCACACTTACGAGTAAGTTTATTACCACCCAACACGCAATTATAAGTGTGCGATCTATAATCTATACATTTCTTATGTACGATAATAATTTATACAAATGGAAAAGCTCAATATATTATTTTAACTTCAAAGTAATTAGTTTTAGTTTTAATCAGATATTTATTAAATATGGAGAATGTTATAACAAGGCTTCCTTAGTTGTTACGCAAAATGTTTTACTTTATTATAAAATTTCCATTATGTAAAGTGCAAAAGAAAGACAATATTAATTCAACTTTGGATATTATTCTTGTAAGAACTAAGTAAATACAAAATTATATGAAACCACATCGAAATATTAGTAATTCCAAAACAACAGTAACAAATAGTAGATGCGTGCTGCAACCTATTAATGCAATACGATTCGTGCATGTGAGTTGTGACCCTCATGTCACGTATATAATTATAAAATTGCATCGTAAAACTAATTATATAATGTATCTATAGTACAAACAAAATAACTACTATATTATTGTACAAATAAAACAACAAATGCACAAACAGTAAGTTCATAAAGGAATCAAAAGAACCATTCTAAGAAATTCCGATAATAAAATAAATGACAGAGGTCACGATGGGTGCCATTTCGATATTGATATATAGAAACCATATCTACTAATAATAATTTCATAGTTACAATAAACTCTATATAGTTTTATTCTTTTCTTTTTTAGTTCACGCTGTATCCCGCACACAGTAGAATAGGCAGAGGGAACTTAGTGTTAAGACACTCCGTTGCCCATTTCCGCCGAATTCTGGAGGCATTGTGTGTGGCAGCGAAAAAATGAAAATATTAAATATTTAATTTCCTCGAAAGGGGATTCAAACCCACAACCTGCGCTACGACTAACTTCCGGTAGTTTTATGACATCCATACCTATATTATAAATTCGAAAGTAACTCTGTCTGTCTGTGTGTCTGTCTTTTACGCAATCAGGGCCAAACCGCTACTTTAATTGTGGTAAAATACTCATATAGAGATACTTGAGGGTCTCGGGATAAACATAGGATACTTTTTTTCTCATATCTGTAATATTTTCGATATATACTAATATATTAAAATACTTAATAACAACCGTTGCTATGCGACCGTTGCTAGGCAACGATTTGCAAAGTTTGTTGTTAAAAACGCCACCCAAAATGAGCTTGCTTAACGCATCTCTCTATTGAAAACTGAAAATAATGTCATAAATATAATTAATAAATATTCGTATAGTTCAAGCGGGCGTAGCCGCGTTCGGGTCCACTAGTCTTATTATATATTTAATATGGGTAGGTACGTACGTACTTACAAGGTAACTCAAGGTTGTTCTTAATTTTATAAAACATTACATTTTCAACATTATTAAAACTGAATCTATAGATTAAAAAAATATTTCAATCATTTAAAATGGCAAGCTACTATATTAACTAGTTTAACAAGGAATCTATAGTTTCAAAATATTTTATTCGAGCTTATATGGAAGAGTGAATAGGGGCCCGCAAAAACTGTTGGCATAATGGAGGAAGTCTACACATATCTTCCGTTGTCGTGCCAGTACCGAGTACCGACATGAATTCCACCCGTATACGGCGCAGTGAAAGCCAATTTCGTGGGGTAATAAAGGATGTTTCAATATGCAAAGACATTAGATTTAAATCGTATGGCGGACACACTTTGTTAAAAGAAAGATTAGGAACGACCCGAATGAGAAATGTAACTTATAACAGAATATTTTATTAAATTAGTGAATCAATTTTACATTTTTAAATATAAATTATTATAAAAAATACATTTAAAAATATAAAAAAACCACTCTTCCGAGGGCAGGACAAGGGTCCAAGCCATCGGTGTCTAGGGCTCCAGAGAGAGGAACCTCCGCACAATACGCGCCGTCTTAAGTAACACCGCCTTCTGTAACTTATTATTGTTCAATTTATTCTTTACACTTTACTGGAAATGTAATCAAACGTTGGCAGCTGTTGATACAGATGTTGGTACACATCTGCTTGCGAAATAATAACTTGGGCAAGTATTTTTAGTAAACTTGTGTAGTTCTTTTGAAATTGAATCATGAAACTGAAATTCAAATATTACATTTAATTTGACAGTCACTAAATATACCAATAATAGGAATGTAATAAAACAACAAATAATATTTTCAGGTCGTCGCGTAGTAACGCAGCGGCACAAGGGCGTGACTGTAACGCGAAGGTTGTGGGTTCGATTCCCACTCGAGGAAGTAAAATATTTATTAACGTTTATATTTCCATTTCTTCACTCTGGTGTCGAATTCGGCAGAAAGTGGGAAACGGAGTGTCTTAGCACTAGGTTCCTTCCGTCTACCCTACTGTGAGCGGGATACAGCGTAAAGCTGGTAAAAAAATCATACTTTATAAACCGTAATATTAAAAATGAAAACAATTAATAATAGTTACGTTTGTTCCATGGTTAATGAGCTAAACCATTAAATTAGATTAACTTTAAGTTTTTTACTTTGTGCACCTCAACATCGTTGATTTGTTATGTTTGGAATTTTAAAATATACCGACAACTAGTTAACGACAAAAGTTTTAATCAAAAATCTATTAATCTTCGTTAAGACTTGCATTTCACGGCGTGTTTCAATTAAATTAAATCTTGAATAGTTATATTCGGCCCCTATATGCGGAGTGAAAGACAAGTTCAAACTTAATAAGCACCAATTGTCAATAGCATATGGAGAATTTTTGATAGTTAAAAAAATAAAATATGATATAGTTACTATTAATTTATAAAGTTATATGTAACTTTAACCGTTTCTTGAAAGAATGAGCACAAAGCCACTATATACCTATCTTAGATAGGTACGTAGAGATGTTTGTTCAGTTTTGTAATTTTACAGTGACGCCTTCTGTACATGGCGTACTCTAATGCTTTACGCAATTTTGTAGGTAAATCAGTTTAAAATATGAGGAATTTTATTATATTAAAATATGTTTACATGAAATTAAAAATCATTGCTTTGCCACTCGATTTATTTCCACCTAGACCTATTTACTATAAAGATATGTAAATCTCATTTAATAATAAAATATAATTTAATATTAAAATATATACATATTAGAAGTATGATAACATTGGAAAATATATCCTATGTATTAATATTCAAAGTGATGATAAGGACATATCACTAGGAACTAAAAAAATCATGTTTAATTAAAAATTAATAAATCAATAAATGTTGGTAGGTATATAGTTGATATTATTATTGATTATATTATTTATAAATCTGGATAATTTTACTAAGGCCAACGACTTTTATATGCAAAGGTAAGGGCCACCGCAAACCATCCGTGAGCAACCTTCTATTGTTTTACCTAAATGTATCATTTTCGCGTTGGTCATAACCGTAACCATACTTTAGTATATACAACTCTTATTCAAGTACTTATTTTAATGAGAAAGATCATTTTTGACTTTTCTTAAGTGAAAAGTATGTATGTATATAAAATATGTATACAAACAGTTAAATTAATTTACTATTACTATTATATTATATTTATTTTATTTCCAAACAAAAACCATAGACAAAATAAAAAAAAACAAAATGGGCATGTTTAATGATATTGTCTTTTATAAAAACAAGAAGGAATGTTAAGGGACTCTTAAGAGGTAGCTATAGCTAATCGGATTGGCTCTATTATAATAAGGTATTCTGTTTCGTAATGTATCTAACACCTATCCACTTAAGTGTTAAGTCTTTGGTGTTCTTTTAAATTCGCAAACTAATCGCACTTAATAATTAATTCTTATTTATGCGAACAATTCTTTTTGTTACGATAAGAGGTTTAATGTTGCTATAATAAAACGTAGTGAATTTTATTACAGGTTTAATATATTTGAGTATTCTATAATTAGATTTTGCTACATATGACGTGAGGTTTTTTAATAAGTCGTAGGCCAAATGTGAGAAACGAAAAAAGGATTAATATGGCATTTTTAGCATTGAAAAAAATGCTACAAAGTAAAATAACATTTAAAAGAATTGATCTAATATTGCCATTTTAGTTATAGAGACTAAGATACAGTATTAAGATATAGTAACTATAAACATTAACAATTTTGAAAAAAACATTACAAAAATCCAACGTATAATGACAGCATTTGTTTTAAAATAAAAAAAAATCTATTTTATATTTTTATTATGTACAATGTACATACATAAATGATAAAATATTTTCGAAGTCAGTAAGATTTTTTATATGACTTCTAGAATTAATGAAAGTAATTAAATATAATTAAGTTCGTCAACATCCTATAATTGTTTTATTTATAATATTCATTTATTTAAGAAAACATTGTATATATTTATATTGTAATAGTGTATTCTTTATTTATGTATAGCGATGATAACTTAATTGGTATGGTGTCAGCAGCTGTGGATGTCGGACGAGTGACATGAAACGAGGACGAGAACTGCATTGGCGCAGTTGATGTGATAGACACGTGATAGTCAAGGCTTCAGGCCACACTTGGATTAAGATTTTTGTTTAAGATATCCTTATTTCTTATTTCATTGGGTCCTATTACATAACGCACGAGGTTTGGACGATAAATAAAGTCTCAATATTACTGGGTGCTCCTTTTTCCTATAGATATTTAGCAAATGCAAAACATTTTTGCTATGTCATACATATGCATGAAAATAAAAAAATATGCTGTATACTAACATAAGAAAGATTTTTTTAGTGTCGCTAATTATTGACTTTTATTTATTATCTCATTCGGAATTATTATTATGATTATAAAAGGTATCTATGTAAATATTGTTTTTTTTTTTCAATTATGTACGTATTTACTGTGTAAATGAATCCGTAAATGTAGTTAAAATTAGATGCATTATGTAATGTAATAAGTGTACAGTAACAAAGAGCTTTCATCTTTTTATTTTAGTTACCAACAGCCGAGATGGACTTTGTCTCTGTCAATGTAACTAAATGGGAAGATATAATCTCAAAGACTATTCAGTAAGCTTAAATCATTTGGAAAATCGAATAGACATCTAACGGACCTCCCAAGTAGCTCACTTGGAAATTCAGGAATTATGCCATTAACACTTGCAACTTGCATAAAAATTTAAGAACTATTATAAAAACACCGGTCAGTACAGGGTAAAATACTTATTAAGAAACTTAATGTTAAAAATGTTAAAAAATAATTAAGTTTGTCACATTTTATAACTGCAGGTGCACGGGAAGTACTCTATGGTTTTGATTACGTGGCAAATTTCATACAAAGTACAGCAAAAACTATGCAGAAATATTTTTCCTGCTCTCCAAGGGACCTCATATTTGAATATTTGATATTAATTTTAGCTTAATAACTTCACGCGATCTTGAGATAAATGTTTTTGACAGACGGAGAACAAAGTCATTCCAAAAAGGTTCCGTTTTAACCTTTTAAGTTACGGGACCTTAACAATATATATTTTTCACAATATATTACAATTTACATCTCACTTTACGTTTATTTATTTTTTAATTTAACTGCCATGAATTAACTCAGTTGGATACAATTAAATAACAACATTCAACATACGATAGGGTTTTTGTAAATAGCTTCCATACAAAAGAAACAATATTTATTATTTATTTACGTCAAGCATTGCGTGATTTAAATGATTTTTCTAATATGTTTTATTAAAAAATTACAATGCGTGTAATGTTCCCCTTTCAAAGCGAGACTCTTTGTGACGCTCTTGACATCACCACGCGGGAACGATTTGTTCACTAGAAAAACTAGTCAAGGGTTATTTTGCGGTTACATTGTGTCGAGTTTAAGTCTCATAAATTATGGTGCTGCACTCTAAAGTTAGGAGCTCAAGCACCAGGTGGTCGCGGCTATTTTTAGTCTTCTGTTCATGAACCATTCATGAACCATGGAAATAAATTTAATTTTATGACGTCCATACGAATCGAATTTGAGTGGTAAAATTAATCAATTTCAGTTCTGTATACAAACAAAAATTTAACGTTCCAGTTAGGTATAGGTAGACGTAGCTATTTTAGTTTTTTTAACAACAAACTGCGGGTTGACAGCTGCTAAGCATGTTTCGCGATGCGTTACATTTTTTTCAAAGACCTTATGTTAGAGTTAAAATTTCATTACCGAAATTTTATACATAGGTGTAATTCTATACAAGATATTAATTGCATGTCGACAGTAAAATAATTGTATATTTGATAGTTTCATAATAATATAAATATCTATTTGAGATGAAACGGCTCCTTTGAACGCGTATAAGTAGCAAATTGACCAGTCGGTAAATACGTCCGTTCTTAAGTACTTGAACAGTAATCATAATGAAGCCCAGAACCGTTCCTGATCTGTTCATTAGAGGCCTCGTTAAGTACCTGCGAGCTGCCCGGTGCCCCTTCGTCTGACTTCCGGTCAACACTCCACTCACTTTAGGCAGTTCCTGTACAACGCAACATCCTGTTGCAATAATATTATCAAATTAGATCGAGATGTAATAGGTATTCATTCATTTTCTTTACTTATAGTTAAATTAATAATGTACAAAAAAATCTATGCAACGTATGTATTTACATGCAGGTAGGTACATATTGTGCTCTTATTTTTTAAATACATAGTTTAAACAATTTTCTACATTGCAATTTAAATAATAAATTAAACATTCTGATTCGGCGTTTAGTTCTGCCACTCAACACGCTATGCCTCCGGAATTCAGCAGAAAGTGGGGAACAAAGTGTGTTAACATTAGGTTCCCTCTGCCAACCCTGTGCGGGATACAGCGTGAAGCTGTTTTTTTTTTAATTAAACATTAATTTATTATAGGCTAGAAATAAAACACAATTAAACCTTCAGATCGCTACAAAAACGTAATTTAAACCGCTTCTATAAGTCGATGACTAATACGTGCCTAAAACGTTTAGCTTCAACGCTTCAAAGAATACAAACAATACTTAAGTAATGTGACAAAGAGATTTGCCTGTCATCAAGAGTGAGGATTAATCCTGTTCTTATAGCCGATGGAAGAGCAGTGGTTAAATTAGAAGGTCTACTCCTAAGGAATGTATCGTAAATCATCCAGTGTAGCCTTTAAAAGAGCCCGACAAGTTGCTTAAAATACCCACTATTGGTTGTTATCAATAGAATGTTCACAATAAAAGGCAATATGTAAGTAGAAGGTATAAGTTTACGTTTTGAGAGCATGACATTCTTTGAACTTGATAATTTGTTTGTACTATAGACTTATATATATGGTTTTGGTTATTTATTTGTCATTTATTTTGTTAAATGCTTCTATTATTTCAAGGAAAACGCATAAAAAAATATTTTTTTACACTGCAGTAGGTAATAAATACTTATCATGCTTGAAAAAACATCATAAAATAATACAAATAATTACGTTATAATAAATAATAAATGCAAGCAGTTTTTTAAATACCTTACCCACTGTATTAAACGTTTTATACATAGCTTTAATTTTGTTTAAATAACTAACAGTATCTATTAAAATATCTCACATAACTATATTATATCTAAACGAGAACAATGCAACCCAACATGTGTATTAGCTAATTACATGGACATGTCAAAAGAGCCGCTCGCTGAAAGGCCTTTTGTCCGTAGCGCACGCTTCTTAGGCTCGAGACAAACATATTCTATTTTATATATATATATCTATAATTTGTATAGTATACATTTGTTTTTCATTATAAATATACGCATATATATCGCAAAGATAAATAATTACTGAGACTAGGAGTGCATTGTCCGTAGCTATTGTAATATGTTGAATTCAAATAAGGTTGGGGAAATATTTATATATTTTCATTTCTTCACTATGATATCGAGACAAAACACGGCGTTGACTTCCGCCACTCAACACGCAATGCCTCCAGAATTCGGCGGAAAGTGGTGAGAGGAGTGTTTTAACACTAAACTCCCTCTATCTACGCTTCTACTTGCGGGATACACCACAAAGTAAAAAAAAAACTTCCAAACCGCACATTACCTTTAAATTTCAACACGTGTAATGTTCATACCAAATAATAACGGTACGATTGGCGTACAATAGCTCTTTTGACGAAAATAATGAATAACAAAGGCTACAAATTTACAGTCAAGCTAATTTGCAAGAGTATTATAAACGAAAAGCAATACGAATGGTGGAGGTCAAGGAAATTGCATAAATTTCACGATAAATTATCAATAACAGTACAATGTATATTGGGTGACAGTGAACTTGTCGCCGTTTGAGGCGGAGGCCGAGGCGCCGTCCCGTGGGCGGTGCACTTGTTCTTGCGCAACTATTTGAAAATCTTAGGCCTCCGTGCGCACATATGACAGTGCTTCGAACTCGCATCACCATTCACCACATTAGCATTCTACCGTTAACTCTACTTGCCAAGGCACTCTAATGATACACACAAAACAACTATATTAGTGCTTCTATAATACACATATGCAACTGTTACTATTTATTTTCTTTTTCAATTGTGAATTTGCAAATTTTTTTAGTTTATTTATGTTATAGTAAACTTAAAGACATAAAAGAATCCTGCTTATCAATACCTATAAATATTATCTACGTATATAAATCCGTTCCGTTAATTGGTAATAAAATTCAATGTCAACAGTAATATTGTCATATCATTTAGTAATAAAATTAAATTCAAACTATTGTTAAAACTTTAAAACATGTGCATGCTATTTACATGGTATTTACATAGCATGGTACATAAACATACATATATAAATTCACCTTAGAATCGCTGCCAGTTAGAAATTTACACAGAAATATTGCAATGGCGTCTTTCTAGAATTTTATCGCTCTACCATTCTAAAGAAATTAGTAAATTAATTAATACACACTTTTATACAGCATATTGTAGGTCGTTTTATTTCTATCAAAAACAGGACTTTAGTTCCAATTTTATGTACCTAGGCTTTCACACCACATACATCCTATTACAAAAAATATATAAAATTTTACATAGATACGCAATTAATATTTATCACTTTAATTTAATATGTTAATCGTTCAAATGTATATAAAATCAGGTCTACCTTTATCGCTGTATGTTTTTGAATGCATAAGGTAACATCATGAGTGCACTAATTACATATTTTTAAAGCAACGCGCGGTCTCTATTAAAGTGCTCATGAAGGTCATCAATGCGTTCGGAAAATATAATTACCTAGATAGCGTAAATTACGAAGCGCATACAGTTTAAAATAAGCTTGTATTTTATATATAACAACTTCAGACCCAAATGCGGCTTCGCCCGCTTCATTTCATTGTTATCATAGCCTATGTGTAAGCTATATTAATGTAAAGTTTTATTTAAATCAATTTCCTGGTTTTTGCGTGAAATGGGTAGAAACATCCATCTTCACAAACTAGCATATTTTTAATGTTAGCAGGAAGTGGTATTCCTAAAATATTCCATAAAGGTAAATTATAAAAAGCTAAGATAATCATAATCTAAAAATTACTGTCCAATGAATTAAAGGAATGTTCACCGATGTTGAAGATCAATTATGTCTCATTGTCTTCATTTAAGCTTAATACGAGAGTCCGTATGGGAACTGGGATGCACTAAATTTCTAGTTTATAGTAGAGTAAGTAAATATTAATTATACTTAAAACTTCTTGAATTAAAGTCCTTTAGAAAAATCTTCTATCAAAACCTAAGTAATAATTTTTTTAGCATTTTCCTTCTTACAATATTAGTAGCTCTTATACGGTTTATATTGAACTGGATCAGCCTGTTAGTCTTGTGGTTAGCGACTTCTAAGGCTGCGGGTTCAACCTCAAAGATATATGCAACAGAATTTATATTATACGTACTTCATTTTATTTACTTTAGAATCACAATTTCATTATTTACATACATTTATAGCTTTATCAGTTGTCTCATCACGCAACAGACTCTACCTACATTGAAATTTAAATAAATACGTTTAGTCTTTATACATAATAAACATGTATTACAAAAATATACAATACCCCTGCATAATTCTTAAATGATTAGATATACATAATTTGTTTTAATTTTTATAAAGAAAATTGTAGTTTTTATATTTTAAAATAATTACTTATATCACAAAAAAAATTAAACATGTAAAATTTAAAAACAATAAAATATTACCTGTATTGTAATATCTTCATGCTACTTTATGTTTGTTTAAAGATATTTATTTCCATTAAAAACACATAGGCCACTTACATGGAAACATTATTAACATAATAAATAATTATATATTATATTATAACTGAATATATTGAATAAATTACTATACAAAAGATATGACGTAGTTACCTATTGAAGAATGGGAAATAAAGAAAGATAGTTCATTTAATTACGATTTACATAATCCTTATTTTCTTTAAAGGTACTATAAATTTTATACCTGATTTATAAGATTCAGTGGTCCTGAAACACGGCAAGTTGGTGGTGGTGACTGGTATCCCCAAAAACAATTCCAAGGCATTTTTATTCATTTTCGAAAAAGAAAAAATAATCTAATATTTGCCCTTCATTTTCTCCGTCCACTATTAATTAATATGGATCTATTCAATTTTAAATTGCCGATAGTTATTTATGTGGTCATTTTTCAATAATGCGCTGATAATGTAGCTTGTTTACAGGAGAAATTACCGCGTAGTAGATTATATTTTGTACGAATACGGCCACTCGGGAGCCCCGCCGCGTTACGACTGAGGTGCATACAGCTGATCTACAGTAATACATTTTCCTAGACTATTCCGATTTCAACAATAAGATAGGTGTTACACAAATAAAAATAAATATTTTTTTCCGCTGTTTTGTTTCCTTATACATATATATATTTTTAACTTCACACTGCATGATGCATGCACCAGGGGAGAGGGAACCTAGTGTTAAGACACTCCATTCCCCACATTCCCCCAAATTTTCGCGATATTGTGTGTTTATCATCATATATAGGTATATTTTTTCTTTTTATAGATAAGCTTTTCAACCAAACAAATTCTTTACATTAGTATAAAATATATATAACTACATCGATATTTCCTACAATATGTATATGGATATATGCAATATTCAAATTATTTCCATTTTATACGAAAATATGTTTTATATTATTTGTACCTATATAATTAAAACTAAACTAGTAAAAAATAGTTCCGTAAAGCAGTTTACTAATTAAACTATGCATATTGCATATAGTAGCTCCAAAGTACGACGTAACTGTTACAAACATTTTAAAATTTACTTACACAAACATTCATTATAGTACACTATAATTTATAAGATAAAAAGTATTTTGATTCGTGATCTATATTTTAAGAACATAAGAAATAAATATATTTTTTTATATTTACTTGTAAACTAACCTGATATTTAAATTGAGGAACTATACTGATCACCGGTGGGCGCTGACGATCCCGGGACCATGGGCAAGTCCAGGGCATATTTCAAAACCGGTGAACTTCACTGTGTTCCTCATAAAATTAAAAAACTGGATCAGGTAAAAACTTTGGGTGAGGCTGATTATTTTATAGTTATATTTTAATTTCTGTTAACATATTTATTTTTAATACATTGTCCGAATATAATTATGTAGGTGCGTGCAACAGGATTGGGGATACGCATGCGTGCGACCAGCGAGCCGCGCGACTTGGGACTAGGTCGGGAAGCGCCGCGCTCCAGGCGGCAGGCGTTGTAGTGTTTATATGAATTACATAAAGGAACCCGAGCAGCGAGCACTCCCGGTCTTCACTTGGGACTTCGCGATGGAATACGGACGCATCAATTGCTCGCCAAACCGCGTTCTGCAATAGCTGTGTCCATTTTCATTCATACATTTATTTACTACTTTTACGTTTCCAGTTTTAAATTTGGTTTCGACACAAGAACATATACCAATATTGTATTGTTAATTGTAATAATAGATAAAATATTTTTAATTCAAAAGTTATTTCATAAATATTATTTAACTCTTATAATATAAAAAAAATAAAACGACAGCCTTAAAGAATTATTATTGTCCGTCTGTTATAACCATTTTTCTCAAGAACGTGAAGGTATAAAGCTGAAGTGAACATCAAATGTCCGAGTCCTTTTCTACAATCACTTAGAGTTTGGATAAATTAAGCTTCTGAGTTAGCAAAGCAATCAAAAGATACAAGTTTTTTCAGCTTTTGCGTTTTGAGTGGCAGAGCTCAACGCCGCACTTTTACCTCGACACCAGAGCTAAGAAATATAAATGTAAATAAATATTTAACTTCCAAGAGTTAATGTTTTTTTTTTCAATTTGTATGTAAAATTGCATCACATCAATTTGTCCTACCTGTCCTGTAAATTCCTACGAAATATTATTTTCTTTCAAAATAATTGTTAAAGTTTAAGTAATTGACATCATTTGTTTATTTTTTAAACCACATTACTAAGTAAAAAAGCACAGCGATATTAAATTTACTTTGTTATGATTTACAAATAAAATAAAATATATTTTCTCTATCGTGTCCACTTATTTTTGTCGCAACTGTAGCTTCGCTGATACTATCTCATATTTGGTACTACGTGAATAATAAAAATAAAAATATTTAAAAAATTACTGAAATATCACAATAAGTAGGTATATTAAAATATATCACAAACTTTAAAATTTAAATAATAAATTAGCATGCACCTATACCTTTGTAAACAAATGCGTGTTTGTGCATATCTCAATATAGGTACATAAATGTACCTGTGTGTAAATTTTCTTACTAGAAATATTTTTCTCATTAATAATACCAGCACACAAGCATTTAACACGAATTTAGAGCAATTATAGTACGTTTTCATTGACCTCGTCCATTAATTTACCTTACTGAAACACTCGCTAACAAGATTCAATTAACATTTACGCAAATATCAAATATAGACCATACGTCAAATTTATGCTAAACATAACTATAAGCTATTTTTTTTTACATTTACTTAGAATAATAATTTAGTTATAGTCAAAAACAGAAGAAGAAAAGATATATAGATTCTCATGTGTGAGTCGGACCCGCACACCGAGGGTTCCTTACCAATTTCTTTTGAGTTTACGTCAATCAGAAGTAGGTTTCCTATAGGTTTCTTTAATGTGGAATAAACGAAGCATAAACGCTCGTTGATAATAGATATTTGTATTGATTGCGTAGACTTAAACGTATATTTTTTGTGCTTCAAGGGACTTTAGACCTGGATATTTGATACTAATTTCAACTTGTTACCTGTACGCAATCTTGAGAAAAATGGACGTGACAGGCAGACAGACTGCCAGACAGAGAAACGGGCAAATTTAAGTTTAAATGTTTTTTATTATTATCAGCATTTATTCAAAATTAAATTCAAATCCACATTTACAGAGCTGGCTATGATACATTGTTATTGCGAGGGTCTAATATGCATAACAATTGTTTTCATTCCGTATGACATTAATATTTCAATGTTATTTCTTTTGTGGAAATAATTAACAAGTTACTACATTATTTGCAAATTCGTAAAGAAAATTTATTTATATAAAGAAACATACTTATTCACCACAACTATCGCGTAAGTATACCTACAGTCGTAGTAGTTTTAAAATAAAATAATAACAATAAAAACACGCTTTTTATCCTTTTTTAGCTTACCTTAAGTTATTCCGTTACTATTAAGATACTTCCGTTCCCCACTACTTTCCGCTGAAATCTGTCTGAGCTGAATCATTAGTAGGCATTGCATGTTGAGTTGCGGAACTAAACGCCGCGATATGCCTCGTTATCAGAGTGCATGAAGAAAATTAAAATATTAAATATTTAATTTTCTCGAGAGCAAATCGAACCCACAACCTGCCGCGTTTACAGTTGCACCTTATTATAAAAACATTAATATATCATATACATACCTTTCTTGACTTCCCTTTAAGCCGACAGTAATACCACATGACTATTGTCAGTAATTTAGAAATTAAACATGTTAAATTACACATCAAAACACAAAATAATGTAAATATGGTTAGGAAAAATATACACTCCATTCTGAATTCCAGCAAAAAAAATTAAAATATATTTTTCGTTCTTTTGACAATTACAAGTTGTGTAACTCTACCAGTAACAAGTTGCAACTGAATTCTGAACGCAGTACTAACGTCTGCGTGGCCTCTGTGAACCCTTAAATGCTAATTTTTCACATATAATTAATCATTCATTATGTTTTTTTTTACACTTTATCACACACGCTATACCAGAGCGAAGAAATGAAAATATTAAATATTTCATGTCCTCAAGTGAAAATCGAACCCACAACCTATTACGTTTGCAAATGCACGCTCGTGCCCCTACGCCACGATTGGCCTCAATAATAAAAAATCTATAGTTTCCTCAAAAGTTGTTCTTTGAGATTAAATGTGTGTACTGTGTTGTATTTTTTTTTGGTAAGCTTAAGATATTAATAGAGGAAAAGAGAAAGAAGTGCGAGGGTAACGGAGTGTCTTAACTCTTAACACTAGGTTCCCTCTAGCACTTGACACCATCTGTTATCAAATAGATGGCTTTGCAATTGATATTTTGCTAGGGATGTCTGTTAGGATACTAATTATAATAGGTACAGGGCATCCCTTCATTTTTCAAAGTAGTAAGTACTTAAATAGCAAAGCTAGAAAGCAGTCAATACTTAAATGAAAAATATATTTTTTTCCTTTTACATGCTTAAGCGAACCATAAAATGAGAACATTAATTATTAATTAAATAATGGAGGAAGGGAGTAGAGGGGAAAGTAAAACTACTCATCATTTAGATATAATTATATTTTCGAATCTAAAATGTACAAAAAAATACAACTTAAAAATAATGTACTCTTAACGCCTGCTTTGTCGATGGATAAAAATATTACAGTTCAAATACCTTAGAGATATTAAACATGTCGGCTTTATTAATTGACAATTACTGTGATAAACCTTCAGGAGCAAGCTATTAGGAACAAAAAAACAGTAAGCTACCCATACTATTATCTTCATCATAATTTATTTCATATCTGAATGGATTAACATAAACGAATTTCACACATTCAAACGTTAAATTCGTATCGAATAATATCAGGGCGGTCATGTAAAGGCTTTACAACAAGACATCGATGTTTTCACATGATTGTATATTTTGAGATGAACTTTGAACGTCCACTAAATCATAACATAACGAACTCTATCAAATTTTAATATTAAATCAACCATATTTTTATAACAACTTTGGTTGTGTATTCTAGTCGTAAAAATATATATGTTTAGTTATTTACAATATTTAAACATACATACATACATGCGTAGAAATGCACAGCAACACAAAAGAGCTCTTACCTAACATTATTTCGAAGAACTTAATAACACAGATTAACCGGCCCTCTGCAGAAAAGATTACGGCACGATAAGACTAGTTAGTTCTAATCGACGTTTAACGTAGTTTAAGCCCGTTCGGAACTCAGGTTTACATATTTAGTTCTTAAAGCTGATAAATATTCCCACCCGTACCGCCGCGCCGTGTTAGACACTCGCGCGTTATTACTATAGAATTAATAAGCATACAATAGCGATAATCCTTTCTGCCGTTGGCCTTCACATTAAACGTTTATAGAAAAAACATAATTAGCGTAAGAAATATCGTCTTAAAGAAATTTTAACTCTAAAAATATACACAATACCCCTGTGCGCAGACGACAGGCCAAGACAAGAGGCACGATTTTATACAAAAAATAAAATCACGTATGTACGGGAGCGCAATTACCTCGTTGTGTTAGCGACTGTCATCCGACTATAAATATATTTATCACAAGTCAACATCTACAGAGGAGCAAGGGATCACACCAATTATTTACCACGCAAGATTTGATATCGACAAAACAGAATTTTGTAAAAACAAAGGTACAAATGTTCATACTAATTATGTTTTCCCTTCGAAACAGAGATTCCCGTACCTATCAATGTTTCTGTGATTAAAATTTGTCAATAATATTTTTATAGTCCAAGTTCCGCGCCACAGAGTAAGTCGACTTATCAATATATCTCAACATATCACAATCCTAACACAGTCCACCTAATCCATATTAATTTGCTGTAACGTTGGATGGAAGCTTTGGACCCTATTAATTTGACGCCATACTTACTCTGTAACGAGGAATTGATACATCTTAATGCAAAAATATTGAATAATTCGATCACATTACATAAATTCCCATTTATACACGATGACATTTCCAATTATTAGATCGAATACAATTTAATATTTATCATATCCTTAGGTGATTTACTCCATAAAATGTCTAATAGTTCTGAAATTACCATAATCTTACAATAATATATCTGAATAGCAGCCTAATAAAATTATATTATAACCGTATTTGAAATAGAAACAAATTACTTTAAATTGCTTTGACGTTTAAGAATTTATTTGAAGCTTTAATTTAATATGACTTAATGTACGAACATTAAATGAGGTATAAATCCATTACACCAAGATGTTACATGTATCTTATAATATAACTATATATATAGACAAATTGCATATGAGTAATATTTAATTCAATAAGCCCATTTCAACAATTTAATTTTCATTTATCAAAATATGTAAGTATATCTTTTTTCATAGGAATTATATTCGTTGATAAAATTTTAATTACCGATCACGTTTTATTGGTGTTACCATAAGGTACAATCTGGTCGATAAGGAAGATGTAAAAAAATATTAGACAAAAGTATAAAAACGTCAGAGAAAGTAGGACTAGCTTTAGTTAAACGTAGCTTGGTCTTGTTGGTGTAACCAATACAGTTGGAACAACTGCAAGTGATTGGTTTCGTATCATAAGATTACTTGTATTAAAATAATAAAAGAATTATTTAATGGGGAACAGTTGAGAAGTACAGCATTTCCGGACATGACTACGCTCACCAAAAGCAAATGAAATATGTCCTATTTATTTTACTTTGGAAGACTACAATTTACCAATACTTTTTAGGTTTTAGGCTTTCTCAAACGTATTAGTACATAATAATACATTAACAAATTTATATCCATATCAGAAATATGTTAAAAATATTGTATTTATGGATATCTGAAATTATTTTTTATAAAGCCCAATATTGTTGTATTTATAATATTATATAAACATAGGTTTTATCTTTATTAGATTTATTCATCCGGAATCACATCAGAATTCGATGTAAATAAACCACGGATGTGTCATTTAAAATTTAGACAGCAACAATAAATTACAACAGAGACAATAGATTACCATACAAAAGTCGTGAATCATTTATGCTATAATATGCTAACCGTACTTTATTCTTACTCCTATTATACATAATTACATAGTCTCTTCATAAAGATGGTATTGAAAAATATCTTATATCTTTAATATCAGGCACGCATGCATCGTTACAGTAATTTTCGGATAACCAATTGTTCAACTCGCGCAATGGACGTGTTATTATATACGAGTCTATCACTTTTTATACTATATAAAACTGTAAAAAATATAGCCTTCTTTGGGTACATTTCGTCCACATCGAGACGTCAAAAACTATGTGTGACGGCATTTAATGCTCTTCTAACAATCCAATAAATATGCTTCCAATATTTTCAATAAGTTACGCAGACTTCACTAATCGCTGTCGTGTACCTACCAAGGCCATCACTTGTACTTTACGGAATAGGTATATGGGGAGTCGCTACTCGCCGGACGCCGCCGAGGGCTCGTCTCGTAACAAACTTAATGGAATGAACTTTAATGTTATATCGCTACGTGTTTTGGTTATTGTAAAGCTTCATCTCACTATTATGAACAATACCAAACATTTATTTCAATGATTCGTTAACGAAATTGGTCAGTAGTTTAACTTCGAGTATGACTTTTAGGGTATAAAAATATTAATATATTTCTTAAAGGCTTTTACTTCGTTATTTATAACATTACGGATACGCCCTATTATTATTTGTACGTTCTCGTTTAGATAGGTTATTATTAAATCACAATATCAATTTTAAATTTAATTTACATGCTATATCTATGGTTGGTAAAGAAGATATCGTTGAATACGCATTTTGGGCAAGTATCCCATAGAAAAAAAACTGATTTAAAAAGGATTACGGACGAGAGATAAATCTGACGATAGAAATACCCTGGAACTGGACTCAATGCAAAAAAGTTTCGCAAGCGCGTAACCCAGGCGTAGAAGCAAACAACGCATAGTAGAAACATCTAGTCTGTTAGCCGTATGTCGTAACATGCAACAAATTGTCGGGCTCCAATTATTTGTAGCTTCACATGCGATGAATTCGCTAAACTGTTTTATTTGTAACATTTACATAATAGCCAAATCTCCGAATGTGTAGATTCTGAAAGAAAATTCATATATAATTTATTAAACACGCAAAGTAAACGTGTAACGGCGAAATGTGTTTGTGCACCAAGTTTTATTAAATTAGGCAACAGCGTGGTCACTATTAACGGACACAACGGAAAATCCACAGTTGAGCGTGATGAGATCGTGGTCCCGCAGCAACGGATCTATTTTAATGTATTTGTAGACGTAGACGAACATTTGCTCACTGTCAGATCACACGTCGCACTTACACAATCTTATGTTAACATTTAATATAGATTTAATTATAAAACATATTGTGCGGCATAGAAATATAAATCGCGGACGACGCAATTTTAGATAGTTAATAGACAACGAGTCGGACCGTCCGTCTGTTGCGTTAGTGCCGTTGTGTTTATTTTTTCCAACGTATTAGTTGATATTTACTATGCAAAATTACGCAACCGCTTTCACGCAATATCGTGCATAAAATTTGACAAAATTTTATATCTAATAATGATGATGAACGTAACTGAACTACGCGGAGACAGTTCAAGACAACATTCCCAAAACAGCCATAATACATACATAATTATTTAATGAAATATTATGCTATGCTTAATACAGTATTGTTTTATGTAGCAATGTGAAATATCTACTTTAAACGTTGTCGGGCATCGACTATCTAGCGGCGCTAAAAGCTAAATTATATTATAGTTGTCTTAGTTCAAAATGTATCAAATGAATGGTATCGCGACTCGACAGTTGTCTAACATATGCTATACAAGGCCGATGATCTCAATATATTTTATATAAAAAGTGACCACTATGCTAAGTATAAGACTTTACTTTCAAATCGATTATAAAAAGCTAGCTTTACACTACAGTAATTGAAAATTTGATGAAAATTAATCACATGTGATTAATGATACTTTAATTATCACATCATATATAGATTTTTTAAATTACCATCAACTTGAAAGTCATTATGCATATTAATATTTTTGTTTCAACTTTAATAATATCATCTAGAAATAAAAAAAAACAATATGTTAGTAATTTTCATCTGCATATCGAAAGGCGAAATCATTAGTACATTTGTACAATATAGATAAATGGTAAACTATACATGACGTCAAATGCAGAAACTTTTACAATTCATCATTAATGGAGACTGAGAGAGTAGAGTGTATACATTTCTGAGCTGGTTCAGTATCAATGTTACTACTAATATGATAATAATAAGGCATAACAATGCCAAACAAATATAATTGACCAACTGAAAATAAAAGCACTACATAAAGTAAATTCGAAGTTAATTCATTGAAAAATATTGAGTATTTTAATAGGCGTGTCAAAGTATAATAAAAATGCATTGTAAAGTATATCAATCTAACTGAACATCAAGTAAAAGGTACTAGGTACAGACAGAAAAAAAACAAGATAACTTGGTGCCACCGGTCAATGCATGCATCATAGAGAGTGCCATAGTTTGTCGTGAAATATAACAACTAACTAAATAAAGCCAAAAACTTCTCGGTATGCTTTTCGTGCTACGAGTTTTATACAACTACGAATGGAGAAATGAACTCGCAGGCAAATAAAATAAAAATAACAAATAGTCGTTTTAAAGTATATGTTAAAAACAACTTTAATAAATCAATAGACGATTTGTAATATTACAAAAAAAATATTATAGCATAGAAACACAAAGACAGTTTAACAAATTATTTACACTAAAGCATTTGCTATAACTTAACAACACATTATTTACATATAAACTAACTCGGCTCCATACTCTCGGAGTACAGCGCCCGAGTGAGTTCCGCTCGCCCTCGAATACTACAGTACAGCTTAACTTTGTCATAACAGGTAACATCTGACTTTCACACTATAATACATAACGTTCACAACGCCAAAAATGTGTTTATATTCCTATACAATATTGCACGCGGTATGTCTCTATTGTATACAAACGTATGTAAAACTAGGCGTACGAATCAATCATATGCGAATCACAAAAATTTACTCCTTCACAGGATGCTTCCCGCCGTACCTCGAAAACGCGTAGACCGGTACGTCTACACAGAGTTCTCTAAGAACTAAAAAAATAGGTACGATCCGAAAATGTTCGTGATCGGAAAATATCACTATCACTACGAGACTATATCACTATCCACGGGGGGTACGGGGCTGCGTCACTGCGACAGAAGCTTCTGGAGCAGCGAGGCCTTAGCGGGCGCCGCATCCCCCTCCCCCTCCGCCGCCCCCGCCGCCGGCGCCTCATCACCGCCCGCCCCCGCCGCCGCCGAGCCCGCCTCCGTAGTACTCTGTGGACGCATACACCATGTGTTATTACACTACTTACGACATTCAACGACTTAATAATGGGCCATCCATAAATTGCGACACTGCATTTTTTTATATTTGATTTTACATTTAGAAATTATTACATTAAAACTACACCTCGGAAGTTAATATTGTACACACAAATTATTGTTTCAATACTTAGATATTCTAAATATTGAATTGTGATGTCATGACATTTAGGACTCCTCCCCACATTTTGCCAAAACATGTGACATTGACATTGCCACATTTCATCGACCCCCTAAAATGTAGTGTAACGTAATTTATAGATGGCTAGTAAGTCGTATTGTGATATTTCTATGAATCAATATTGTTACTATTACGATTTATATCATAAACTCTTTATAATTTTTTTTTTATTTCACAATACAAACAAAATAAAAATCAACTTACTTATTTCTGGAGTGTTATAAAATAAATATATTAAAGTTGCGTTATATTTGTGAAATATTTAACTCTAGAATTTCATGCAACAAGCTTTTATAAAATCAAGAGTGAAATAACTTGGTTTATTGTCACGACTACAAATGACAGAGTAAAAGCTGCTATATAAATATAAAGCAACTTTAGTACAAAAGTTCAAGTCATAAGTACTTTATGTTAACCGATTATAAGCTTATATACCTGTTGATATTTCTAATCAAGGTCAAGTTTTATGTGATTGCATAAACATAGGAGGACTCGATCAAAACATGAGCTTATTCGACTTATTCTGTTTTCTATTTTATTGACCCTATTCTAATATAACCTGTTTAATATTGTTACGCTTTACTTATTCAACCTCTCGAATTTCGTCATTAAATGAAAGAGCTACTCATAATACTAACTGTCCGCTCGCGGCTTTGACGGTGTGGTTTTCAACTTTCTCAAGACTTCCCTTTCTTTTTCTTTTCCAAGAGATATTTGTCGCAGTAAAAACCTTTTTTTTTTCTAAGAGGTTGATTTTCAACTAACACGTTTCGAGCTTTGAAAAATTATAAAATTTGATTTTAAATTAAAATATATATCTACAATTATAATATTTGAATTCCCATTTCTATTTAAGAAATGATACAAAAGATGAAAGTTTACTTCATGTCATATTATATTATATTTAAAAATAAATGAAATAAAAACCATTAAAGACCGAAAAACAGCCCATGTCTTTAACTCTAATTCAGTATTTTGTTAGTTGTCTCTTTCGTAAAGTTCCAAAAGAAATATTTTGATCGTGCCTCCGTTATTTACATCGAAGTAAAGAATTGTCATGCAATCATTTGGCTTATAATACGGCACTTTATAAACGCAATAATTCGTATGCTATAAACACATGTTCAAAGCCAAAATAAGCAATCTAATAATATAAATAATAAAAAAATTGTTCAACTACATGATTTTAAAAAAACCTTCACCAAACAATACCGTTTGCGCATGCGAATTATCCCATTTTTTTGTAAAAAGCTGAAATGTCACAAGTACGGAAAACCTAGGAAGCGATGGCTTTATCATGTTTATGAATCAAATTTATCTAATAAGATATCTCAAAATGCATAATACTTAATTATAAATATCTCTAAGAAATATTATTGAACATCACATCACATAAGCTTTTTTTTAAAATAATTGCAGAAACGTGCCAATTTAAGCCTCTTTGCAAGTGTAAACAATGATCTACCAACTTAAAATCGGCGAGCCGAGAACAAGGTTGGCACATTTCTATCAATCAGGCTCTAATCAATCGATGCGATCGACTCGACAACACACGCAGCGGAGCAGACTCAGTACGTATATTTAGAGATGTAGTTCTACAAAAGTAATGTAAACCGAGATAGTAGTGTAAGTGAGTGGATGGTACGTCGCGTGACGCGTCCCGGCTTACCGCAGTGCTCTGTGGCGCGTCCCAGCGGCCACTCCCGGCCGCGCCCGCGCCTCCACCTACGTTAGGCCACCTCACTACTTTATAAAGTTACCACTCCCCCTCCCTTCTCCCTCCTTCGAGTCAACCTCGAAAATACACGACTATTCTCTTTTTCTATTTTGACTATTTTTGAAAACATAAATCATTATAGAGAATTGATTAGGATGTTAAAATTTAAGCATGTTTGAAAATATATTGTTTGAATGCCACATGTTCGTAAAGCAAAACTATAGTAAAATTACCAAAATCGTTTTTATAAACTAGCTAAGCTAGCTAGCTAATTTAAAAGCTATTCATTTTAACAGATTGTTTTTCAATATGATTACAAAACAATGCCATTGTACGACGCCCCTTAGTATTTCTGCTAATTATTGTTATTTTTAAAGCACTTATATAAGTATATACAGATTAATCGTATAAAATTTAAGCAACACTTTTAAATAAAAAAAAAAAAGTTTCTCAAAATCTGATCAAACCGGCACAGATTTTTTAAAAACTGAATCATAAAAAAGGACGCTAGAAAGAAAAAAGATGAAGAAAGATTCAAAAGCAGTCAAATATCGGTGAAAAGTTGCCAGATAGGACAAAAATTATATGGATAGCATTAACTTAGAATGAACATTGCGATAAACTTGCATTGTCCAACATTGCCCATCCATAATAAAGGCAAAGAAGATTCAGTGGCAGGAGAAAGAAATACTACCGTCAGATCATATTCTAGAAACCAAGAAATATTTATGAAATGATTGTAAGCGAATAAGCGCTTCGGGGCATAAGTCTTGAAAATTATAAAACATTTCAGGATGAGAACAAGATGGACTCAACGTATTCTCTTGTTGAAGGACGTCTTCGAAGAAAAGAATTACTGAACAAGAAGAAGAATCTACAAAAGATGTGATAAGCTCCTACACATACTTAAGACAGTTGAGGAGTATAAGATTATCGGGTTGAATAATGTATAATAAATAGTATAATAGAGCATCTGATTGTTCCTGCGTAAAATACGCGTGATATTTTACGTGTAAGATATAAAATACGGTACCAACCGGGAGCGGGCATGTCGAATGTGAGCAGGGGGTCGAGGTCGGGCGCGTGCATGGCGGGCAGGTCGGGGCGGGCCGCGCGCGCGCCCACCACCGCGCGCAGCTCGTTGCGCACGTACTCCGACGTGCCGCCACCCGCCGCGCCGCTGCCGCTACCTGCGAGGTCACTCGGTTACTTGCGCGTGTACACGTCACACATCACAGCCAGACTGATCCAATTATAAATATAAAGGAATGCCATTTAGTCGATGCTATATTATATACTTGTAATAATTATAGATATAAAAGCGGAAGATTTCTGTCATATGGCGAAAATTATTACACATGCACGATCGAAAGAGTCACAATCGAAAAGAGCTTTATGCTACCAAGCTACCGTTTACCTTGCGTCATCGCGAGTGTTCTTCGAACAGCAAATAAAACGTCTACATATGAAACAAGAATTAGAGCGTACAACATATTAAATATATTAAAATTTAGTCGTAAGAACCCCTTCCCCCATAGATTTCGTCACATGAATTTCATGATTTCTTGACCCCTCCCCCTACTTGCCTGACGGCTGGTCACATTTGAGAGATATGTCACATATTTTGCAATTGTACCTATCAAATTAAATCAGCAGTTTCATAATATCTCTCCTCCCTGTGTTCGTGTTGCGGTACTTACATGGTCGCTGCAGGTCGTGCGGCGGGTGGGGTGGAAGGGGCGGGTGCGGCGGTGGCTGCGGCGCGTGCGAGCGGCGCGCGTAGTCGCCGCAGTAGGCGCCCGCATCCGCCTCCTCATAGTAGCCGCCCACTGCCACACACGCCTCATATAGTACCAGACCTACCTACTCGGTGCGTGCCGGCCTCGCATACCACGCCTATCTACTGTACTAACTCTAACTATCATTTCGATATCGATGGCTAAACTTCGAAGCGAATGTAACCATGCAATTAGTTGGTAAATTTGTTCTATTTTTAAAAATAAATATACATTTTATACTCTACGGGGCATGCTAAAGAAATAGTAATTATGTCAGAATATACATGCTTTCTTTTAGATAAGTTTCATTAAAAAAGATCTATGTCTATCTAAAATTAAAATTAGTATAGATATATGCATAAAAGCGCACCATGGTAACCTTGGATCAGACTGAGTATTAAATATTCATACCTATATTAAAATTTTCTTTACGCGGAGCAGTGAACACGTACAAACCTTAACTATACTAATTTTCATAAAAAAATCATCAAATCTAGGATTTGTAATATAACTACATCAATAATAAATATAATATATTACGGTATATTTAAGAAGTATAATTGGAGAAATAAATGTCCAAAATACAATTTCGTACAGCTAATACAAACATAATATAGGTCATGTTAATCGATCGGTTCATAATAAAACATTATGAGTTATAAGAACAGAATTACATAAGGTTGTGTTCATTTTCTATGATAGTATATGTAAGTATAAAAAATGTTAATAGTACTTAACCACTTAAAGAATATTTTTATATTAATAGAGAATAGATAAAAAAATATATATATTTGTATTCTTCAATAGTTTTTTAAATTATACTTATTTACTTTTTATACAATTAAGTTAATATCTCTTGAATTTTATACCTTAACATAATAATGAAAAATAAAAATGATAAATAAATAATAAATAACAAAATACGAAAATACGATCATGAAATTTTCTAATCAGAAAAGATCGAAAAAACTGAGCTATATGTAGATATATAGAGTAAATAAACTGGTAAATGATATATAAGATGTGATTTGACTTTTGTATGATCCATACATACCGTGTAGGGGGCGTTGCGGGCGGAGGTAGGGCTGCTGCGCGACGGGCGTGTGCAGCGCCGCCGCGTACGTGCCTGCGCCACTGGGGTTGCCGCCCTGTTCATTAATTTATTGTATTTTATATTTATTGAAAAACAAATAAAAAATATTTATTACTCGAGCTGCCGCCGGAAACCAATCCAAGAAATCTGAATATTATATTATAAGATCTTATCAAGTTACGTCAAAATATTTATCTAGTTAACATTTCTGTATTTTTTTATCAATAACCTAATTAGACATTGAATATCACTAGGGATGATGATCATTTGGCATAAGAAAATATTTTTTATAAAATGTTTTGAACATTTTTAAAATATTATTCCACTCTAAGCATAGAAAAATATTTATTGTTTCATTTTGACGTATTTCATATTATTCCAAATTTAATACATTCATTTAATACGATCATTTGATTTCATATTAAGCAAATACTCCCAAACTCTTCTTTTTTTTAAATTCATTCTCCACGGATAATCTCCATAACTTTTGCTACCTAATGAATTTGTCTAATATACTTTTTTTATAGTGACATTACTTAGAATTTAGTCCTTCAAAAATTTCTATATTTTAATAATGATTGTATATTTTAACGTAATCTAATTCATAACAAAAAACATTCAACTTTCAAAATGTAATTTCATACAAAAGAAATATTCCTAAAAATTTTATAAAAATTATAGTAATTGACTTACAAGCTGTCGACTCAGCATTGGGTTTTGTTGTGATGGTGCCATTTTATTTGTACCATAATTTGACCCCATTTGATCTACAAAGTAAAAAGAAAAGAATTATTATTTTGTTTCTATGGTTAAGAACATGTTATAAAATGCTTTTTATAAATAATACATACTTGTATGGTGGTATAAATGATGAAAGTCTGTACGTTTAAGCGCTACATTAGGTGGCGTAGCTGAAACCAACGCATTTATTGTGGATCCAAGATCTGCTTGAGGTTGTTCAGCGGCCTGAAATTATTGTGTGTCATACATTTAAAAATAAGCATTTGAATGTACGTATTCTAAAATATTTCATTCAGAATTTTAAACATTAATAAATACAACCTTATAGCTCTGTAAAATCATGCTATATTATAGAATCTGTAAAATGTTTATAAATAATTTAAATACGAAAAAATGTACTGTTTCTGAAAAATGCTTTGTCATTAGAAATAGAGTATAAACTATGACGACACACCGGAAGCACGAATATGGCGCGTGAATCATATTATATTGGCAACCGTACATACAAAAAACCTATAGAACCTTCGATCGCGCTCCGTCAAGGTAACTATTTGCTTCAAGGTTTGACTTAACAAATTCGTGTTAGTTGTCGAGCAATACCAATAATGTAGAAATAAATAGCAAAAAGTATATGTCACTATAAGCAGGCTTTACTTTATAGTTAATACATTTTTGTAGTGTTTGGTTTTTTAATTATATAATTAAACACTGTATTGATATACGAGTATAATAAAGATATTAACGTTTGGTATAAACTATTTTATCATATACTGCTATAGGCTTGCGTCTGACCGCATTAAGCCTGATGGGCTACAGTTAGTCCACATTATAAGTTATAGGATATACAGTCATAAGAAAGGAATACAGTCTCACAGCCTTTCGTTCGTACGTTAGGATTTTCACTATATGTAGATGGCTGAAGCTGAACTCCTAGAGGTTCTATGGTAAAAAAGTGCTGGGGAAAATAGGTTGCTATAAAGCCAATGTAAGTGTGGTCATATCAACATGGGCACAAATAAGTAATAACATAAAATAACACAATATTATCATTTTCGAGACTTTGTTCTAATAAATCTGAAAATCTGATAAGATCAATAAAACTAATTCTCCTTGTCTTTGCCATTTAAACATATAATACAGTTGTATAAAATGATGAAGTACTTATGTAGTATATAATACAACAGTAAAATAAGTCTACTGAAGTGTGTACTTCTATATTGTAACATTTTTTGCCTCCTTCATTAACCTTTGTAACGATGTCTCAATTGTTTCGCCGCTTGTGAAATTTGTCATTTACCTTTTTCTAGTAACAAAAGTATGTATGTAAGTAGTTTTTAGTAATCGCTGTGTAACGTGACATGAACACACACTGACCTCGGGCGAGACCAGCATCTGCTGCGAGCGCTGCATCTGCAGCAGGCGCGCGCGGTGCTGCTCTACGACGGCGCGGGCGCGCGCTCCCTCCGCTTCGCCGCGCGCCACCAGCCCGTACAGTGCGCTGCCTCCACTCATGCTGCCCTGTACCACACATTATTATTATTATAATACTAAATTAAATTCTTATACTTTTGTTACTACTTTAATGATGGATTTCAGTGGGAAGAATTTTGCAAATTTCTTCTTCCGGAAGATCATTGGTAGGAAGTACAAACCCATCAAGTCAAGTTACATTCAAATTTTAATATTTGCTTAAAACATTTTTCTACTCTTAGTGTTAGATAACACTTTTATCATAAATACATTCCTCGTTATGGTAAGGAGACAAAGCAACACTCAAAATGTCATGTCTCTGTATTGGCAAACTAAATGTATTAACATAAGGTTCTCTTTGCCTACCCTGCTTTATGGGATATATAATAGAGTGAAGCTAAAAAAAACTAACTTGACTTTGCACGGGATAAACTGGTGGCGCGCCTGGACTTGACGAGACCGGACTTTTGGTTGCAGTTTCACACTGCATAAGACTTTGCGTTATTGCATTAATAACAGCATTTTTTTCCTTCACACCCTGAAACAATCAATTTAAAAATAAAAATATTGAATATAAAAGGACTATTACTATAAAAAATATATATAAAAAAAATATTTAGTATTATTTAAACTAGTAATGCTACACTATACAGACAGATAAACCAAGATGAGAGAAAAATAAAAAAATACATAGAAAAAACTAACGGCGTATTCGGATCTGAGTTGTCGATTGCTCTCTAGATCTAAAATCACATTGACATCGGGGGCTGATCGATCATTGTAGGGCATATTTTCGATCACTTCATCCAAGATATCAGACAGCGTTTTATCATTAGGTACCTCGCTGTCGCCACCGGCTCCACCCTGCGTCCGTATACTGCCTCTGCAATAATAATATAATGTATTTTTAGGTATGTATCACGCATGTACCAGGGAAAGCAGAGGGAACCTAGCGATAAGAAACTCCGTTCCGCACGTGCCGTCCGAGTTTTGTAACAGCGTCTTGAGCAGCGAAATAGACACGGTACATAGCACGTACATCGTACAAGAAAATATATTCAAAAAGTGTATAAGGCACTCACTGAGCTTGATTAGCGTAGGCGTGGAGTGCATGGTGCGTGTGGTGTGCGTGGTGCGCGGTGGCGTAGTGCGGCGGGGCCTGCACGCCCGCCGTTTGGTAGGCGCTGCGGGACCCGCCCTGCAGCACCATCTGTAAGTGGCTCTGCGCCGGCACCGCCCCCCCGCCCACTGCGCCGCCCTGCGACGTCTGCACGCCCTGCATGCTGGACGCTAACTCCACGCTGGATGCCGACGACACGGCACCTGACATTGCTCCCGGCCCCGGCCCAGGCCCCGGACCCGGCCCCTGCCCCGGACCCGGACTGCCGTTCATATTATTGCCTCGGTTTCTACAAATATTAAAAAATAGAAGAAAATTCAGGAAGTAAAACAGAATAATCCTGTCTAAGACTGTTATCAATTAATTTGTACAACATAATTCGATGTTGGCACTAGTGGAATCATTTCGAATTTGGCATCGAAATCGAGAGGAGCTCAGACAGTGGAAGTGAGCATTAATGCCCATTTCTAAGGGGCCCTATAAACTAATCCCTATTAAGATAGTAAGTGAATTGTCATACTACTTCTGTGCAGGACTATAATGATTTTACAACAGATAAGTTGAACAAAGGGTAAATTAAAAAATTAGAGGCCGTCGTGGCCGAGCGGCACAAGGGTGTAACTGTAACGCAACGGTTGTAGGTTCGATACCCACTCCAGGAAAATGAAATATTTATTTACGTTTATATTTCCATTTTCTTTGCTCTGGAGTCGAGGCACACCGCGGCGTTGAGTTCTGCCACTCAACACGTAATGCATCCAGAATTAAGCAGAAAGTGAGAAACGGAGTGCCTTAACATTGGGTTCCCTCTGCCAACACTGCTGTGTGCGGTATACAGTGTGAAGCTGTTTTTTTTTAAATAAGAAAATTTTATCGTAGGTACTGTATATCTGTTTGTATATTTCACAATATATATTTTTTTATTAATTTAAATTACATTTATTATTAAAATGAAACAAAATGTAACACTCACGTGGCAGTAAGTATGCTAGAGATGGTATGATGCGGGTGTCGCTGCTGCATCAACTGCGCGTGCTGCATGTGCGGGAGGGGGTGGGCGTGAGGCTGGTGGTGTTGGTGGGGGTGGGCGTGGGGATGGTGGGGGGCGCGCGCGCGGGCGCCGTAGGGGCGGATCATGGTGGCGGTGAGTGGCGCGGGCGTGGGTGGCGTGGTCTGCTGGCGCGCCAGCAGAGACACCAAGATCTGGTTCTTCTGGCATAGCGGGCTCATGCCCGTGCCACCGCCGCTGCTCGTGGCGGGGCTGCTCGCGCTCGACGTCGAAGTGGACGTTGTTGCTCCCGAGTTCGCCGCACTAGATGACACCTGCTAAATCGTAATCAAACCCATACATGTAAGTTAGTCTAATTTGAAACTAATATCACTGGGAATATATTTTTATTGTGTATTACATATTTTAGAAATTAAATTATCAAGTGACAATACCTGTTGGTTCTCTGGTGTAGCTCTTTTGGCCATGTTCGCAGAAGCTTTGGACTCTTCATATTTCCTTTTCATACCAGCAATATACATATCACTGCTGTCATGCGATCGGCCGTTGCTGGAAGGGCCATTTGTGTTCGATAGAAGTTGCGAGAGTAGCGCACTCGACTGAGACGAATTACGAGAGTTGTCTATTGGGTTTCGTCTGTTTTCATCACCATCTTCGTCAGACTTGTCGTTTAATATCTATGCGAATGAAAGAAAATATGTGTATAATTTCTCAAAGTATAAACCAAGTAAAAAATTGTTGAATATAAAACAATAAATCACCCTGAGTAACTGGTTATTATGATGAGAAGATTGATGAGAAGTGTGAGGCGGTTGCGGTGGCTGCGAGGCGGGCGGCGGAGCCCGCGCGTGCGCCTTCGCGGAGTGCAGTGGCGACAGCGCCGACGCGGGCGTCAGCGGCGTGTGTGGCGTGTGCGGGGTGTGGGGCGTGTGAGGCGTGTGGGGCGTGTGCGGCGTGTGAGGCGCTGATGTCTCGCTGCTCGTCGCCTCTTCATCCTCTTGCTTCAGTAGGTCTATCAAAATATTAGTGTCCGGTTTTTTACTGAGCAAGCTCCGTAATCTAGTAGGCTCCTCATGCATCGGTACCGGCGCCTGCGCCTCCGCTTGGTGCGCTGGCGGCACGTGCGCGGCCTGCTCGTCGGTGGCGTTACTATCTTTGCGCTCCTTCATATTGTCCTGTATATCTCCCATCGGAAAAGACCCCGGCCACGTTTCTATGTCGAAATCGTTCATAAATTGCTGCTCGGCGGGACTCATAGGTGACCGATATCTCGTATCCGACGTCGAAGATTCTCCATTTGATACAGAAGACATGAGTGGACCACCGAGCGACGGTCGCGAGCCTCCCGCTTCGAGTAGATCCACATCGTCTTCTCCGAGCACAGTGTTCGTGGACATTATGAAGTCAGGCTCACCGACGGTAGGAAAATGTCGTGTCTGTGCACTCACTCTAATGATGGGAGCGTCAGCCGCTAGTCGCAATCGATAGGGATCGCTTATCACCAGGTGTCCGGCTCGGCCGACAACCTCCTGAAGATGCGTCAACACGTGCGCACGATCTCCACTATCTACGAGATCCAAGTATCGAGTGCCCACAAGCGTTATAGAAGAGTTTATACAGTTTTCGACACCGGATAAATCACAAGCTGAAAACATTAGATGGATTAAAAAATAGTCAGAACAAATATATAACTCTCTCAAAGATTATATATATATGTGGTATTTCCTTACATAAGATATTGAAGTTACAGTCCAATCTGAAAACGATGGTGCGTCTGCCGTCGTTGGAGATAGCGGCCGACTCACAGCGCCGAATGACGCACATGACGGAGCCGGCCTCCTCCGTGGATGAGCTGCGTACTGGCGCAGCGTGGATCACAGTGTCCACAAACCTATGAATATCACTTAAGTTAACTGTTGTTTATAACCAATTATTTGGTTTATAACGACGCAATAGAGATAGCAATTTACTAATTAAGTTTTATATTTTATTGTCACGATTTAATAAATCAAAATTTGATTTACGTGATTTATATTGATTATTTTACGAAAAAATATTTAACAGTGGCAATTATTTTAAATAAGAACTTTAGCAGTAGTTAGAAAATAACCTAAGCATACAAACCTACTACCATCGGGAACATTTGAGTCTTTTATGAGAAGACGGGCGTGGATGTACTGAAATTTGTTAGAGTCCCCAGAGTTCCAACTGATGTTTTGTATATTCCTGAGCAGTGGTTTTATTTTGGCATGGTCATCAGCATGCAAAAGTGAAAATATAGATTTCTTATACAATTCTGTTCTTTCTGAAAGAACAAGATCTTTAATGTTTTCTGTCACGCACTCAATTTCGCCTTTCGAATTAATTTCCATTAATATGAAACCCAGGACGCCGGTATAATGTTTTATGGCCTGAAATAATTTTACAAATGATAAAATCATGTCAAGTTATTACTACACGTATCCGTCATATAAGATGACGAGATTGATTCCAAATTAAATAAATTTTAACATTTATGATCCAGTGATTCAAAGTAATATTTAAATAGAAGAAAAGAAATAACCTCAATGAGTGTACTCAGGTCAGAGTACTGAATACCAGATGCTTGTGGCTGAGTGGAGCTGACTTCGCCTGCTTGTACGGGCGAGATACATTGAGATGCACGCAATGGGCAGTCACCGGGGCAGTCCTGCCGCCGCTGTAACAAGTCCCCGATCTGCCTAGTAGCTTCTCGTACTATCCCGTTCTTGTCTGGTTGCTTCACTTCAGCTAGGCAAGTCTCTAATAGCTCCTCTAATTGATTTATAACCTCGTTTTCCAACTCTCGGCGCCTCTTTTCGTTATGACACTTGCTTCTGTAAATATGAAATAAAATTATTCGGTAAAATATTGCTAAGGCCGTCGTGGCGCAGTGAGACGTAGTTTGACAGTAAAAGCGACGATTCTGGAGTTGATTCCAACTCGGGAGAAATAAATTATTTTTAGTTTTTCTCTGTGCAGAGGACAAGGTACGGTATTGAGCTCCACCATCCCAGACGCAATGTCTCGAAAATTGACCAGAAACTGGGAAACAGACTGCTATTTATGTGAATAATCGTGATGCCGATATCAATCTTTAAAATAAAAGTTCAATAAATGTCATGTGAATTTGGCAAATAAACCATAAGTGATGATTTAAGGCTAGTCGTGGTAGACTTCCCACTCGGGGAAATAAAGTATTTAATTATATTATTAATTATTAACCCATATCTGGTGACTTGTAATCTGGTTTGGTTAACATTTGTGGATCTGATATTATATTTAAAAATAAAAGAGATTAATTCAGTTTCTTTTATGTCGTTTAAAGCGTGCTTACTGTGTACAAATCGTTTCGCCTATGTCGCAATAAATGGAGAAAAATTAACTCTTTGATAATAAAATGGAGTAGGTACTTATGTATTAAGGCCACCGCAGCTATAGATTGGACGGTTTTTAAGCCTAAGTTATGTTAGGTTAATCATTTTAAAATTTAAAAATAACTGAACTAACGTGCAATTAAATAACCGCTAATCTGTAGCTCATTTGGCATAAGTACCCGTAAGTATCCAAAATTGTTTAATAAATGTCAATATGAAGGTATCGAATGTCTAATAACTACGTAGATAATTAAATACTACACAATTAAATATTATTTAAACTAGATAATGATATGGCTATACAATTAAATATTATTAAAACTTTTTTTTATACTTCGAGTTGATACTTTAAAATCGATTGTAGTGTATTAAAAATATATTTGTTTGTATAATACATTTTATTTAGCGCAAAGAAACCTCTTTACCATTCCGCAGTTCTTTTGCTATCTGAGATTTTCAGAAAATAAATAAAAGGCTACAAAATCCCAGTTAGGATTTTGTATACAGTCGTATAAAAAGTAAAAATAAAACAAACTGAATAAATAGTTCGTTAGGATTAACAGTTGGGACTCATTTATACCTTACAGGGCTCCTTAGGAAGATTTAATTGCTCGAAGAAGTGGATCTACCTAGTAGACTTGACCTATTGCGTTAATTTTTATTTTTTCGTTTTGACAATAAGGGCTTTAACAATGTGGAATAACAATTTAAATTTATTAAAAATATTTAATAAATAGCATTATCTCTTGCTAAGTGATAATTCTTAGTAATTATCTTTTGGTATCGGAAATTTGTAAAACTCTCCCTTCAGAAATGAGAACCCAGAGCATTTGAACGCAGAGGGAACCTAGTGTTAAGACACTCCGTTCTCCACTTTCTGCCGAATTCTGAAGGCATTGCGTGTTGAGTGGCAGAACTTAACGCCACGCTTTGCCTTTAACAATACATGTTAAGTACCTAGGTAATTGAAAAAAAATATTATGCATATCAAATGTACAGTAACTCAATAAACGCGAAAAGAGTTAAAATTACTTTAAATGTAATTTGCGTGTAATTACAACATAATAGACTAACTCACGAAGAATATTTTGGAGGAATAGCGTGTCAAAACAAGTTATTAATCTAGAATCACAGAGCGTAATTGTTTCCTGCTTTTATACAGTTTGTGCCCGATTGCGCGTTGAGCTTGTAAGATAGAGAACTTCAAAAATATTCAAATGAATTTGATAGGAAATTATAAAATATCTCCTAAAAGATTTTATATAAATATAATCACTGTTCAGAAAAGCTAAAATGTTCAACATTAATTTAAACTATACCTAGGTAACCTGATGAAAATATAAAAGTAAAAAGGTCCCCAACCAATACTAAGAGGCTAAGAACTACAAACTGCTTGTAAAATTTATTATCACCTTCTTTATCTATCCATGATATAAAACAAGTCTCTTTCCATTGACATACACGTAAATTTTTTTAAACTGTGCAACCAATTTTAATGCGGTTTTTACTAAAAGATAGTTTCAATCGGAAGATTTATGTGTATATATGCATATTATAATAGAATATGGACATATGAATGATAAAATATGGACATTTCAAGTGAGAGCGAAAGGCCCTGATGGGTTGAGTAGGGAGGGTTTTGAGCTGCTTTATCTGCAACGCGATGGGATTTCCATGATTCTCCATGACCCACATTTTCAACTACGTAATGTTTACATTGCTTTTTAGCAATGTGATAGTTGGTTTAGGATTATCCATAATATAAATAAAAACCAAAATAAATTTAATAAGCTGTAGAAATCATCGAGCTCGCTGAAACTACGTCTTCCTATTAATGTATGAAAGTAGGCCGTGAGTATTGAATAAAGTTATGTGGGTATTTACATCCTATTCTTTTATTTATCATAAATATTATATAATTTATTCCTATAAAATTTATAGAAAAAAATTAAGACGTTTATATGAAAATTTTAAACACACGTTACGTTTTTCCAAATATCTATGAGATGTCGTGGTATATTATTGATTACTACCTAATTTTTTTTTCATATTATTTATCATAACAAAAAATATTTATTTTAAAATATAACTAAAAATATTTTTAAATATTTCATACCTAATTAAGATATTTAAAGTAATAAACAAAATCTTCAACAAATCCCTTTAAGTCGCTAATACGTACTGTTGAGACTTATTGTCTGACGACTTTTTTCTTGTCTTCTTACCCGGCGCAGTCACGCTCATCTTGCCTTGCATCCCCCTCCATGTGTCTCCCAGTTGGAGGTCACAGGATTCAATTCTACAGGAGCAGCAAACAAACGTTCCATTAATATTTAATGATAGCTGTTTTATATATTGATTTGAAGAATCAAATATGTATTAAAACTTATTCTTTTATGGATGACGTATAGCCTACAATGAATGCGGAAGGATGTAAGCCTTATTACACAGTTGTACCACTTTTATTAACCATTGAATTTTATCGACCTTGTCTATATAATTTGTTAACAAACGTAGATACTTTTAAAATGTGCAAATGTTTTAATTGAAACTTATCGATGAATAATAAACAGTACGACGAACAAGTTCATTGTTACTATAACTCTGTGTGCTCATTAACTATTACCATTCCCATGAATATATTACTGTTTAGATTTAAAATGTGGTAAGGATAAAATAATTACGAAGGGACAACGACACATTATGGATACTGCTGATCTAAATTTGATACTATAGAATAAGTAACCGACTAGGAAGATGTTTATTTAAGATGAAAGCACCAAAGTTATCAATTACGTTGTAATCATTAAGGAACAGCTATCAAGCAATAGTATGTTCACGTCGACGATACCCATGCCGAATGCCAAGTACAGAATAGCTTAATGCGAAAGCGGGACGGAGATATCAAACGACGCCTACCGAGGAGCCCCACAACGCAACCTCACTGTGACGGGCGACCGCGCAACCTTGAAATAATAATGCTCAGAATATCAACGCGCCATGATTGACCAAAAATATTAATATAGACTAATATACAAGAGTAAGCAATTATATCATTTAATCGAATTCAAATCTTATATCAACAGTGAAGCATTTTTTTAATTGAAATAACTACAACCATTAATTTCTGCGGCTTAAACACGTAAATTATTTACTTTAGTTTTCAGAATATTTACGAATAGAAAGTTCCTTAGATATGACAGACATTAAGTTAAAGGTAAAAATGAGTGAAAGTTAGGTATTGAAAGTTATGCGAAGATATCGGTTTCATTTGTTGCTCAAGAGCCGGAGCTATTCGTCATCCATAAAAGTGATCTTTAAAATAAACGAGTACAATTCATGAGAAATTAACCATTAAATACTACATACTAGTAGGCTGAACTGTCAAATAACATTAATGGTATTTGTTGTCAGATTTTGTATATTTCTTAAAATTAACATTAATAAGAAGGTATTTATGGTTTCTAGGCTAAGAAACATTTGTAAGGTAAGTAAGTTATAAAATATTTAAAAACGCTTTATCAGCGCAGAACTGCATATGGTAGATAAAAATCATCGCTTTTCTTATCGTAATCAACATAGCATTTTATTTTAGTTCTAACTAAACTAAGTTACTAATTATAATACTAGCTTTGATTCTAGCTAGCAGGATGCGCAATTTATTTGAGATCATTTTTAATTTTTTTACGCGATCATGCGATATTATTTTACATATGACTAAATTCTTTAATGAATTTTAGAAATTCCATATACAATTTTTTGTCTTTAGTTTGTAACCTATATCTGTACCACATTTTATTAGGATTCATTATATTATTAAGAGTAAATTAATGCAATGTAATGAAATCATTATCATGCAGGCAGAAGAACAAAATGTATTAGCATCAGTATTTACTTTTTAATGTTTAGTTTAGAGAACTTTGTGTTGTTTATTTATGTTGATTATGGAACATAAATAAACTATCATATAATACGTCTCATAGTTCATTAATAAATCTTTAATAATAATGTTATACATGTTTACTAAGTATCTTCTTCTGCCTGGCACGGCACGCAGCCGGTACTAATACCGGCTTTGGCTGCTAACTTGCCAGGGTTTAAGTTCTGGCTCAACGTCCTCTTTGCCCGGTCTTCGACATCCTCGGTTCTAAGTCTGTTTGCTCTCATACCGTGCATCATGACATCCAGCCATCGCTCCGTTTTACGTCCGGACACCGGAGTCTAATTCTCAGGACAGACGTAGCAAGGCACTTGATTCCAATATACATTCTAGACCGGCGCACAATGTGCCCACAACATCTCAGGCAACGCTCTTGGAGCCGCTACGTTACCAACCCCAATAGAACCTCTAATTAATAAGTTCCGTAAGCGATCACGTGCAGCTACTGGGTGTTCAGAGGTAGTGCTAACCAGCATTCACTGTGTAAAAGAATCTGTAGTACCATTCTGTTGTATATTATTACCCCTTGAGCTTAGCGATATTGCAGACCACGCCAATGACCTCTCGCCATTTGGCCCAGACAGCGTTTATTCGACTTGAGCATCGTGATCGATGTCTCGTGCATAACGGATCTAAGGTACCTGAACTTTTCCAACTTCCGACTATATGGATAGTATCCGATTCAGGTTCACTCCCGCAAACCATGTCTTCGACACATTTAGTGTAAGACCGCCGTTCTGAAGCGTCCACTTTACGCTTTAGCATAAATCTGTTCTAGTCAATGAGTACTATGACAACGGCTATATCATCAGCCTTGGGAGGCTGGTCTTGTATTTGAGCTGAGACAGTACGAAACCTCGATTGCTCGATCGATTGAGCTCGATCCCCAGCCGCCTGATCAATCTCGGTGTTTGCAAAGATATTTGATTCTCTACCTCTCCAGTGCTTGATCCGAGACCTACGTTTTTCGGCAACTTTCTTCTTCGGAGTGAGGTTATGGCGTCCGTTTTTGGGACGCTGAAGGAATTATTATAGTTGACTATTTAAAGAAGGGAGTTACTATTACAAACTCCTATTACGCAGAACAAATAATTTGCAGAAGAAAAGGAGAAAAGACGCGGCAAAATTGGGGTTATCTGCATCGTCCGGTCCGTCAAAAAGAGTAATGGTTCAGACACCTCTTTTGCTTTTTTAGCAATTTTATTTAAAAAAGTATCTTTATTTTTTAAGCCACGTTTAGCATGTTCCAAAATCAGCTTTCTTCAGTATAAATCTAATTGTGTCATGTTTTATAGACTAGTATTTTTAGAAGCCTAATAGGTATCGCGTGAAGCAATTTCCAAATTTAAGACAATATCTTAATATTGTAAAAAATATGAACGTAACAAAATCTATTATATAATTATATTACAAGTAGGTACCGATAAAGCTACGTTTGACCTAAGCAAGAAGATAAATACTTTCTTCATGCAATCTATTAACCCAACTGCGCTATCAGCGCACAACTTAATAAAATAATGCAACTATAAGAGTAAAACTTAAACCAATAGTAGAAATCAATAGTGTTAAATCATTATTAGGTGTATTGATTAGTTTATGACGAATTTCAATCCACCTTGACGGGATGACGTAGAGTTAGCACATTCGTACATCTAGATCTGTAACACTTAAGTTACAAAGGAGGTGTGTGTTATATATAACTCGTGTAATACTTTCTAGTAAGATATGTCTATATTACAATGTAGTTTGTTTTTAATCTTTGGCGAGGTCTCCGTAAATGGAAATTAAAAAAAACTTAAGACACGCTTTTGTGAAAAAATGTAAATGTAAATTATAGTAAAGTGATAGCGTTTTTGCATCGCATAATTATTAAAATAATTAATACAACAATAATACAATTATAAAAGAATTTATTTATTTATTATATGTTTATATGTATGTGTGTGTGTGTGTGTGTGATTGTTTATAGAAACGTGTATTTAGTTCACGTGAACCTACAATCCGGAAATTAGTACGGGACCCTTGAGGGGAGAGTCCGCCTTGCACTTGGCTGATTTTTTTTCTTATTATTGCAATGTTATCCGTCTTTGATAAGTATGCAAAATTACATACATATATACATATATACATACGAAGCAAATAAAAGCGTGTTCAAAAGTAGCTTTGCTGAGGTAAAGAGGTAGGTAAGGTAAAAAGATGTAGTTGGTTGTACTTGTATATCAATGCGAATATTTAAGACATTTTACACTTTTCACTATATTTGCTTACGCTTATGCTAATAGTAAATTTTGTAACTATTGCAATTTTTTTGCAAGTCGCGCATACTTTACATTATGAGTAATTAAAAAATAAAAAAACATACTTTAAAATTAAAAATCTAGGCCTATTCGCTACGGAACTTGTTAAGTATATGATTAAGCAAAATGAAATAATGTGTCGCAATGCGAAGGCACAAGATAAATGAATCAAGCTATAAAAAAATGAAAGTGATACGTCATCAGCGGTTTCAATAAGTCGTCAGAAGATATTAACTATTTTAAGATATCATTATAATATATCTGTTTATTTTTATTTTCTGTAAGTATACTATAGCAAAATATATTTATCCCAGTCTGGATGAAACAAAATTAAATTTAATGATATATTTGACCACGTAGGCACTACTTTAACTGACAATGATGTTCGTCATTGAGGCTCTTCATATTTACTTTCGAAAATTAATAATTTTAATAGAAAGGAATAGACTCCCAAATATAAGATATTATTTTAAAAAGACACCCTTAAGGTTACTTACTCTATGTAGAGTACACCTAGTATGTCAATGTCAACATTGAATGAGTCTTGTCTTATTTTTTGTTATTACGTACGTAAGTGATGCCACAACAGGCATTAAACGTGCGAATTGACCCTTCAATGGTCTAAAACTAAATTGCTTGTAGATCTAGTAGTGTTCATTTATAAATGTACATAGCCCAATGTTACATAGACCTAAGGAGACAATAAACAAATTAAAGAAGTTATTGTATTATCAAAGTAATTACTGTTCGAATAGATTGCCGTTTATATATTATTTTTGTCCCTGGACTATTTAATTAGATAATAGTGTAATCATAACGAGCGGCATTCACCAATTTTAAGAAGGTACCATTTGAATTACATATAAAATAATATTTTCAAATGTTTACCTTAATTAATCTTTAAATTAATGTGTAATGAATACATATAATATATTAACATATATTATATGCTATATATGTTATGCTGCTAATATATTGAGTTCTGCCACTCAACACGCAATGCCTCCAGAATTCGGCAGAAAGTGGGGAACGGAGTGTCTTAACACCAGGTTCCCTCTGCCTACCCTGCTGTGTGCGGGATACAGCGTGAAGCTGATTTTAAATGTTATATGTTTATGATGGACATTTGATATCTTTAACATAATTTAAAAGCCATAGCTGTAATATTCACTTACTTAGTTTTACGATGTATTTTATTTCATTTTGTATAATGTTACCTTACTCGATTCTATAATCTTTATTAAAAGATTTTAATATAATAATATAAAAGATGTTAATATAGAAATAAATTTATTTCTATTTAATGTCGAATACACCAGATATATGAAATCTAATAAGGGACAAGGGACCTAATAAGGTTTAAATCAAGTCAATTTATTAAAAATTTTAAAAAATCTACTTATGATTTCATCAAAACAATTATTATGTTAGGGTTTACGTTAACGTATAGTTTTTTCCTTTACAAGGAATATTAAATGTTATTACTACATTACTCGGTATTTTTAAAAAATATAGGAATCCCAGTATATTAATATATATATTATAAAGCTCCATCAAAATGCACGCAATTAATTACCTTGAAAATGTATTAACAACAGCTACATCTATATCATAAAAAAAATCAGCTAGTCCCTCAACCTCAGAATCTGGTGTTATTGAAGGAGGCAGTGTGGCAGTCGGCGAGGCTCCATCGGCAGAGTGCCCCGCGCAATTAAAGAGCACGGGTTCTGCCTGAACCATGGGCAACATGGTTACAATTTGCTCCAAAAGCTTACATTACCACCACTGTCAAAGCGAAATTCTCCATACAAAAACTTTAAACACAAATAATATCTGCATCCGAACACACACTGCATTGCGCCACGCTCGCTGCGACGCTATCGTCTACGCAGACTTGTCCAGGTGTTCTAATCGTACTGGACAACGTCTGTATATCAAAGATCGGTCGGGTGTCGAGGTTCTACTCGCAGAGTGTGCATGCACCCACTTTATGACGCAGCTAATAAACTAATGTAATTTAGTATCGGTAACCGTGCAAAGCGTTCACTCCAAAACGACGATGAAAGTCAACTGAAAGACGAGACATACATATACATATATCCTTGTCTACTTCACAGATTATCAACACGGCGCGGCAGAGGCGGCGAGGGCGGAGGAGCGGGGAGTATTGCCGCTTCGGTCGCACCCGCGTCACGGCCGTCTCGGCGACAGTCGTTCGATCTCACTCGTCGTCACGAGAATCGAACTGCGCTGTGCTGAGCGGAGCCGATGAGACACGAAACAATATTGTTGGAATTCTGATAAACAAATTCACCTATTGACAAACCTCTCATTTGGTGTTAAAGTACATATTAATCATATATTATTGGTTAAAATGTATTTATTTAAATACAAGCAATTAGAAACGTTTAACTGCATTTTGATGAAAACTTCTCTCATATATATTTTTTTAATAGAATTTTCTCAATATAAAAAAAAACATTGGCATAGTATCTGTAATAACATGTGACGTCTGCATTTTTCAATATAAACAAGTTTATCAGAAATACGTAAGAAGATGAAGCTAGCCATGAGTAGATATCTATAGACATGAAAGTGAAATGGAACAGTATTCGTGTCAAGTGCACAATTTAGATAACAAGGTCAACGTATTGCATAACTTATTTTAGTGTTATTGCTTATTCGAGATTATATTTTTTTATAAAGGAACATAGAAGTATATATAATAGGCTTTCTATGTATGCAGTCTTAAAATGACATAAACCACCTAGGAATTTAATGTAATATATATTCATTTAAACATATTTCTTGCATGTAATATTTATTATTATTCAAGTTTTATAACGATCAAGGTTAAATGATTATAGTACAAAACAATTGAACAAACAAAATTAGCTATCGCAAGTGGCTTATGATATATATGTATGTATTTACACGTATATGATTTATATAAAATGACAGTAGAGTATTTAGCAGGACAGTCAGAGTTAACCGTAAGTATTACTAATAAAGAAGTAGAGGAAGAGCGAGCACGCGCGGCGTGTGCAGATATCGGTGCAGGCGGCCCCGCGGATGTGTGTCAGTGGGTCACGGCAATGACGTGGCACACGGCCGCGGCGAGCCGCGCACTTCATTCTAATTCCGCTTCGCCGGTGTCTTCTCATCCACTTGCTATTTATGCCCTAATATGTATTAACTAATTGAGAACCCACGCCAAATATGTCTTCTAGGAATTCACGTTTTGCCGAATTAGCTGTTATGGTTGTCATTTAAAGAAAAAATATAAAATAATCATGCTCGCTCTTGCGCAACGCACTGCATTAATGTTTAAATATTTTAATATTCGTTTAAATGTTTATTCCAAAATTATCAATCCCAAGAAGTTCTAGGACTCTAGTAATTTGTTTTTATCCTGTTAGCCTGTGTGTCCATTCCTATATACTATCGGTTTTTACGCTTTGCGTGAACAAACCCACCTTCGGCTTCGTAGAAAATAAAAGCAAGTACGTTGGGGAAAGTATTTCAATGATTGAATTCATTTCCCGCCTTTTACTGTAACTGCCAAAAAATTTGAAATGTAGAAATCGAACTCATAACCATAGCATGTACAGTCAGAAAAAAACAACAATAAAAATCCGGCTAAACTATAAAAATTCTATAAACAAATAATACTACTTACAACATCGAAGATTGAGCTCTTCTCTCAAGGGACAATTACTAATATAATGAAATAAAATGAGTGATGAGAACTTAAGTGGCATAATATATTGTTCTGGGACCAAGAGCTTCATGATATAACACGATTAAAAAATATATTGCAAACACATTGCAATTCAGAAAAGAAATATTTTCCATGGAATTTTCTTATCATTCTTAAAATGCTATCTACACATTTTTTATTTAGCAGTTATAAGTTTAAACGCTACATTTATGACTATTCTTACGCAACTTCTCTTTCCAATTTTCAACATTATAATTATAATATCAGTTATTGTTTTAAAAACCTTATTAAGATGTTCTGGCGCTAAAGCCACATATACAGGTACAAATATATAAAGTATAGTTTAACGTGTGTATGTTAACATATACATATAACACATGTTACTATTATAAAAACTGGTAAGTGCGAGTCGGACTCGCCCATCAAAGGTTCCCTAACAATTTTAGGGTTGTAGGTCAACAGACAACTAATAAAAGTTGACAAACTTACTCATTTTGTAGGGATGAACTACAATAACAACTGCAAATTCTTACTTTTTGCCTAAATTAGGTAGGTAGGTAGGTCTTTGACGAATACCCTATAAGTTTTTATTAAGTGGCAAATAAAGCCGAAAAACTTAAATTTTCAAGGCGTATGCACTCATTTTGTGTGAAATGAAAAGGATGAACTATAACTATAAGTTTGTTATATTTTATTTTTCTATTAATAACCTCTAAATATTTTTCGGATTCTTGCCTTTATTTATATAATAAGTTCTCACTTCATGGAAAATTTCGTAACTGTATGTCCAGGGGTCCACCTCTATGTGTTGATTACGCGGAAAATTTCATTAAAAAAGCAGTAAAATTGATGCATAAATGCTCATATCTTTTGATTGCATTGATATAATTTGGTTTTTTCTGTGCTCCTAGGGACCGTAGACCTGAATATTTGATATTAATTTCAGCGTGATACATCAACGCAATCTCTAGATAAATGGTCTTGACAGACGGACAACAAAGTAATCCTATAAGGGTGACATGCTTACCTTTTGAGGTACGGAACCCTAAAAATAAGCAGAACTTAGTATACAGTTTTTTTTTATTTGCAGCTCTACTTAACCCTGCCGCATTTTCCATACGGCAGGGCTGGAAGAGAGTTGTATCAAAACATATTTATTTATACACCAATATCTTTTTATAGTTATATCTAAACATGTCTTCTGAATTAGAAGACAATATAAATGATGTTGTTTAGAGATAATGATCATGTTAACGTTTTCAGTACATTTATTTGTCAAATTAAATGAAAAAGTAGAAACAAAACGTGTAAGTATAAAAATTTATTTTGATATCATTATATATAATAATAATATTTAAAAAATCTTATTACTAATAAAAAATACATAGTAAATCGTGTGGTTATTTTTATTTTACTTATCGACAAAAAAAATTGTCTTATCACTTGTAAATCGTATATCCATAACATTACGTACTATGTGTCAAAAAAATACTCTGTATTTTACTAATAATATCTTTATGCTAACTTTTCACTTTTTAAATGCTTATTACAAAATATAATTAATAATTATTTATTACATTTTGCAGTTAATCCATACCTATATTATAAATTTGAAAGTAACTCTGTCTGTCTGTCTGTATTTTATGCAATCAGGGCCAAACCGCTAATTTGATTGTGATAAAATACTCATATAGAGATGCTGAAGAGTCTCGGGATGAACATAGGATACTTTTTTCTCATATTTGTAATATTTTCGATATATACCAATATATTAAAATACTTATTAATTTGACATACAATTTATATAATAAATTATTATTTGCAAAGTTTGTTGTTAGAAAACGTCACCCAAAATGAGCTTGCTTAACGCATCTCTCTATTAGAAACTGAAAATAACTTCATAAATATATTTAATAAATATTTGTATAGTTCAAGCGGGCGTAGTCGCGTTCCACTAGTAAGTAAATAAATATAATTTAATAATTTTATATAGCGTAACAGAGAAAAGCATAATAATGTAGATTTCTATAATATATAGTTTGCGTATTCGACATAAGAAGCGAGCTCGTCGAGAAGAATCCTAGTAAATGCGTTGTTGCGTCACGTGGGCGGGCGGATCGATTGGGCGGGCGACAGTTCGAGCGCGTGCGCGAACACGATCTTAATTATCGACCGCTCACTTTTCACCCAACACTTTTGGGGCAGGTTAGGCCTATGCTCTAGGGTCAAGGTCACGGCTCTTCTTCCAGCTTAATATATTACATACAATACACAATCAAATTTATAGATTCCTGCGAAATTTTTTTATTGTGTTTTCGATAGTTCTGTATAGTCTGTGATATGTATATCAAAATCTACTTTTTTTGTTATATTAGTGTACGTCGTCAATCTCATCATATAACGAAAAATATTGCACGTCTGTATGCGTCAGGACATTAAAAAAATGTTATTAATTTTACCAAATACGCCTGCCTACCTCCTACTCTACTATTCAAGACTTACAAATGACCAATGAAAGTTTTTCTACAATGTCTCGGTATAAAATTAAATCACGAAAGCCGCAGCCCTTCTCTAAATGTAATAAATCGACAGCTTTTTAAATTATATTGAAAATTAATTAATTAAAATATTTAAGCAACTTCATGTATTTACAACAATTTTCCAACATCACATCCATATTGACCTTCCCCCTATGTTATAGTTAACTGAACCATAGCTTTAATTATAGTCAATTATATATTTTTAGGAACTTTTCACTCTTAAAGGACGTATTCTGAGAAAATTACGGGATAATACTGTTAAATCACTTCCAAAAGACATAAGCCCCAGAGCTCAAATTGACAGTCAATTTATGATATCAGCAAAATAGATTATCTACCGTAGTCTGAGTAACGATTGAATAGATATAAAAGTTCAGGGCATAGACATGTTGCTTTATTCGGCGAGACAAGTATGATAAATAAGCATGTAACGAGCTTAGAAATGTAAAACAAGTTGCTTCCTCTAGTATAATTCTGTGTGTCATTTGTTTTAAAATAACGCACCTTAATTCATGATTGATCTCCTGTACTTTTAAAATTATAATAGCATTTCAAAGGATTCTCGCAAACAAAAGTAATTTGGTAAGATAATTTCAAATTTGGTTTCGTAGAGAACGGAGTTCAGACAGCAAAAGCGAGCGTTAATGTGCATGTTTAAAGTGATCCCTTGTGATGGTCAAGTCTATACTAGGGCCACAATACGCAGGCACTGCTCCAAGCTCCTCTACTTGTCACGTGATGGACACATACGTACGATTAAGAACTTGCTTCGCATGTGTAGAAGAACTATATTTACAACGAACGAACTACGAACGAACTAAGCATACTTTTTCTCTCTACATATTATCCCTAGTTGGGTAGACGAAAAGTGATCTAAGCGCTAAGTAAATTGTTAGAATAAACTTCTCTATCAACCCATCAACCAATTTCATAGTCATGTCGTTATTTACGTTACACCAAGAGATATATAAACGTAAATCATCTAGAAAACGTAGAAAGCACTTAGACGTTATAAGTTAATAAACAAAAAACTATGAACTAGTAGTTAATACTCTATCCAGGTTTCATTTTTTTTTTAATTTATATATCTTTTGAGGACGTCGTGGCGTACTCTCTGCCTACACTCCTCTATGCAGGATACAGTGTGAAGCTGATTTTTTGTTCTATATACATATATTTTTAAATATAAATCTGAATTACCTATACTCAGAAATATAAATAATTAAAGTATTATATAAACAAGTGTTCTTATATGAATTGAAAGATATACGCAAATATAATAAAGACGCTAAAGGCGTGTGACGTGGGCTTCCTTGGCTCGCAATTGATCGCAACCTTATCGTTCGCTAGAGCTGTAGGAGCCACTGGTGTAGTCATGACGACCGCCAACCGCTGCTGCCGTCGCAGCGTCGCCTCACTATTCAATAACGTTTGATTTACAAGAAAATAATCAAACATAATGTCTAAATATTTGTTTTTTCGGTAAATGATAATGAGTATCATTTGAGAAAATATTTTAAATTGTTTGTTTTTCGAAATATATGTATATGTATATATAGATTTATTCTATTTCTCTTATATAATTCAAATAATGCTTACCTTGCATTTTCATTAGGTAAAACTTGCATATATATTGCATTGATGTAGGAGGCGCCATTCAGCGCCGTGTTCCGACGCTCCGTGGCTATTTGTAACTTATATACAAACTTTCTACAAAAATCTGAAAAAGAAACAATTAATTAATATCTTCTTTATCATTCATATCATATTAACTAGAGATTTGCTCTCTTTAATATTTTATTATTGAATTAATATATTTAAAAAAATGATTGAGAATTAATGTGCTGTATACAATAATATATACATGTATATAAAATTTTGCATGGTTTATGTTATCTTTATTAAAAAAATATCTCAAGTTGTTTAAGTTTCACATATGTATATGAAACTTAAATAAAAATATTATTGTCTTAACACTAGCAGACTATAATTTTATTTGAAATGAAAAAAAAACATATTGAAGGGGATGAATTCATCTACTAGTCTTAAAAATATAAGGAGGGAAGGAGCATTAAGACATATGGATTCCCAAATTGCACATGACTCTGTGTCTTGTTATTATCACAGTAAAATGTGATTATATGTATAGATTGAAGAAGATGATATATTTAATATTGTGATAACTTCTATTTAGCTACATCAGGGCAAGAAATTCCGAGGTGATAGTTTAAAAATCAAGAGTCTTCTCTTGAAATTTTCACAATTCAAAATCAAAACTGGAAAACAATCAAATACACCTGGGTTAGTATGACTTATATATAGTATATATAAGAGTTGATGCATATAAGATAATTCTGACAATTTATGCTTTGTACTAAATGTGATAAGAAATTGATGTGGGGAACGGAGTGTTTTAACACTGGGTTCCCTCTGCCTACCCTGTTGTGAGCGGTAGACAGCGTAAAGCTGATTTAATTTAATTTTTATTAACATTACACATACACGACACAAGAAACTCATTAAAAACAACAAAAGTAACAACGGAGTCACAACAGTACTGTCTTATCAACAGGTTGACTGATAGTAAAAATGGTGGATATAATCTGACCGTTGACAAAAAAATCACATTTTAATGTATAATGTTGGCAAAACCTGAGCTCTACACATGCAATTTTAGGAAATTTTAAAATCAAATTGTAAAAATAATTTCATTGTCAATGAAATTGATAAATTTAAATCATAATTATTATTAACCAATTAGTTTTATAGACATGATTCAATAATTTTATTTACATCAATAAATTCATAGCTATAGTTTTCTACTAAATATACTATATTAAGATCCATCAATTGTCCTATAAAATGCCCTATAACAGGGGTTCCCAAGCTTTTTCAACTCGTGGCGCAGTTACAAGTTTGGTATTTTTTTGACGGCCCCCTACCCAAGCTAGTTCGCTATTAGAAAAAAAACAATCGAAAGAAATAGATACCTACACTAATATGAAATTGAGTTTTATTTATTTAAAGGAGAAAATAACAATTAAGATATAAGAATAATAAAGTACGACAATTCAATGTGATTCAAATTCAATGTGACGGTTGAGCTTGGTGGTGTCCGCACAGTTTATCAAGAGATTTTGAGATTTCCAATTTTAGATTTAGGAACTACTCACGGCGCCCCTTTTTACTTTCTATGGCGCACTAGGGCGCCGCGGCGCACAGGTTGGGAACCCCTGCCCTATAAAATAACCTTTTATTGATATATTTAACTTTTATCTCAAGGCTTTGTGAATAAGGTATAATTATCTAGCACACTCAAAATGTACAGAACTGAATGGTTATGCACTGTTTTAACTTAGCATGGAACTTATTAATTATTATATATACAGTTCATTGAATGTTTGTATTAGACAATGCAGCTGAATATTCATCAGGCTGTTAGTTGAAAGGCACCATTTAGTAGGCTATATTAGCCTAATTAAGCTAAATGACTGTGACATCTTCAGAAAAAATCTTTATATTTCTGTAAATAGTTAATACTATTTATTATATCCAATCTAATGTAGTTGAGGTTAGAAATTATTATAATTAGACTTTCTTAATTGTGAATTATCTAGTGTATTATTTTATTCAAAACAAGAAAAGAATAATCTTTGAATATGAAATCATCTTTTACATTATTTTCAAATTGACACAAAGATAATGCTTTTTTGTTCGTAAAACTTTGTGATTTGCGTAGAATGTTTGCAAGGAATGATTTAAATTGCTATTGTATATGGAGAACAATTTAAGATACCTTTCTAAAAGCCACTAAATATCTTATTGTTGCAATATTATTATGTACCTTTAAGAGTAATTGATGTCTTCTTAACATTATGAATCTACAACTCATAATTGAAGCAACATTCAAAATTAAAAGTCTAATGGTATTTAGATATTTATAATAACAGATGGAAAATAGAAATCACACTAAGACTAATTATATCGAATTATTGAAAGTAGGTAGGCCAGTTGTTGTGCAGCGGCACAAGAGCATGACATATTATGGGTTTAATTCCTACTGGGAGAAAAGAACTCATCATTCCTATACACAGTTAGATTCAGAACAACTCTTTGAATTATCCAGAACAATTCCTATAAAAGTAATAAAACCCTTGCTTCAAATAACAGGTTTAAATTTTAGATAGTATGATACAGTTGTATTAAAAAAATATTGTTTATAAAACTTTATTATTGTCACAATTATTGCCTTTGCTTTATAAAATCAGAACAAAAGATATAATTTTACACACTTTTATATCAAAAATGTCCTCCAGACTATGATCATTGTCCATGGTCAAAACTGAATGCATAAAAAATTTTGTAGTGGTAATTGCAAATGACCTATTAGGTATTATGGATCAGAAAGACATTCTATAATCATACACACACAAGACAATAACTTTAATTTTTTTGTATTTATTAATCTTATATTTACAATGGCATATAAGAAACTAATAATCTACAGGATATTTTAATAAATATGAATAATGATCAAAGCACATCACCTGATATGGACAAACGAAGTGGAGTAGGTGAAGTAGGAAGGCAAAAACCGAGATTATTTCCATGAAGAAGATGAATAAAGATCAAATGGGATGTTCAATGTAGAAATTGATAACCTCCACAAAACAAAATATGAGATACATATACAATGATTTATCATGGCCACTGTTTAAATATTTTAATATAGAATTTAAGTTTAAATGATTTTAGCAAGGCATTTATAATGGAGTTAATGAAAATATGCTCTGAAATAAGTTTTTTATTATACAGCAGCCAAAAAAAATGTCATATAATGATGGGAGTCATACATTTCCAAGTGGTTGTTTGGAATAGTTGGAAGTATAATAGAGTTGGTTGATTAGTGTCTTTTTCCCTTTTTATTATTTTTTTCATTCAGCTTCGATTCTCATAATAAATGATAATATATTACCATCCAGTTCTATATCTACTCAAAAAAATCAACAGGACCCAATTGTTCATTTGATTGAAATGTGTGTTACAAACTTCTTGAAAGATTTTTCTAATAGGTAATTTTCTTTCAAGTGTGTGCATTATCAGACAACAAAAAAACATTAATATTAATAGTTGTATAACTGAATAAATTTACTATTTATCTAATTATGAGTGAGTAGTAAGTAAATAAATAATGTTATTAAGAAATTGAAAAGTAAAAATTTTCATTTCATTATAAATTTATATGTTGATGCTATTAAAATATTAGCCTTATGCATAATTGAAATCTTAAAATAGTACATTATAGATTTATTTATACAAATGATCTCTCTGTAAATGATCTAAAAGAAATATTGAAGGTACTCAATGCTCTGCACAATACTTATAATGTGCAGGTTGAATATATGGTTTTCTAGTTTGTCAAAACATTTATTGAACTGTAAATCTTAAATAATGATGTTTTTATTTACAATAAATATTTTCAGATTCAGAAGTTAGGTTTCAAAACCCCTAGGTTGATAAATTGCTTAATAAGCTCTTTTGTTTTTAACCTATAATTTACAATTTAATCTGTTTCATTGACATTGGTAGAACATAATGAATATGCAAGTAAAATAAATATTCTTTTTCTTAATAAATAACTTAATGTGAATACCACACATATTAAGTGTGCAAGTAATGTATTAACCTAGTTCTTAGGACTTGCAAAGATCATTTAATGTTAAGTGGTGATTAAATCATATTATTTTCCCCTTAAATAACGAGGTATCTCTTAGACATTTAATTAACAGTGGACAATTCGCTCCATGACGTCATTACATTGACAGTCAATAAAACACAGTAAACAAAACCCAAGCTAGATCATGTTAAACAATTATTATGTTCGATCAGCTGATATTAGGCTGTTGAATTGTAATGATTTTTAAAGAATAGCAATTTAAGAACAAAGATATCGGTTTATGAGGGCTAACCGTGATCCGTAGTTGACAGCAAAACTAAATAACATGGCGGCATCTTCCTGCAGCCGGTCTAAAAGGGCTTTAAAATATAGTAAACATTAAACACTTACAGAAACTTTTGTCAATACGGATTTATTTCCTTATAAAAATCACTCTCACACAGTTCCAACGAAAATAAATAAGTTCGTATCAGACACCAATGTTAAAATGACGTAACATTCTCAACCTTCACGGTCGCACAGTACAAACGGCAGGTAGGTACAAGTTATTTCGCACCAAACACCATGACCACTTTTTAACAACCTTCACACTAAAACACTTCATATACAAACACCACTTTTGACAATAACAGTTCACTGAAAGTTTGACAAAATAAACTAACGCGTTTTATTATTCTGCCAAAGAACAAACGTGACACGCAGTCAAGCAACCTCGTTCATAATTTTTTTAATTTTTCACAATCCGCGGCGTGTTATCTTCACTTTGATTAAACGAATACTCGTACTAAAATGTTCTCGTAAAAAATAATTCATATTCATAGAAATTAGTAAATTAATTTATCTATGCATTATATAAGAGATAATATATATTATCATTATTAAAATAATGTATAAAAATTTTCCATTTTTGTCGCAAAAATTAACAGTAAAATTTAAAGTGTCTATGATTTATATCTATGAATTATTATCAGAAAATGAACATACGAGTGATCACTTATCAATTAATATTAACCAAAGCCAGCGTGATGGTAGAGTTTACTTCAATTTTTTGCATACGAAAAAAAAAGAACGTCGTTCGAAGAAAGTCGTTGACCTCAAATTTCATTCTCAAACACTTTCAAATTCTTTTAAGAAGGTTTTTTTAAAATAAATCATTCAATCATTATATACTCTTTGCTACTAAGTGACAAATTCACTTAAAACAATATAATAACTCAGTTTTAACATTTTGAAATTTATTTTTTACTTAGTAGTCAATATTTTTAACATTATGTCTCTTCCTTGGCATCTTCCCATTGAAGCCATTCCTAGTTTAAAAGAGAAGGAGCGCCCAATTGAACCTTCTCAATTAAAGCACTATTGTAACTTAAATGTTCACCAAAATCCTTGTGAAGAGCTTCAAACGGGCTTAATGTGTGAAATTGGTATGAACAATCAAGATCCAACAATAATACAGAAGCTTATTGCGTCTGGTATGACGATAGCTCTTTTAAATTTACGGGACTTGGACCCTGACGCGTGTGCACAGTTGATTCAAAATATAAGGCAAGCCGTTTTTAATTACAGTGCAGAGCTGGAATACGTTTACCCTTTGGCTCTATTGGTTGACGTTAGAGGTCCTGACATTGTAACTGGTGAACTTAAAGGTGGTTCACGTACGATGGTTGAACTTTTACAAAATGAAAATGTTAGACTAACTACAGATGCAAGTTGGCGTGAATGTGGAACAAGCAGTTGTATTTTTATTGGATACGATAACTTAACAAATGTACAAAGTGGAGACTTTATTTATATAGATAGCTTAAAATCTGGAAGAATTAAACTATCTGTATCTGAGGTTGGAGATGATTCTATTGAATGTAAAATTATAAGCGGCGGTATAATTGGTGCAAAAATGCCAGTTAGAATATCAAAAGTGCCCCATGAGGTTGAAAGTTCTGATAAAAAAAGACAAAATAACTTAGAGTCAATTTCATGTGACTCATCACAACAACCTTTTGAATATATGGAAGACCAAATAGCATGGGCAGTGGCTGCTGATATTGATGGAGTTTTAGTACCGAATGCACAAAATTTTCAAGATATTCGTCAGGTACGATATATCCTTGCTGAAAAGGGCAAGCACATACTCGTGTTTGCATGTATAGACTCCGTATTAGGGTTGGACAATATTGATCAATTATTGATTGAGGCAGATGGAATTTATATTGATAGATGTGTATTGAGCACTGACTTACCGGTAGAGAAAATATTTATAGCAGAAAAAGTTATTTTGGCGAAATGTAATAATTATGGAAAACCTTGTATATGTAAAGCTGTGATAAATGAACAAATTCCTACACTTTGCGTAACAGATATAGCAAATCTTGTTTTAGATGGTGCAGATGTACTGTCTTTGGAGATTCATTATGATTCCCCTTTAAAGAAATTTTCACCTTCGTTTGACACGGTACGTATGGCTGAGCACTGTTTAGCAGCAGCAGCTGTAATTTGCAGACAGGCTGAACGCATTATATGGCAACCAAAAAGTTATGGGAATTTAGAACTGATGCAAAATAAACTGGACGAACCTTCGAAAGCGGTATGTGTAAGCGCAGTTGAACTATCAATGCGATCTAGTGCTGTTGCTATTATTTGCTTAACTAATTCTGGACGCACCGCAAAAATACTTTCACATGCTAAGCCAAAATGTCCTATCATTGCAGTAACGAGATCTTGTTATACTGCTCGACAATTACGTTTTTGGAGAGGTGTCCGGGCAATGCATTATTTTGAAGCACCAAAAAGTATTTGGATGCAAGAAGTAGAATCTCGAATAAACTCTGCTTTAGACTATTGTAAAGCAAAAAGAGTGATACGCGCGGGCGATCCGTATGTTGTAGTTAGTAGTCAACGCAAAGGTGTGGGCTATTGTGATTCTGTTAGACTTTTATACGCAAGCGCTCGTGATACAATATTTGTTGAGTAAGACCTTTGCCTTATATTAGTAAAAATAATTATCATGACTCGTTTATATTTTCGAATAAAAATAAATATTTTGAAATAATAATTTGTTTTTAATGCTTATTAAAATATATAATTTACATTAAAATATATCCGTAAATCCCGCAAACTGTTTCTTACATTAAAATAGTTAAATTGTTTTAATAAATTTTCTTTAAAGACCACAATCTTTAAGACGGTGTACGTAAATAGTCTACAATTACGGTTAACAGTAAATGAAATATGCACTAGACATAAGATACGATGCAATAGCAAAAAAAGGGATTGGAGTAAATGATAAAATAATTACATATACTACGAAGTAACTGAATATTATTATTAATATTTCAATGATAGGGCAAGTACGTACTATAACGTAACATTTTTGTTATTGTTATTGTATTGAATGTATTATGTATCACAGTCAATGTTGGTCTATGAACTTTTATTTTGTAAAGACAATTTCAACGCAGCTGTTATTGCTGTCATATGTCAGTTTGTATTTGAAATTTTATTTACGTTAAAACATCCTATCAGAAATCACAATTCAGAATTTCAGATTCACTTCACATCATATTTGATATCTAATAAATATCTACATAAATGTTAATTGTAATTCAGATTGTGGATTTGCGAAAATAAACTTTTATTTAGTTTTCTTTTTACGGTATAAGCTTCAATGTTACTTCAATGAAAAAATTGTAGTTTTACTGATATTAAAAATAACTAAATAACTTTAAACATATATAAAATTTAAATTTTTATTCAAAATATATAAGTTAATAATAATTAATCAAAAGTACTTTAAGAAAGTTTAAACTTCAAATTAGTAGAGTGTTAATATAAAATTTATTTTGTAAAAGAATGTGTAATAACAAATAATTTTTAACATTGTGTTTTAGGTACGCACTTTATAAAAGTACAAGTTGAATACCTAATCCAAATATTGAACTTACAAAATGACTGAGGAATCAGTAAAAGAAGTATGTTCAGGATTAACATCTATAAGAGCAAACGAAAGAAAGAAAAATGCTGAAACATTAAAAGATTTCCTCAGTAGAAATGCAATACCATCATTACTTACAAAAAATACTTTAAAGAAGTCTGGGTATACATGGAATCATGTGTTTGATGATATTAATGACTATATAATGAAGGTTACTTTTCATAATTGTATGTTTTATGTGTTTATATTTTCTAACAAAAATTTGTAAATCTTTCTCCATTTATTTAAGGAAACTGAAAAATATGAAACTTCCAAAACTTTCAAAAGTGTTACTGCACCACTTTGCACAAATCTTTTGCATTTATGTGTGGCATGTGCTAACAAAGGTAATTAATCTTTAGGCATGTTTTATTTGATATTTGTATATATATATATTTTTTCATGCTGTATCCTGCATGTTATAGCAGGCAGAGAGTACCCAGTGCTAAGACACAGCACCCCACTTCCCATCAAATTCTGGAGGTGTTGCGTATTGATTGGTGGATCTTAATGCTGCACTTTGACTCAACACCAGACTGAAGAAATGAAAATATTTAATTTCCTTGGTTGTAAATCGCACCCACAACCTGTTGCATTTAACCTGTTACACTTTAAGACCCCATGCCACTGCTTTCCTAAAAAAAATAAAAAGCCAATTAAAATTTTCCTCTGGTATATATTAAGGTTCATATTTTATAGTATAATACTATACTAAGAAATTTTCATAATTACAAAAACTTGTGAAGTACCTTTACCTATCTTTACTAATCTCCTATATTTTGTGTGGTAGGCAGAAGGTAGCTAAAATAAATAATGTTATTTTCTATTTATTTTAAGATCTGTTTATTATCTAAGATATGTTTATTCTTGTAAAAGAATCTGATTGTGAACTTTGTTTGAGTAATATCTATTGTGATTATTACTATTTATTACAGAGTGATTAAGTTCACCCAGAAAGTGAAATGGAGTGTAGGCACTCACTCTGCATCCTGCTTTATATTGCATATTAAATATGAAGTAATCCTCTAGATCCTATAGATTTTTAGTCCTGGTTGTCAAATTAATATACAATGTAATGTTATAGCATTTACTCACTTCACATTTTTTTCAGGTCATGCATATATTAAATGTGAAAAAATAACAGATGCTTGTTTAAATATACTAAATGATATTCGTTTAACAAAGGCTATTGGAGATGCATATTTAAATTTACTATATAAATATATTTTGCCAAATGAAAATTACTTGGGGTACATAACACCATCTACATGGGAGAGTAAGATGTTTATTTTTTCAGCACCACAGTGTATCCATGCATATAGCAAGTTAGACAGTAAGATACGGCTGTTAAATCAATCTTCGAAACATTGGATGTTGAGTGGTAGAACCCAAAGCCACGCTTTGTCTTGTTACTAGAGCAAATAATTGAAAATATGAAAATAATTCATTCTCCCAAGTGGGAAATAAAGCTACAACACTTGAATTAACAGTCAGATGACGGCCTTATATATAAATATATGTTTTGTTCTATAAAAGGGCCAACACTTAAAACATGCTATGTAATGCAATTCAACAACATGATAATAAATATTAAATATAATAATATTAGGTTAAATAAAACTATACTCAAAGAAGACATTCCATATTGCATACAATAAAATTTATATAAATTATGATAGTTTTTTGAAATAGTTAGAAGTTAGAAGTTAGAATTTAAATAATAAAAATATATGTATATTCATCTAATTTATAATATTTTGGAATTTTATTTAAAGGTTTACTGGACATATCAATTACTACATGTATTACTGAATATTCATCATTAGATGAATTAGTCAAAATAAGGCTCCTTTGGTTTATTATAAGAAATGCTTGTAGTTATTGCCAATTTGCAATCTCACTACGAGATGCCTTACCAAGAATCAAAAAATATTTTATGAAGGTGCACATGGATAAAAAAGTACAAGAATTTATTATAGAGATTACAATATTATTAATTAATTCAGTAAGTATCTATTATATTTATAGTTTATATAATAGAATATGGAAATAAAAATTTGATAATTTTTCTTTTACATAAAGCTGCATGTTGAAAGTCGTTTAACAATATGCAAGTTCTGCGAGTCACAGCTGCCAATTATATTTAAATTTTATGAAGGGAGCATGGGTAATAAAAAAAAGGTATATATTATACTACATACCCTTATATAAAATGTACATTAAATCTTGTGGAAAATTTATACATCAATGGATTGTCGACATTCAATTTTAGATTCTACTATTCAAACTGTTCAAAATGACAATTACAATACATCATCCAATAGAAAACAATAATGTTGATGGGACTTTAGCAAGCAGTTTAGAAACATGGAATCGGCACCTTCACACTATATTAGAAATTGTTTGCATGGAAATCAACACCATACAAAGACAACCAAAGCAAAAAGAGAATATAATAGAATGTATTGAATTCAATTATGTTGCTGCATCGGCTTTTTATAGGGTAATATAGTAGATACAATTAATTTGGTTATTTTATAGGCAGCGGGAACCTAGTGTCATGTAAGACATTTTATTCCCCAATATTCGAGATATTGCGTGAGCAGAACTCAACGTCGTGATTTGTCTTGTTATCAGAGTTAGAAAATGAAAATAACTGATTCCCCTGAGTGGAAATTGAATCCACAACCGTTGCTATTAAAGTCAGACGCTCATGACGTTCAAAGTTCAAATTCGGTGGTGCTGCACCACAACAACTTTATTTGATTTTTAATTTTTTGATTATGTATATATCTGTCCCTTTTAGAGTTTCAACATGGTAGCAAATGAAAGTGAAGAAGAAGGTACTTCAGCTAAAAAACTAAAAATATCATTTAGCAAACATATATGTTTCTCTGATTTACTGGACGAACTACGCGCTAATTGTGATCCATGGTAAGATCTTACCAAGTTATTTCTAAACCATAAAATATAATCATTGTTCTTATATTTTCACCAACTTTATATGTAGGATTTCCAGCCGACAGAATCCCAAATATTCGTAAATTTTAGTTAGGTATATTTATTAATTGGTAGGAAAATAATATAAATCATAATACTGTGCCTTAGATACGAAAATATATAAAAAAGTGGACTCTAGTAAATGAAATAACAATTTAAGGTCTTTAATTGTTGTATATAGTTAAGTTTAATTGTAATATATTGTATATAGTTCAGAATAAAAATAATTGATTGTAACTAACATTAATTATAATGTTAACCAAACAGGGCGGCATGGTCGTTGTCACGACAAAGCTCTTAAATAAAAAGAAAAAAAAAAGGACTTTAATGTTACACTTTATTGCAGGATTGCTATTGTATTTATGTATGTGAAACATTACTACGTTTCAATTTCATATGAAGAATATAAATTGATTTTGAATATCATAGAAACAATTATTACTGTTAATGATAAAAACATAAATTGGGATTGCATGAAGGATCTAACCTGCCTTGTAATCGAAAGATTAACAGCTCTTCCTGAATACACGGATGCTTGTAACATTTTTATTTCTTTTTGGAATGTGTGTGTAAGGTAAGAACTTAGCTATGTAAAAATATAAAAAATAAATGATATTAAACTCAAATAAGATTAAAAAAACATTATTGAGCGTTATCCCATTTTTTATTTCAGAAACGCAACTGTAGCTAATTGTGCACACAGCACTATACATACCATTATGCAAATTATTTTAAATGTAATTCCTCTAAAATATCACATTGTGGAGCCTCTGTTAACGTCATACATTGAAAAAGCACTGCCCGTAAATGATCACACTTTAAAGACATTAAATCTCCTATATAACAAATTTTACAAAAAATTATGCCACTTGAATATGAGACAAAAATGTTTTGCTTGGTTGACGCAGGCTAATATGTTTATATTAGATGGCAAAGTAGTCGCTGAATTTCTAATGAGGCTTTTATGTAACGAAAATTTTTCATCAAAAATTTCCATCAAAAACACTCCAGAGGATAATAATGTATACAGTGCAATATTTCTGTCCATGGACACAAGCATCTTGTATAGTGAATTTGAATATGAAATACAAGATCTTGCACCTCCTAAAGAAGACATGATTGAACTATTTGAGATGAATAATGAAATGAATGTCGTAATTTTGACTTATTTAGAGCAAAATTTATCTAACAGTACCATGGATTTGATGAAAAATGATATTAAAATTATTGACTACATAAAATGTGTTTCTGTAATTATAGCATTATTCGATTCACTTCTAAGTTATCATTTAAACACAAGCAATGAAATTAAAGCTATGTCTTTATATACAGAGTGTTTTAGTGCAATGAGGAAAGTATACAAGTGTATTAATGACATTTTAAAATCCGATACACAAATACGTGAAAAAATAGCTATTTTGAAGGCGGTGCAAAAAATTCTATTAAACGAGTATCATAATTTTCTAAATACGGCAATAAGGAAAGACGTGGAGACAGAGTTAATTCATTGTATTTATGAAATCATCATACAAGATATTACACCCGAGGATGGAGACTACTATGAAGATGATATAGAATTTCATACAATCGGTCTGAAACAGAATTGCATTTTTTTACTTTCAGCTTATTGTAGAAAACGTAGTGATTATACTGATGAGCTTGTGAAACGAATTTTAGATATAACTTTGTATAATTTCACTTTGAAGGCTGAAGTAGAATGTGCCCTTAAATGTATTAGCTTATTGAATTATGGAAAGATGGAACCGTCAACATTAGGTAAAATCAATTTATTTAATCTGTTATTAGATTTTCTTTGTAAAATGTGCTAATATTACACTGTATATATTCTGTTTTAGAATCAGTATTTACATTAATGCAGGGTATGTGCAGAGAACTGTTCAGGAATCCAACAGTAACTCGTGGTCTACTTAAAATGTTGTTGCAACTTATGGACATGATTTGGTTGCAAAATGATGAAGTAATGCGACATAACTGTCTCATAATGATAAACAGTTACTTACGGAGATGCCCAAAAATGCCACCGGATGTTGCCGCCCTAGTATATGAATGTTTAGCGAAAGTGATCAGACTGAACGTAGAGAGAGATGACGAATTAGTTAGAGAATATCGATTTAAGGAGATTCTAATGAACACCATTATGGATAGCAATCACTGCATACGATTATATTGCTGCTACTTATTAAACGTTATGGGTGACGAAATAAAAGAAGAGGATATGAAATATTTATCAGATCGTCTTTCTAATATATTCATGGTCAATGTAAGTGTCACCAAATTTATTAGTTTCGGTAAAATAAATGTGTTAAAAATGATTATTATCTTTGGGTTGCGGGTAGTCTTAACAGGCGTATAAGAATTTTGACTTAGCTCGATGGGAATGTATGGTTTAGTAGGCAGTACAGTTGCGCGTGTAGGCGTAGTAGGCGCGAGTTCAAATCCCGCTACGTTCAAATTTTTATATGCTTAAAAAAACTACATGTGAAAATGATTGACGTTTGAAATTATTTAATAATGGGACGAGGGAGTTCAGATTGATTCTTTATCGCAATAGCTATATAGTTTTAAAATTTTGTCTAGTTGAGCTACTCTAAAAGCTTCGTATTTGAGCTAATTTAATAATTTCATTTCGGCGGAAAGTGGGGAACGGAAATGCCGTAACACTAGGTTCCCAGGTGCCCCCTGTCTACCCTTCTATGTATGGAATACAGCGTGAACCTATGTTAAAAAAAACATTTATCATGTAGGTATGTATGCTGCGCGATTCTTTCGGCTATTCAAAACTTTTAAGGAAATGTATGATAAGTCGAGGTATCTTAATGTAATATTATGAACCCTTATAGACTAATATATTATTTTAAAATCAACTAAATCAAAGGCTATTTTTAAGATTTATATATAAATAGCAATTATATTTATACATTTTCTATTCTTTATGATTTTGAATTGTTTTATTTTTATAATATTTGGCTTCATTTTTATGACTGTATAATATTTTTTCCTTATAGATTCCTAATGAAAATGAAACTGTTCTTAGAGATGAATCAATAAACAGAGCCCTTACAGTTTCACGTTGTTTTTATGTATTGGGAATAACGAAAACGTTTTATATTCATGACATCGTGTTTAAAGTGATATTATTTGAAAATGAAAAATCAATGGACAAATGTATAGTAAAAAAAGTATTGAACATACTGACGCAAGCTGTTACATCTTCTACAATTAATATTTACATAAATAATAACATGTTAAGAATATTATACCATTGGTTTGAAAAAGGAAAAACGATTGAAAATATTCCTTTTTATTTATTTGGATTTAAACATCTGGATAATTTTGTTGAGACACATATGAAATGGCTTGCTTCTACTGATATTGTATGGAGGAGTAACGGTGTTGTGACCGATAGTGCTGTTCTGAAGTATTTGAAAACACAAACTAAGAAATCAAGTGAAGAAATTTTAGAGGTTCGTCTTAGTAGTAAGGACTTCTAATATAGCTGTATTAAACATATAATTAATGAGTCGTACTTGAATAAATAATCATGACAATTTATTTTTCAGAATTGTTTTTGTAATTTAATGTCTTTGTGTCTTCCGTACGTGGCGGCGGATAAATATAAATTAGAAAGTGTATATTTAACAGAAAATGCAAAAAAAGTATTTCAATCAACAAGAGATATATTAAATGATAAGTGGAGTCATTTAATTGTGGAAAATCTAGGAGAAATATTATATTTAACTGCTACACAGGTGGAAGATATTGAAGAAGCTTCAGCACTATTTAGTTTGTGTCTTCAATGTAAACCAATCTCATACGCATACTCTAAACGCACTTTTAGTGCTATTCTGAGATATTTGAGCGTAGGTGTTATACTTTCTCTGTATCTATTTAGATACTGTAGCTGATAATATAGTTATCTTTAACTATAAAAAAATATACTTTCAGGAGCTCATCGATGAAAACATAATGCCATACCTCTGCAAGAACCAACCAATATTACTACTAAGCATTCTGTTTAAGTTATGGGACAGAGTATTGAATGAAAAAATTTTGGATTTTAAAGTATCCAATCTGTATGCGTATTTGTCTTTTGTGGAAAATATCCCATTAGGAAATTTGTCTGATGCACTATTCTGTAACTATTTAATTACAAGCTTCACATCTGCAATAAAAAATTCTAACATTAAAAAAGAAATTGACATCTTCGTTAAAAGTTTACAAATAATTGTTTTAAAAATTATAAACCATTCTCCAAACTGTTTAGAGAATATACAAAAATCAAGGATTTCCAAAATTGTTTCTGTTTTGAACACAAAAACGGAAGAAGGTCATGGTGTCCAATGTAACACTTTGTTGAAACATCTAAAAGATATAAATAATATAGATGATAGCTTCGATGTCGTTGATTGTATTAATTTGATGGCAAATGATAAAACAGAAAGCAAAGTTACAAAATCTGATTTTCTAAATAGGCTTGAAGTGTTTTCTTTAAACTTAACCAATGCAAGGTGTGTATTATTTAAGTATTAGGTTTTATTTATTAATATATTTTGTTATTAACTTAAATTTATAATTTATAACGTTTCTAAATTTCAGCTACAATACTGTCACTAGTATGTGCCAACTCCTGAAAGAGAATAAACCATTTGTAAAAGAACTTTACGCAGATATAAATAGTAAAGGATTTTCGGAGGATTGTAGAGAAAGTTTGATACACAAAATTGTTTTCAGTTTAACAAATATTCTAAAAAGGAATACTGAGGAAAAGGTAATATATAAGAATTGAATGAAACACGTTGTATTCCGCATATAGCGGGGTATGCAGAGAGTAGGCAGGATAGGCACTCCGTTTCTCGCATTCCACACGAATTCGAGATACTGAGTATTTAGTGTTAATATTTAATGTAGCGCTTTGTCTACTTAAGCTGAGAAATTAAAATATCTACAAGCATGGGGTTTGACGCTGTCCCACTGCTCCGTTGCCTTTATCGTTATAAGTATGTCCACTTACTGATTTTATTATTTTTTATTTTAGATCATTATAGAAGCCTGCAATTGTTTGGCGGAAATTTGTACCTATGATATGAAAACTCTGGTGACTGTTCCACCCGCAGATACTAAGAGAATTATCGATTTGAATCCAAAACAATATTTGTCTAATATGGTCTTAGAATCTCTTCTTGAATACATATTCGATGAGGATCCAGCCGTAAGCAAGAAAGTAACCAAGGCACTAAACGCCCTTCTAAAATATCAGGATGGACAAGTAGCATTGGGTATTTTTTTTAAATATTTAATTTACACCTTTACCGCCTTTGCAAGGCAGTTAATAAGCATCTGATTTGAAAAGTTGTAATAGTATACTTATGAGTTGGATTTACTAAATGAAAATAAAGAAGATATTTTAAGACACATAAGGATCTAAAACATAAGGATCTAGAAAAAAGTAGAACGTCTAGTATAAAATTTTGACGTAGCGGGACTCGAACCTGCGCCTCTTGGAAATCAATAAATCCAAGCGCTCTAACCACCTCTAGTCATGCGTTCAAAACATGTTTCAAGAGTACGTTCAAATTATTATACATGTTCTAATAAATGATGTTATTATTTCAGAAATGGTGGAAGTCGACAATCGAATATTGAAATCACTATCGTCAACGGACTGCAACACACAAACTGAGTACAAAATTGACAATGCCACATTTGATAAGTACAATGATGTTGATTTTTGGGTGCCCATTAATAATGAAAGTCACCATGAATGGATAACACGTATAGCGTCTTCTCTTTTGGACATACTTGCTTCAAATAACAACTACGTGTATTGTCTTCGTGCGGTTTGCAATGTAAAGGTATGGCAAGAGTAGCTTCACACTTCTTCCCTCATAATATTGTAAGCAGTGTCCTTTGTCTACAGAAAACCCTCCCTAGTGTTAAGAAATTCCGTTCCCTACGTTTTACATAATTTTCAAGATATTGCATGTTATAAATGTTGAAGTCCGGGTCCACCATAATTAGGCCAGTAATATCTCATAGAGACCAAGAGGCGATAAACAAATTCAGACGAAACATAGAATATGGAAAACAAGGCAACGCAACCATCGGAATAGAACAACCATAACAAATTAAATCTTCAATTCTTCTGTTGTATAAAGGAGTATATTTAACAAGCATATTTTTATTAGCTTCACGCTGTATCCCGCGCACAGCAGGGTAGGCAGAGTGAACTTAGTGTTAAGACATTCCGTTCCCCACTTTCCACCGAATTCTGGATGCATTGCGTGTTGAGTGGCGGAACTTAACGCCGCGCTTTGCCCCGACACCATAGCGAAGAAATGAAAATATAAATTTAAATAAATATTTTCATTTCCTCGAGTGCCGATCGAACCCACAAACAGTCGCGCTTACAATCACACTTTGTGCTCCTGTGCTACGACTGACTGACTGAAAATCACAAAAACCAAAGGAAAAAAAGGAGAATAAAATAGCTTTCTTTTACGTACAATAGTACACGGTGAAATAAGCCAAGAGTTAGTTAGTCGCACAACACCTTTTTAGAGAATATAGATATTATTTATAGCCATGTGACAATATAAATCTTCATTCCATATAAATACTCAACAAAAATTGCGAAAAGATTGAGATTGATGTAATGTTATTATATATTATATATTTTTACCTTCACTCTGTACCCCGCGCATAGCAGGACTGGCAGAGGGAACCTAGGAACCTAGTGTTACGTCCAGATACTCCGTCCCCATTAGTTCTCTTCCGTCCCCTGCTTATCTAATCTTATTTCAATAGATCTTATTTTTATTGGTAATTAGTTTCCTAATTATTTTAGCATAATAATTACAAAAAAGTTATTCGTGTAAGCGATTGTATTAATAATTTCGTTAAATTTATTGTGTAAAACAATTTCAGACGACATTCTGCCGTAAAATCCTGCCAGTATTGATGGGACTGGTACTTACTTGCTCTACTGATATACACGTAAATGTATTCACGGAGCAAATTAAACAAGTATTCACGTACATATGTGAGAAAACTCTAAACGATGACTTCGAACACAGTGGTGTTGGAAACAGTTCTAATAAATCACAAAAATTGAATACGAATGACAAAATGATCGTGGAGTATTTGTTGGACATCGTTAATTTTGTTCGAATACAAGCTGGTCACTATATAACACGGTAAGATTGAGTTAATTGTTGAAATTTTAATTTACCTTATTAGAAATATTTTAGTTGTCACGTTTTATACGCCTAATTTATATAACGATACATTTTTTCAGCTTTACGCTTTTTTTTCGCATATATAAGAGTAGTCAAAAGGAACCTACATTTAGGACACTCAATAAATACTATATTTTTATTTAATCGCATTTATGTGGGACTGGCACTTACAAAAGATATGTGCGATAAAAATATATTTAAGTTTAATATTAAATTTTCGCTCGATCATGGCAGAAATGCTGGACGCCAGAAACGATGTTGCTTGGCTGTGACGTCAGTAAGCAAATGCACTGATATTGATAATATCAGTTTACAGGTTATTATTAATAGTAATAATAATCTATGAATAAAATTTACAGTCATATCATTGTGAACACAAATTAAATATTTACCTATCGCTTATTCCCTAAGCTATCTTAGTTGTACATTTGTAGATATTTTCTTCTGTAGTGTATAATATCTTACACAGGTCGCGTAAGCGCTCCAGTCCGTGGCTGTACCTGCAGCTGCAGTACGATCGCGTGGCGCGCGCAGCGGCCGCGGCCGACCAGCACTGGCCCGCTCTGTACTACGGTGAGTTGCACGCGGACCACCATGGACCGGAACGTGTGAGAGATGTATTCAGAAAAGTATGTTATTTTTTTTTTATTTTGGTTTATTTATTGTATAGTTTTTTAGCGTCACTTTGTATCCTGCTGCGCTTTGTTTTGGTATCAGAGCGAGGAAATGAAAATAATTTATTTCCTCCAGCTGAAACTGATTCACAAACGTTGCGTTTCGGACGGCCTCAGTCATTGTAAAGTGTTTGAATATAATATGTACAGGAATTAATTATCTATATTATTAAGCATTTTATTAGATAATAGAGATAAAATATGATAGGTAATTGATCATATTTACAGCATATTACTAAGTAGGTACACAAAAATTCAATCCCTACAGAAAAAAGTATTACTTTATTTTCAATAATATAAATCGATTGTATTGTTTGTAGAGCTTTGTTGCGATCGGAGAGATGGATGCTGTAGATGGATGCGGGATAGCGCATCTCACTAGCGAAGAAGAGAAGCGCAAACACCTTATGAGTACGGGGCAGTACGCAGACGCGCTACTCCTCCACGATATAGCGCTGTCTCGCACGCACGTGTCTCCTTCTCCCTCCTCAAGTCTCCACAGAATAGCGTCGTCTCCCTCCAGCTGGGCGGCCCCCGTGGACGCGCTGTGCGGCGCCGTTGCGTGTCTGCACCGCTCCGGCATGCATCACCTCGCGCTCCGCTATATCCAATCCTACCCCGAGAATGACAAACTTGATGATATTAAATATGACTGTCTGTCTTACTTGGGTAATTCGTGTTTATTAATTTATTCATAAATATTTTTATTTTAGTAAACAAAAGTTTACAGTTGGTTGCTAGTTTCTTCGAGTTAAAAGGTTTATTTACGAAGGCTATTAATCTCATCTCTCTCATCTCTTTTATCATTTTAGGAGACTGGAGCGAATTTGTTGATACTTTAGAATTAGAAGCAAGATCAAAATTAGGCATAAATCAAAATTCCATTATAAAAGCTATGCGATACGTCTGCCTCAAAGACTGTATAAATATTAAACCATCAGTTGAAGCCAGCGTCAAATTTGAAAAGCCGTTGAATAGTGCAAAACTGACGACAGCGTTGTTCTGCCAGAATCTTAACATGGAGAATTGTCAGAGCGTATATAAAGTTCTAGAATACTTACATCTGTTCCGCGACATTGAATATTATTTCTCTGTAAGATGCAACAAAAAAACAGTATCTAATCTTATTGATGAATGGAACATTGGTAATTTACCAACTTATAACGATTTTAAACATCTCGAGCCATTAATATCACAGAGGAGTCTGGTACTTGAACAAATTGCCCAAATGGATCCAATATATTTGTCCAAAATCAACGATTTACAACTTCAGTATGCTGGTAAATATGAATTATTATTGAAAACAATAGGGTAAGTTGTTCTACAAAAAGATTGATCATAATTATTATATACAAACTTTCTTAATTTTAGAGTTAGGTTTAAAAAACAACAGAATACAGATGGCTCAAAGACTAGTAGCAGCCGTTAAGAAAGAGGAATCTTCCCAGAAAGTCGTTTTATTAGAGAGTCAAATATCATGGGCCAAAGGCCATAAAGATATTGCTTTGTCATTGCTTAGTAGCGTTGTTTCTCAGAATTGTGAAGATCCGAAACTAACGGCAATATCATTAAGGTAAAGCTTATATTAGTTATGTATTATAAAATGGTTATAAAAATGTTGTTATTTTTTATTAGACCCACTGCACATTAAATAGGGACACTTATTTAATGTGCAGTAAAAAAAAACGTCTCGTACACTAACAGCAATATGACATGTTGCTTACTGAATATGATCATTTACAGAATTAACTGAGCTGGTACGACAAAGCGTGGTGAATCGTTCAGAATTTGGAGAACTAAATGTCTAAACCCTAGATTTTCTGTGGTTACTGTGCTTTGTAGGAAAAGCGAGAAGCTTGAAAAAAAAAGATTTTTAATTAGATCAATACTTATAGTTTAAGTATTGATTAGTTAGTAGTTTAACATTAGGTGTAATTAAATAATATCAAATGATATTGAGTGTTCTCTTAAAAAATGCCGGACAAGCGCGAATCGGGCTCGCCCACCGATGGTTCCGTATAAAATTGAAGGTCGAGCTTTTTCTCGAATTCCAGCTTAGCTTAAGCCAGATCCTTTTCATTTGATACCTCACTGGAACCTAATGTCTTTAGTACGTATGTACTGAAAAAAAAATGCATTTGTTTTAAGGCAATACGGTTTATGGATGGCGGAATCAAAACGAGAGAACTCGACTGAAATACATTCGTACTTAAAGAAGAGTCTTGAAGCTTTAAATGGACACGACGATATGGACACGCGCCGAAAAGTATACTATGATATAGCGAAATTTGCAGATGAAGAATACAAACAGGTATATTATTAACAAGGCCCAAAGGCGGCTTCGACTGCTTAAAGTTATTGTTGTATTATAGCCAAATTGTACAGAATATTTACATAATTTGTATGTGTTTTCTATGTGTTACTATAAAACAGTAGTTTTTGCGTGAAAGTGGAATAAACATCCAACCTCACAAGACTTACCTGCTTTCAAATTTCAATTGAAGCAATCCATCTTGGCTAACTTAATTTCTATACTTAGTTATATTTATCTTACTTTTATAGGAAACGTATAAAAATTGGAACGCAGCGGGATTTGGATTTCTTTCCTTTTAAGTCCATCGTTAAGTATGATTGTATTAGAGATACGTTCTTTCATCCGACGCTTGTGTCGGGCAATAGTTTCGGGGCGTTCTGCCCTGAGCGATGAGCTGTAAATGTAATGCCCTCTGTGCGGTCAGCCCAGCCGGGTGAGACTCCTGGTTCCCCGTGAGAGGCCCAGCTTAAGCGATGCGTTTATTTCACTTGAGTTCAAATTATTAAACGTTTTCTAAAAAGTATTATTTTTTCCCAAGTGTGGAGGAACATTTAAATATGTATTCAGTTTTTTCACATGTGTAATAAATAATATAGGTATGAATATAAATCTTCCAGGTGGTGGCTTATATGGAATCGTCCATATTTGAAAATAAAGTAAAATGTGTTGAGAGCATGAAAGGTACTGCTGAATCTCTGAAAACTTCACAGCAAACTGTCACCAGGTATTTAAAGTTCACGACTAATGTAACGGCGGAAATCTAGTGTTAAGACACTCTGTTTCCTATTTTTCGCGCAATGTTCAAGACATTACATGTGGAGGAATTTATGCCGCGCTTTGTCTTGTTACTAGCGAGCGAGGAAATGAAAATAATTCTCTAGCTCAAATGGGAGTCGTACCTACAACTGTCGCGTTTACTGTCAGACGCTGCTGTGCTTCTGCGCCACGGCGGTTTCAATATAATAAAATATTTATAATTTTACAGAGATGAAGACAAAGCCTTCCTAAGAGTGCGATATAGAGTCAATACTGCATTTGGACAATTGGATGAAGCAGAAATTGCAAGCACTAGAGCTGAAAAAGAAAGCTACTTAAAATTAGCTATGAGGTAATTGTCTCTTAAAAATACCTACAGATATTTTCATTATTTCTTTAAAGAATATTATGTGGTCTATAATTTAGTAAAATAGGAACTACTATGAATAATTGAATCGCTGAATAATTCAACATAAATAGTGTATAAGTAAGATTTATTTAAGTTTTAAAATATTTTTTAGATATTATCTTCTATCACTTAAAGAGAATGATGAAAACGATTTATCAGTGTTCCGAGTGATTTCTCTGTGGTTGGACAACATTGGTTTCGATTTTGAAGACGAAGAGTTTGATTTTGGCCATCTTCTCAATGAAATACCTTCGTGGAAGTTTATAGCAGTATTACCACAACTGGCCCCTAGACTTTCTAATGATAGCAGCATATTTTCTGATCACTTAAGGAAAATTATCAGTATGGTTTTATCTTAACTTACATTAAATAATAACAATTCCCACATTTCCTAATTTTTTAGTTTGCCACTTTCTATTTTTCTAGTATTATTGTTGGTAAACAACGCTTATGAGGTGGACGTTACTAGCAGTGTTACACTAATCTGAGTATACGTAATAATTTTTGTATATTCTGTTAAATGTTATAAATATTTTAAAAATAAATTAAACTCAAGTTTTAAAGTTTGAGTGAGTTGTGGCTGTTCCGGACTCGATTCCTACTCGGGGGAATGAAATATATAAATATATAAAAGTATTTTAATTTCCTTGCTCTACTTACGAGGCAAAGTGCAGCAATGAGTTCTGCCACTCCACACGCAATGTCTCGGGAATTCGGGGGGAAAGAAAAGGGGAACAGAACTGTCTCAATGGAAACGGAATATCTCAGTTCCTAGATTCTACAGAGCTAAAGCTGAATAAAAAAATAATAAGCTTACACTATACCCACTTACATACATTTCTACCTACTTACATACATTCTAGAGCTAAATTGAAAATATAATAAGCTTATACGTATTTACATACATTTCTCAGCGCGATGTGCAACGGAGCACCCTCACCACACCCTACCTATACTATTCAGCCTAAAGAACTCGGAAAAGGGTGAAGGGAGAATATCGTCGTCACCGGAGCCCCGGGTGTCCGCCGCCGCCGCGCTGCTATCACATCTCAAGGACCTCGCGCCCGTGTTGAAGCAGATGGAATTGATATGTGATGGTAATTTTTTTATATAGCGCGCCATTGAGTTCTGCATCTCAACACGCAATTTCTCTAAAATGGTGCGGTGCGTGGAAAACCTGATACAGTGTAAAGCTAAAAAAAGAAATAATAGAATACTAAATAATATATTAATATTAATTTTAACTAGCTGTGTGCAAAATTTTAAGGTTGGATTTTAGGGTTGTATAAGTATAGCTTAAATTATCGTAATTATATTTTTGAACAGATAAAACGCCTAAAAAGCGCTTTCAGATTTTATACGAACTAAAATTTTAATACACTTCAATTTTCCACAAAACGAAATTGCTTTTCAGCTACAATTAGTTTCGCATACTGTGTACCGGAATCTAAAGACTTGAAGCCACAAGCGGTGCCAAGCAACGAGGCCATATCGAAATTGCGTAACTTGGATTCGATCCCCATACCCACCGACACGGTGCCTTTACGTAAAGACTGTGACTATTCTAACTTAAATAGTAAGGTCCTTTGTAATTTTTCTTTTTGCTTTTTTGTTGAGTAATAATAAGTAAAAAAATAGCTAATAATTAATTTAAATTATGGAACAGTTGTTTAGCTGGAATTGGAAAAAATATTTACATCTTTTAAAAATTGAACTGAATTAAATAATTTATACCTCATTAATTGTGGTTCTTAACTTAACAATAATTAAGGCTGAATATGAGAACCTTCATATTGATGTTTCAAACAATATTTCAGCACTGTTATTTTTCGAGAAGTACTTCGAGCTAGTGGGAGGGATTAATTACCCAAAAAAAATATCGTGCTTGAGTTCTGATGGTAAAAAAAGAATTCTATTAATAAAGGTATGTTTATTATAACCATCTCTTTCTTTAACGCCAGTAAATGCAGTACCTTTAGTGTCATTATATAAAGTTTACATTGTATTTATATTATAACGATTATTTATATATTTTACTGTATTATTTTTGTATTAGGGTAAAGATGATATGCGACAAGATGCTGTGATGCAGCAAGTGTTCAATATAGTGAATACTTTACTCGAAAAGAATCCTGTCACTAACAGAAATAAGCTTTTAATTCGGACGTATAAGGTACCATAATTGTTTTGTATATTTTATTATTTTTATTATAACTAATATAATAGCATTATTTTCCAAGATTTATTTAAAGATGTATTTTAGACTATATTTCATTAAGAAAGTAGAATTAGTGTAGTTTTGAATTAATATTTGTTTTTATTTTATTATATTAATACATATTTAAGAGGTTAATGAATCGGCAGTTTATGTTGTTATATATTTGGGCTATCGAACAGAGATTCTAGAACTGGAGTTAACATTAATTGGTTATATTTACTGACTGAAATTCTATGCTTAATTTTACACAACGTTATTTTTATTATGTTATAGTTGCTTCATTCATTTAGTAAACAGTGTCAGGGGACATTTCAAATTTAATGTTGCTAAAAATATTTAACTAATTATTAGCAATTTTTAAAAAGATTTTTATATATCTGGCATTAAATACTCTTCTGACCGTTTTTTTAACTTAGTTTGAAAATACATTTTTTTTGTTTTTCTCTGGTAACTGTTGTGTTCTTTGGTATTAGATTAAATTTGAAATAAGTACCTTTTTCAACCGTATAAGTATTCTATAATATATAAACTAATATAAATATACAAACATAACATATTGTTTATGTACAATTTGACTTATCGAAAGGGAAAAGGAATGAGTTTTTTAGAATTAGCAAACGGCATACTATATTGTTATTTACTGTCTACCTACATACAAAATGCTCTAAATACATAAAAAATAGTTCAATAATAATGTATGACGTTGCATGTATGCACAGGTGGTGCCCATGTCCCGTCGCTCCGGCGTGCTACAGTGGTGCGACGGCACCACGCCGCTCGGCGCGTATCTCGTCACCGCTCACACTAAATATAGACCTGACGTTAGTTTCTTTTTTAGTTCCACGCCGTATCTTTCCATTTAGCAAGGTAGGCGCAATGGACCTAGTGTTAGACATTCCGTTGCGCACTCTCTGGCTCATTTTCGAGACATTGCCTGTCGAGTGAATGCCGGAAGTCAACGTCGTGTTTTGTCTTATTATTAGAACAGGGATAATGTTAATAATTCATTGCTCAGTGGGAATCGAACCTACATCTGTCTCGTATATTGTCATACGATGTACTGCTGCGTCACGACGTCTTTTATAACATGCTACCTATGTTATAGCCTGATTTATTCTATACTATACTTACATATTTTACCTTCCTAATTTATTAAGTCCAATATAATTATTTTAAAGAAAACGTCGCTAAAACTTAATTAAACACCTCTGTTTTTTTTCCTCATGAAATATATCTTTTTACATACGAGTATACTTCTTAAATAATTCTTCAATAAAGTAATGTTGGTTGGCCGAGAGTGTATAATTAAATGTATTAAATAAAATTTTAGCCTGGTTGCAAAATAAGCGCTCTATCAATGTCATAGTGAATAGAGAATTAATATTAAATGTTCTCTTTTTAGGATATAACACCAACAGCTGCACGTAATAAACTCAAAATTTGTCATGATAATAGGAAATCAAACAAATATAAGTTGGAAATTTTCAAAGAGATATTGAAAGTATTTAAGCCCGTGTTTCATTATTTCTTTTTCGAACACTACCTGGACCCAGTTACATGGTACGAACGGAGACTCGCATATACTAGAAGGTAAGAAATTAACATCAGCTTCTTAAATATTGTTTTGGAAGTATTTAAAAATTTTAATCTAGTCGGACTACGCTCTGGAACTCAAAAGCTATATAGCCAATAGCCAAAGGTCAAAGGTTTAATGCCGTCAGAATGCTTGAACGGTTTGCGTGTTAAATGTATCATTATTTATAGTTACAAAATTATACTTTTCAGTGTGGCTGCCTCTTCGATGGTTGGATACATTTTGGGCATCGGCGATAGACATGTTCAAAATATTTTAATTGATAAAACAACCGCTGAAGTGATACACATTGATTTTGGTAACTATGAAAATTTAATAAAAATACAGAAATTTGATAGATATTACAGATGCGCCCTAGTATTAATGTACTCCGTTGCACTATGGGAAATCGAAGTCTGTATCAGATCAAAAATCGATAACTTTTTTATTTGTTAAGATAAACAATTGAATTTTTGCACAAGCATAAAGTATGAAATAGTGCGTTAGGTGACGTTCAGATATTATACTTTTATTGGAGAATATATATATAAAAAAATAATGAAAAGAAAAGTTTTCAGTAAATGATGGTAAAAATGAAAGGAATAATAGTAAAAATGTATTATTAAATTAGTTTATTATTATTCCCGACTGGTAAGGAAGGGTTATGTTTTTAGCGCATATTTTGTATGTATGTATGTACGTATGTATGTACGCAATATTCTTTATTACCTTGTATCTCCAGAACCGCTGAACGGATTTACATAATTGAGGTATTGTTACATTTGCTTTAGCAGCCCAAGTATTCTTAGGTAGGTGACGTTAAAAAATAATAATCATGGCGGCTGTGGGACGCCATTGGACTTAGTGCAAAAAAAATTTTTGGTTTCGAATACCACAATATGGGTATCAAATTCAAGAGCTCAATACGAGGATTTCAAAAAGGTATATCATGACTATCATTATCATAATGAATCCTAACAAAAATTTGAAAAATAAAAATATATTTATTAAAAAACAAACACCCCGACTGCATAAATCTGGAAAGAAATTAACAAGCCCAATAGTTTATTAGGATGAACAGTCGGGACCTATAAGTAATTCTTCAATCAATAAAATCTTTGCCAGGAACCTCAAATAATTTAAAGAGGTGCTAATTCTTCTCCTATTGAACGTAAACCCTGAACTTTCAATGTATGGGAGTAATAATTCACGCTTGGAACACTTAAAAGTATTCGTCATTTTGAAATTTAGTGAAGACAGTTAATAATCAAACGTCTGTTAGTAATTTTATTACTAATTTGTAATAGTTTTATTAAATTAATTCACTCTTCATATAATTTCAAAAATGAGGGTAGTGTGAATAAATGATTGTGCAAAATGTGTACAAAATGAAGATAAAACGTCCTTTTATCAATAAATAACAATAATTTAATGGAGATTTACCGCAATCTAATCAATTAAATAGTAAAACATTAGAAACTACAATAGATAGAGTTTTCGTGTCCCCTGACTTGTATCGTAGTTTTCGTGATAACTTCTCAGTCTGCAGGTCTCTGCAGCTAATTTTTAATAAATATTGTTTATGAATATCTGGACTATAAAACAATATCAAATAGAACGCGTCGGGAGACGTCGGTAACTGTTAAAAGTCTCGATGAACTTTAAACAAGTACCTTTTTTCTCTTCATTTATTATTAATATTTTTTATAAAAATATAGTCATGATATCCACAATATAATAATTGTTTTAAAATCGACATACTATGAGCTTTTCAAAAATATATAACACTTTATACCTACTTGCACATTTTTTTAAGGAAATTATGTTTAAAGTCACAAAGCGAAAAACCTGAAATAGACATTCTTACATATTACTATTTTCTAAAATTAAAATTTGTATATTCTAAATATAATTCACGAAAAAATAATTAATTATATTAAAGTTCCACTATTATACTATTAAAAAAAAAATACTAAGTGCGTCAGGGACGACTTTTGTAAAAACGACTTTTGATCTGCCGTTGTTCTACCATTGTCCATAGTGCGTTGCCGACTTTCCGCCATATTTTCAAGGCCATTGAATGGTAATGGAATATTTATGTATTAAATTAGTATTATTTATTTGTTATTTATAATATATATTTTTGCTGATGTTATTTTTATATCATTATGATTACCTACTTGCATGTGTTTGTAAGTTTTACATTTCCAAAATTAAATCAGCTTCACGCTGTATCCCTCACGCAGCAGGGTAGGCAGAAGGAATCTAGTCTTCCCCCGAATCCTGGAGGCATTGCGTGTTGTGATGACCCTATAGCGAAGAAATGGAAATATAAATTTAAATAAAATTTTCATCTCCTCGCGTGGGGATAGAACCCACAACCGGTCAGTTTTACAGTCACACTTTGTACCCCTGGGCCAGGACTGGCCTCAACTACAACATTTAATAGACTACAATATATGTGTTGTAATTTTAGGTATAGCCTTTGATCAAGGAAAAACATTGCCTACTCCAGAGACCATACCGTTCAGACTGACTCAGGATATTATAGCGGGATTTGGGTCCAGTGGCGTCGAGGGTAGCTTTAGAAGGTGAATTGACCTGCAAAGGGTCTAGCAAGATGAGAATATGAAAACTGTTCTGTCATGTAAAACATAGTTTTACCATATTTACGGTTGCGGTTTTAACCCCTATAACTCCCGTACTTTAAGGGTTAGAGAAAAGTAATACAATCATGGTAAAAACGGTATATGAAACTATTGCAGTTTTCACATGCTTAGCCTACCTAGACCCTTTATTACTTTACATTAAAGTTATCTTCGTAGTGTGTTGTGTTAGTGTGTGATGAGAGCCTTATTAAAAGGTTTCCTTTGCCTAATCCTGTTATGTGGGAAAAAGCGTGAAACTGCTTATTTTTAAATTTGTCTTATTTAACAGATGTTGTGAAAAAACGTTACAATTGTTACGAGATAACCAAGAGACGTTGCTGACTATATTGGAGGTACTGCTGTGTGATCCTCTATACTTGTGGACTGTATCTACTGGGACCAATGCCAATAAATCACGTGAGTGGTTTTACTCAACTCTTTCATTTTTTCTCTAAGCTTTGTAAGTTCAAATAAATGATGGGGAAGGTCATCGTGGCACAGTGGCACAGCGTCTGTAAACGCCGCTGTAGGTTCGCTTCTTGTTCGTGGGAATGATTATATTTAATTATTTTAATTTCTCGTTGGGTCCCGTCATGCGGGTACTCGACCTGCTTACAGGGTTAGGTATAAAAATAGTACAAAAAGATAACTGTGTACAGGGGCTGGCGGAGAAGGGTGCGCGGAGGAGGGCGGGCTGGCGGCGCGCGCGCTTCTGGCGGTGCGCAGCAAGCTGTGCGGCGCGGAGGGCGGCGCGGGCGGCGTGAGCGTGGCGGGCCACGTGGCGCAGCTACTGCGCGCCGCCGCCGACCCCGCTAACCTGGCGCGGCTCTACCCCGGCTGGCAGCCCTATATGTAGATACGTAGGGCATGTCTTATTATAATGAAGAAGCAGAACGCGGACATCTGCCCAGAACGCTTACTTTAGATGCCGTAGGAAAGCAATACGATATGATTTTCTAAAACCGAAGAGACCCTCTCAGAGAGTTTTAAAAAAAAATCGGTTTGTTGTTGACTTTATACCGAAGTTCAAACTTGATACCTAACGCTATTAAGTTTTGTTTGCTATTAATATTGTGATTAGTTGATTCTTTTTATCGCTCTTATCGATGTAACATTTTTTATTGTTTTGTAAAATATTTGATATAATCTTATTAGTAATTTAGTTAGTTGCTTAAGATTATTATATTATATATTATAGAATTAACCAAAATTATTATACATATTACTTTACTACTAAAATGTAAATAAATTCTATTTACTACGCCTGTTTTCTTTTATATTATCATAACATATTAGCGCGTGTTATAGACGCCTCTGCAAGTGGCTGCTACGTTTACCTTACAACATTGCGTCACACATATATTTTTTAATTCGAATAAAGAAGCTAGGCAGTGTAGGTAATCTCACAAAATAACAATCTTATTCATTTACGTTTGAAGGAAGGCCTTTAATTTTGTTGGACGTAATTTTTATTTTGCTCTTCTTAGCAATCCTTTTCGTTGTTTTATGTCATTGTTTTAGATTCCATAAACCAAATACGAAATATAAGTTGTGCAGATAAGGAGAGGAGGACGTTATAAAAATCTAACGATGCGTACCTGACTTCCCCCTATTTAGAGTGAGAAGCAATTCAAACAAAGTGATAACTTGTAGTTACTTATGCACATGTTCTTTATATATTTATTGTTATATAAAGTGACAGCCCTATATGTAACAAACTTGTACAAAATTAATATTGTTTTTTTTTAAAAGTATACGTAAACGTCTGTTACTTTTAAAAAAAACTCGTAAATTGCCAACACCCAGGAATATAACAAATAATAATGTCTCCCGAAAAGTTGTCGTGTTCGACCTGAACTGTTAAGAAAGTATTTTTTACTTAATTCATAACTGTAAAGAACCTCTAATTTTAATCAAAGATTATAAAAGGCTGTGTTAGTAGTTTGTTATATAAAATATATTAATTCTAACTTTCTGTTTTAATATATTTTTATATTTCCAAAAATATTGATTTAATGTTACTCATTTAAATATCTTCTTCATATGAAAAATTAAGTAATAAACAAAATAATGTATTTTTTGTTGTTTCATTTATAATCCCAAATGCCCTCAGGGCACTACTTATTTACTACTATTTGTAAAAAATTATATGAAATACTTAAATTGTTAAAAATGCCTAATACGTTTAATTTTACCATTAAACGCAATTATAGATTATAGTTATCTATGCTAAAGATATAGGTAACCATGGTTACTACCTTACAAACAAAGCTACTCGCTCAATAGTGTTAAAAACAATCATGTATTTCGTATTTTCTAATGGCAGAATTACATATTTTGGGTCAATTACAGAGTGCTTCTAATTTTAGTGAACCTTACTCTTTATTCTGTCGTTATTCATTTCAATCGGGTAAGTATTGATAGTCTTTAGTATAATATATATATGCCAGTGCATAGCACAGTTGCTATTGTAATGATATGATGTTTAATCTTATAAAAATAAATATATGGAATATTTTCGTCAGGCCCAAATTGGACTCTTATCTCTGGATATTCTGAAGGCCAAACGGTCTCAGGCAAACCCAATCAAAATAGAATTATTGAATGGACTCATCCATTCGATTTACATTATCTTAGTAGAGGCATTCAAGGTAATTTCAAAGTTATGTTATTATAACTATATAATGTATTTAAATATTTTTTCTCTTATTTCTCTTGCTTATTTCTAGGTTGGCCAAAGTTGACTTTACAAGTAAGTTGTCTGGATTCCATAGGGCGTTCTTGGGTAGTTGGCTACGGTACATGTAACATACCGTCTAGCCCTGGTCACCATACAGTGCAAGTCTCTTGTTGGGCGCCGGCTGCTACGACAGTCACTGATAAATTAAGGCAGATTTTTATTGGAGGCTCACATGAGTTGACCCAAAGCGATATCGTGAATTTAGGAAGCGACAGGTTTACAGTTTATATATTTTAAAGATATAATATTTTAGTGTTTCATGTTACTTAGTTAAGAATACTTAACTATTTAATTTATTTACAGGTATAAACTAACAACTCAGTCAAAAGGAGAGATAGAATTAAATATTTACATACTTCTAAGAAATTTCTCACAATTTGGTGTTGAGTACAAGTAGAAAATGAAGCCTATAACATATTTATGTTTTACATTACTTTCAATAGTCATCCAATTTTGTCTCATGGACTTCATAAATGGAAGAAGTGAGAATAACGACACTACTACTGACGATATTAAAAATGATGCTGGAAATCTCACTTATATACTTAAAAATATAAAAGAAAAGCCTCATGCTCTCTTTTACCGCACTGAGAGAAAAAAAGGAGAAATAAATACTATGGAACCGCAAAAATACAATAACGTATCTTTGCCAATATCTTATTTATCTACTACTACGGAGAATGCTTATACTCTATTTGATTTATTATATGAGGAGAACTCATCTACCATTGACGATAATATATTAACAACTGAGACATATTACACGAGTTCTGAGGTGGATAATGTTACTGAGATTACTTTTTTTGATAAAAACAATACAACTACGAAACCGAGTGAAATGCCAAAGAAACGTAAGAATAAAGAAAAGTGCCACTGTGATTTATTGGTAAGTAAAACTTAAATGTTATTTTTTAGCCTCACTGTTAACCCATGCGGGATAATAGCAGAGAAAGCAGAGAGACTCAAGTATTAAGTCACTCCTTTTTCCACTTTTTGTCGATTTTTTTAGGGATTGAATACTCAGTGGTGGATCTTAACGCCGCGCTTTGCCTTGGTACCAGAGCGAAAATTTAAATATTAAATAATTATTCCTCTAATTGGGAAAACAATCCACAACCGCCGCGATTACAGTCACACTTGTGCCACTGGGCCACGATAGCCTCAAGTTTTGTAAGATTAAAATATACTTAATATACTTGTATTTTTTTTCTTTTCAGTATAAGCTTTGTGATATCAATTGTTGCTGTGACAGTGATTGCTCAGAAAAAGAAAATATTTTGTTTAATAATTGTATACGACCAAAATGGAGATGTTTTAGTGAAGAAAAAGCACAATGCTTACAGTCTTCTTTATTGACATGTAATTCTAAAGCAACTAGCGATATTTTTCATTATTTATTTTGTATTGACAAAATCAATTTGCCTGACAAAATAAAAAGTCAGAATCAGGTATGAAACAACTTTTAGTATTAGTACTTTAGTTCATACAAATTATTAATTTAATTCTTTAATATTTGATTAGATTCGATTGATATGAATACTTTTTTTTAAATTTAGATTCATTCCATCGATACCAACAAATTCTTTAAGTGGAATAGTGATGACAAAGATGAACGAATATACAAATTTAATAAAACTACATATAAATCAGGCGAACCTGTTTGGCTCTTAGAAAATGGAATCATTAATACTATGAGTAAGCACTTAAACTGTTAAAGATTGTAATGTAGACTTAATTATTGTAGTTTTTTTTACATATTTGTGCATTTTGACAGAACAGTCACAGTGGAACAATGTCTGACGATAATAGCTACCACTACCACTCCGGGGGTCATTTGTCACTCAGATTTTACGTACTTCGACTTCCTCACAAGCTGCCTGTGAGGAAGTCGAAGACTGTAAGAGTGCTCCCTGCGGGACTCGAACCTCGGCTTGCGGCCGTCGAGCGGACTAGCCCGTCACTCAGAGAAATTAATTATTTTCATTCTTACTCGTTGGTCGAATTACGCCACTCAACACATAATGTCACAAATTGGAATCGAAAGGGTAGAACGCATTTTCTTAAAACTAGGTTCTCCCGCAACACGGAAGGATAGGAAGCATAAAACATGAAGCTTAAAAAATAATAGAAAGAATTAAAAATCTGATACTACTATACAAAAACTGTATTTAATTCTTTTTATAATACAATATTATTTTAGCAGAATTTTTTAAACAAATATTTTATATACGATAATGTGGTTGCAATTTCACAATTTCTCTTTTTTCCTGTCCTTTCTCATTTTGTTATATGATCATATATTTTACTTTTATATTACACTGTTTCAGAACTCCCTACTACTTTCACCAATAAATACTGCAATGGACAAAAAGAAGTGAAATTTCTTCATAATGATCATATTAAATGTTATGTAAAGATTAATGACCTTCATATGATAGAGATTTTGAAATTAACCATAAAATCAAATATTGTAAGCACAACAAACGCCAATAACAGCACACTACTGGTAATTATATGTGAATGACATTTATTTCTTTATTTAGTTACACTAATATTCAAAAAGAAGAATAACGTATTTATTCATTTAACCAGACTGATCTTTGATATTGAAATATATTTCAATAATCAGTGTGGTCTGATCTCCTGTGTATTACAATATAATGTAACTTACTACTATAACAAAAATTAAATTAAAAAAAACATACTGTAAGAGTTCAGCAAACGAAGTCTTATTTTGATTCTATGTGAATTTGTTGTTTATAACATTTTATATTTACAGAATTGTACCACGCTCCATTGTACTAATTGGACTCTTCTGGTTTGCGATGAAAACGTCTGCAATATGTATAACGACACATTACATCTTCCAACGTGCTCAAATAATTATTGTAATAATATTGCTACTAAAATTGAATACATTATCCATTGTAATGGTTCCCTTATTACCGAAGCTATTATTAAACTTCATGTGAAACAAGTTTCAACTGCCTACAAATTTGTTTGGCAAGAAATTTTTGTTAATTTTTATATGGGCAACGCTTCAGAGAATGGAATGGTAAAATATAGTGGCAATATAGGTTATTTGAAAGGCTACCCGGTCATTGCTTCTTTCGTTGAAAATAATCACACAAAATACTTCCATAATCGAACTTATATCAGAAAGAGTTATTTGTCGTTCCCCATCAACGAAAACGGACATTGCCTGTATACAAACATTACTCATAATGTGTATAAATTTGGACAAAATGAACAAATGAAATGCCGCCTGACTTTGACACAAAACTATGTGACGCACAATAAAACAGATGGATGTATAAAAATTCAAGAAAAAATCATCGAGTATTTAGAATTTAGCAAACCGATTTTTATATCCCCAATGGGTAACCCAAACGACCTTAAAGATGATGATTGGTTGACTCTCAAGAAGTTTAATAAGACTAATATTTATGGGCAATATCTTTCTAAAGAGTCTAAATTTGTCTGTCACAATATTATAACGAGGTTCACTTTGATAGTTGTATTTGCTGATGTAAGTGAAGACTATACAGAGCAGTACAAGATATTGACTGCTTCAGTGGAAGGTGCGGTTCGGAATGTTTCCTTCAGTGTACAGTCCTTGTCAACGGTAGTAACTTTATCTACTCGTTTCATAGATGCGAGCCTTCCACATTTATCACACAATTTTTTCTTTCCATTAAAATCCAGAGCCTGCAATTGTATTCCTTCGAAATTCCTATTTCTTCATCTAATAGTAAGTGTAATTGTGTTACAGAATAAATAAAATAATTATATGTAATAACTAATAATTTTTATTTCGAAATAATTTAAATAATTCTGTTGCTATCACTTTAAGTTGGCATTTTCATCCTTCAATGACCGGAAACCGTCACGCCCTGCAAACAAAACGCATTACATCCACCGCAGCGAGGGGTCGCGGGGTCGCGAGTCGCAATGAAACATTCGTTATAAAAGAGAGTTTAATTTAACATAGCTACTCTAAGAAATCATGAGGAACACTTATAGTACACATCGAAACGATCGGACTAAAACCACAAAATTTGTATATACAATATTTTTACAGCGATTACAATTCAATCTGTACTAAGTTCGGGGAGTCGTCTCGGTAGCGGGTGGCGGGGAACGGGAGTGGGGAGGCAGGAAGTGGGAGTAGGGAGGCGGGAGGTCGTGTCGCACCTATGCCACGTAGGTGTAGACCTTGCGGTCGTCAGGGGTGCGCGCGAGGTACTCCCGCTCGATGAGCCCCTCGATGCGTTTCTTGATGACCACGGGCGAGGGCAGGAATCGCGCGCGCAGTTGTTCCGTCACCTCCGCTACCAGCAGCGTGTGCTGAGGACAACACAGTATACTATATTAGATTACATTAAGGGTAGACAGATCCACCAAAGGTGTACACTCCTTTAACGTATAAGTTGAACGTTAAGTGTTTGAACTCAACGCTGCGCTTCGTCTTGTTACCATAGTGAGTAAATGAGAATAATTAATTTCCCTAAGTGAGAATAGCAGCCGTAACTGTCTCGTTTACAATCAGATGCGGTGGCACTGTGTCACAACAGCCTATTAACACTCTTGTAAATCTATTCTGCGAGAAAATATTATACTAAATAAAAATATTCACAATAAAAACTGTCTGTATGGGTGTAAAAAGCAAATTAAATTCGACTTTATTGCTTAGTTATCATTATATAAGAATGAATAAAAAAAATTTCATTATAAGAAAATCTTTAAAATCACGCTCACCGCCATTTTCTTTCTGGCTTTCATGATGCGCACGATGGCGGCCTCTATCTCGTGTTTGCGATCTTCATCTACTTTATTACGTGTCTCTCTTCGCTCCGGCTCAGATTCCCCTTTAGCTGCTACCGTTTGGATTTTAACTCTGAAAATTGATATAATTATATAGTATATAATTTTATATTTAATTTATGTATGATACTTTTTATGGAAATAATATGCCGAATTGCACTCGTAAATTAAGAACTAATTTTGTTTATGTTTTCAATTTAATTTTATAAACCACTTTTTTATCAACTAAGGTATAGCGCGCACTAGTGATTTTTGTCACCGTGACTGTTGCGTCCTACGTGTTGTTGGGTCCTACGTGTTGTTGGGTGCGACCGTGCGTGTTGTTGGGTGACTTTTTGTCAGCGGAGGACGGCAACACGGCGGTGACGCAACTGTCACCGCGTCCATAGATTTGTACGCCCGTGCGCGCATTAGCAACTAAATGTCACTTCGTTCCCCCTCCCCCTTGCGGTTTCCATACTAGTCGTCTTCCGCATAAACATGAAACTGCAGCATGTTGCATTGCAGCACCGAATTTTTATTTCAAGAATGGCGTCAAGCTCATCACCAAGGCAAAACGTGTGTTTTCATGAAGATAAAATAGACAATGACAATACTGATTGACGAAATTGAGTTGAGGCCATTGCTCTATGACAAATGAAAAGTTGAAAGCCAATATTTTCTACATTTGCTTTTCTTTCTATTACTTAATATAAGTGCACAGAGAACCATCTCTTCGAGATCCATTTTATCAAATGTAAAAAATTTCGTCACTGTCATCGCAAGTACGCGCAGTGGCGAAAAGTATGGTGACATGTCAGTGACAAAAAATTTATTGTCATCCTGACAAAAGTCACGAAGTGCGCGCTAAGACTACATATTAATACTTTCGTCTATCTAAAAAAAACAATAATAAAATTTGCATTGAAACGATTTAGGAAAAAAACAAAACTAAACAAACCTGTGCAACTTAGAGGTGAAAGCATCATTAACGTAGAATTGATGGGAGGGTTCAATCTCCTTGGTCTTGGGGTGTTTTATGAGGACTCTTTGCGTGGGCTTTCCCATGGCGAGGGACTGGAGAGCGCGGACCAGATCCTTCTCGGGGATGTCCGTTTCATTTATTATTTCCTAAAAAATAAATATGACCTATATATCTGACATAACCGTGTTATTCACGGGGTCAAACCTCAACTATGGACACGTTGGTATTTGTAATTAAAAGCGTTACCCCATACCTCATAGGTGAGTCGCTCTCGCTTATTGAACAGCAGCAGCACGCACATCTGGAAGGTGGACACCTGTATGATGTGTCGGCGGGGCGCGGCGGGGGCGGGCGCGGGGGTGGACGCGGCGGGCGTAGGGCCGGCGGGCGGAGAGCGCGGCGGGCTGGAAGACGCGTGCGCGCGGAACGTGGCGTGTAGGTCCGCACTGCCCAGCTGCGGCTGGAGGGACAGCTGGCGGCCCGAGTGCTTCGCTAAGTAGAACCTGCAATTTGCAATATTTTATGTAGCGCAGGGGGACAAAGTGTGACTGTAAGCCGACTGGTTGTAGGTTCGATCCCCACTCGGGGAACTTAAAAATATATTTAAATTTATATTTTCAAAGACAAAATCACACAATTTAATAATGTAATATATATTTTTATAGCACTTATACATTTAATAAACGACCAGATAAGGATGTTCGAAGCATCGTTTTCTTTTCGGATAATAGAATTGTGTTTATTCAACTATACATACATATGTTTCCACTATGAAATAAAAAGCATATTTATATTAAATATGATTTTTAATTAGTAGTTATCTAAAGACGACCAACCAATGTGGTAGTAGTATTAAATTAATTGGTCATTTGAATAACTTATACACGTTTAAATACAAACATTTTTTATCGAGATTTTACTTTTAAGCGGAAATATTTTTTCCGCTGAAATTTATTGTTTATACCCTATAATCTTCAATGAAGTATCACAACGAGCGGAAACAACAAGTAATAAATCGAAACAAATGCACAAAGGGAAGGGATAAGATATATAAGTAATAGATTGGATAACTGGTCGTTCGGTTGATCGGCGTTGTGCTGTAGTCCAATTTTAAAACAAAAAAATAACTTACGATTTAAACACTTCAAAGGCACTCCTCGGCGGTACGGGTATATTGCACTTGGGTGTCGCACTCTGCGTGGGCCAGAAGCCCGTCGTCAGCACGCGCACCGACAGGTCCACGCCGTGTAAGTTGGTCTGACATGGATATATATATATTGTCAGGAATCCCTAGACATCTGTTTGAGTCGAACCCAGATGGTAAACGCAGGGTTGGAAAACCTAAGCTTAAGTGGATTGATAGTTACCAAAACCACAATACTCTAGGCTTCAAATTTTGAAAAAAAAACCCACAGCTCTGAATAGAGAGGAGTGGAGTAAAGCCTTGAAAGGGGCTTTAAACGCCGTTAAACTATCGATGAGGATAAGGGCTTGGCCTGTTTAGTCGATCGATGCTTGAATAGAATTGAAATCGAATTGACAGTTTTAGGATATCAAAGGAAAGATATAAGGTAGACAGTTGTAAATTGGAGGAGTTATTTGAAAGCTAATTATTTTCGTTGTATTTTACAAATACGTACAATAATTGTATTGCTAGTAAAGTTTTTTAGTAAAAGACAATGCACATATAGACAGAATTTTAAGCTTCACTCTGTATCCCGAATATAGCAGGGCAGAGGGAACCTAGTGTTAAAACATTCCGTTTCACAGTTTCTGCTCAATTTTCGAGACAAACAATATATAGATCATTTTTATGATGACAATGAACAATTGATGTAATTGCTTGCATTAATTTACAATGTATTATAACAATATAGTTATCTATAAGTTATAAGAAAAAAAAACTTACCCCAGATGATAGTACATGCTCTTTGAACTCCTCCATGATTGTATTAGAAACTGTCATATCCTTAAACATGCCTTCTAATTTTGATGTGAACTGGCAGCCGCATTCAGTCTGTGTATAAATAATAATTAAATGTTATTTTATTGTATTTCGGTGTTACTTGCAAATTATTCATTAAGGTGCATTCGGATCCGAAAATCTGGTATCTATAAAGTTGTAGTATTTTTGTAGTAGTATGTGTTTACGTTATTGGTATCTATGGGTAACTACGTCACGCGAAATACAGGTATGGATAAACATCGTGAAATGAAAAAATATCCTACGTCTAAACGTATAGGTTTGAAATATTTTACCCTTTATGCTGTTCCTGTAAAAGGAGCCTCACGCTTCCACTCTGTATACTTATGCATTTACAAAGTAACATACACATTACATTGCTTTGGCAATGCGTAGGCGTTGCGTACAGTAATTTATGCAGCAGTATTTCCTGCTTCAGCGACATTAATACATTTTCTATTACATATTTTTTAAACTAATATAATTTCAAATACAGCGACTATAAGTTGTTGCTACTATAAAAAATATACACGAAAAAACAATTTCGGACATGATCCTGCTTAAAGTCTTCAACATGTAACAACACACTGCAAAATTCTTTACTCGTAGCCAAATGTTAATTAAAACAAAGACTTTAAGCAAGATTTTGAAATAATATTACATATTATAGCACTTACAATTAAAAATTGGTAAAGAATTTTGCAGATGTATATGGGATAGGATGAGGATGTGGAGAGGGTAATTTTTTTATGCATCACTCATAGTGTTCTCAATTTGCGAGACATCACCAATGATGCAGTGAAAATCTCGCGGTTCCACATCTTTCAACAAGCCTTCTCTCTGGGAAAATATGTATATTTTTTTTATTTCTTTTTAACTTTACGCTATATACAGCACAAATCAGTGTAGGTGGCGGGAACTTAAGTAAGGACACTCCGTTCCCCACTTTCCGCTGAATTTTAGTGACAGTGTGTCGTTTAGTGGAACACGTCGCCGCGCTTACTCGTGTTACGTGTGAGGAAATGAAATGTATAGAAAAAACGGTGTTTAAAACTAGGTTCTGGCGCGCCATATGCTTAATATAGCGTGAAGCGAAAAAGAATTACATATTTAAATAAAATTATATTTACCTTAAGTTTTGAGATCATGTTCTTCTCGCTGTCATCCGAGACAGACTTGTTGAGCAACAAACGTTTGGCGAGGTGCTGCTTGTAGTAGCGCTCGAACACGTCCTTCTCTTGCAGAAAACGGAAGAGCACCATTGTCTTGTCTAATACCGCTTCTATTTCCTGCTCGCTCATCTGCATATGTCGAATTATATGGAAAAAATATTAAAACGAATGGAGAAATGTTACGTTTTTAATTATTTGGAACTCAATAATTTTTTTAGCTTCACGTTGTGTCCTGCATATTGCAAAGTAGCCAGAGGGAACCTGGAAATCTAGTAATTCTGGAGACGTGTGAGTGGCGGAATGCAGGCGCTTTGTCTCGTTTTAGAGTGAAGAAATAAAAATATTAAGTTAACTCCATTCCCCAGAGTGAAAATCGAATCGTACCTGCGTCACGACAGGCTCAATAATATATTTCGTGGATATAAATAACTTACGCCTTTCTCTCCTTTCTTGAGTTTTCCATCAATGAACAGCGACAAGAATTCTGGCGACTTATTGTTAAGATTTAGGAAATACTCAAAGTCGGATGCGATCATCTGCTTAAATATTTTATCGTTATTGAAAGAGTTATGGAGGAAGTGATCAAATCTGTCTTTCAAGTCCAGTAAGTTCTGGAACAAAACAATAATTATATTTTATTCAAAACCACAGTATTTATTTCAATCAAATATGTATATTTTATTTTTATTCATAAAATCTGTATTAGATGGATGGCAGACACATTCATGGACAGTAACTGAGTATCTCATATCATTAAATCACACATAAAAATAGTTTTGCAATGCGTAAAAGTTACTTTAATTAATTTTATTAAGTTTACCAACAGTTTTTAATTTATTACATCTGAAGTAGCCCTGTAAATTATAAATTTACAACAACTAATATCCTTTGTCAAAAGGTAGACATTATAAGCGAATTTATCTTTAAGTCAACATAATTAATATAAAAAGTGTTACCCGCTAATTAGTATTAATAAAAATATAAAAAACTTATTTAATAAAATATAATAAAAAAATACAATAGCCTTGCTGTAATAACGTATATTTATGACTCGAAATCAACGACCAGTAAGTACTTTTTGCTTACCAACTTCTGTTGAAATTAATATATTATACTCTTTAAATATAAAAAGTTTATATAAATATATTGTTATAATGTAGTATAAATTAAGTTTAATATTTATTTTTCTAATCTACACATATAAATAGTAAGTTGTATATGTGTACAAGAAAAAGAATTCTGCTGGTAATTTTAATCTTCACTTTAGTGGGTTGGTGGAGTAGATGTAAGATCAATATTTTTATAGGAGACGAAGCTACTGACCATTCTAAGCAAAGATGAGGTGATGAGGATTGGGTAGCGGAAATTTGTGAAAGTTTCTCCAGACGTTAACAAAATAAATAAGTAAGTAAGTAGTAACAAGCGTATAAACATTTCGATGTTCTTTTCCATGAAAGTTTTTTTCTTCATTTGAGAAGTAAATCCCATGCCAACGGTCTAAACAATGTAAACTTAAAAAATATAAAAAAATAGTTATATTTATCTCACCTGAACATAAGCAATGGCGTTGGTGTTGTGGTGCGTGTCGGTGACGAGCGCGCGGCCCTGCTGGCGCAGGTGCGCGGACACGGCGTCGGCCACCGTGCGCAGCCCGTCCGCAACGCGCGACAGCAGCTTGTACACGCAAGCCAGCTCCGCCGTACGCGTGTGCGTCAGCATGTGCACCACGCCTGAGTTCTCCATCTGTGGACACGTACACGTATTGGGACACGAGTAACACGGAAATGTGAAGCGGTAAAATAAAATAATACTTACAGTCAAGTTTCATATTTCAACACTGCGGTATGTAAAACAAAATATGTATTGCTTTGATATATTTTTATAATTCTTTTAAATTATATGATTATAATAACAAAAACTAAATAATCGTAACTTTATGAGATATACATTAGGATAAAATATTATAAGAAAAATCATCACACAAATAATATAAAGTACTAATAGATTACATTACAAAGAAGGAAAAATACACCGTAAGTAGAATAAAGAGAGAGGAGAGAATGCTCTTTAGCGTTAAGCACGTCTTTTGTACATTTTTTTGGAATTATGTGCAATAAAGTATGTATATATAAATAAATAAAAATAAACAAAAATCTAATTGCTTCTGTCAGTTTGCAAGATCTAAAAGTAAATGTATGACTTAGTTGAGTTTATTTACGTAATATCAGACAAATTTGAAATTGCAAAGTTGAGATAACTTAAGCAAATAACAATATTTTTTTTTATTTAACAATAGCCGACACGATGTGACCTCATACAGGTCTTATAAACAAAGTGTCAACTAGCTAACACATAATTTGTCCATAGGCAGTTACCAATATCAGTGAATTTATTTAAAATACCAAGTGACATTACAGCAGAGGAAGGCATCCTGCGTTTGCGTCTGAATAGCACGAAAAATGCTAGAATTTATTGGGTTGGAGCAATATGCCGTTAGAACTCTATAAAGTACATACCTCAACTATAGTCTTCATGTGGCGTTCAATGAGCTCGTGCTCGAGTACGGCCACGACGCGCGGCTCAGTGCTCTCGTCGAGGTAGTGCCGCGCGCGCTCTGCCTCCTCCACGATGCGCGTCTCCACACGCGCTATGTACACCGCCGCACTGTTCTCCCCCAGAAACTTTTGAGATTCCATCTGTGAACACAAATTACTTTGTGTATTACATACATATATACCTGTGGTGTATATTTTTAATAATATTCATTAGTAATTTTTAATTTTTTGTCTGTTTGTCTGTGCGTTTGTGTACGCTAATCTCAAAAATAATTATATACATATATATATTTGTTTAGTTTCAATCGCTTCACAAAAGATATGTCAACTTAAATCAGTTTAATTGGATTGGCTCTTACTTTACTTTTCAATGTATAGATATTGTTTTTAAAATGATAAGGATATTAGAAAACGAAAGCAATTCAGATTTGTAGATCTAGGGAGACACATCGTGAGCGCTGGCTCACTGGTATTATTACACAAAAATGTGATCAACTAATTAAATCAAAATATATAAAGAAAATTTTAATAGCACTTTTTTTATAAATAGCAATAACATGTGATTTAAACATGACAGGAATTTTAATGACATTAGCCTCAATATGTATTAGATGCCTAATACATATTGTACAGTTAAAAAATCAATATTTCCTTACTCTATAAAACTCGGCAGACTGATGCAGGAAAGGTTTCTCAAAGTCCTCCTCGTACACGGAACGGGAGTTGATGCCCAGCACCATGAGCATTTGGCAGGCGTTGCGTATGGCGAGCCGGTCGACCACCTCGCCGCGGCGCTCGCGGGCCACCAGCTCCAGCAGCGTCTGACGCAGGTGGTCGCGGATACAGCCGTAACGGACCACCTGTGGCAATGTATTGTGTATTTTTTCGGAACCTAGTTACACTCCGTTGTCCATTAACAAACTTCCGTTCCCCACTCCCTGCCAAATTCTTGAGGCACTGCGTGCTGAGTGGCGAACCTCAACGCCATGATTTACCTCGTTACCAGAGCGACAAACGAAAATATACATAACTTCATTCCCCCGAATGGTATCGAGCCCAACTACCGCGTTTACACGCACGTATGTGCCACTGCGCCACGACGGCCCCTATCATGTAATAAAAGTTTATTAGAATATGTATAAAAAAAATAATTTAGCAAGACCCGAACACGCATCTCTTGGCAAATGTCCAAGCACATACAAGAATTTTGGCGTAATTGTTAGCTATTAGTTTAATGTAGGTTCATATACTCACAATCAAACAAAAAACTGAACTTAACTTATAACACTCTAAACTGTGTAAATGTGTGTTTAAAATAAATAGAAAGGTAACATTAAATTTTCAATAGTCATGGAATTTTCACTTTGTCCATCTCCATATTGTAATTAAAGCTACACAGTATATTAAACAACCATTTTGATTATGCTATAGCTATTTCTAAGCCAAATTTATGACAATTTTCTTAAAATTGTTACTGATATCTGTCTGTATATGGAATATATATGAGAAGATCTGTTATTAGGAGAGTTTATCAATGTAATAGACCTAAAATAATGATTTTGGATCATAAATACAAAATTTTTGTCAATATAAACTATTTGGTGAGACAAAATTGCTACAAACTCATTTTATTATTGAATAGGCTATACCTTTAGTTTTCAATATATATATATTATCTTTACAATGATAATGATATTCGAACACAAAAGTAATTCAGATTAGTAAATAAATAATTGTGTAGTTCTAAAGTGAGAGGCCACTAGTATTGAATATTTGATGCTGATGCTAACATAGTCTATATTTATACTTAACATATGCAATTATGTAAAGCTGAATGTGGTTTGTCATCTATCTTTATCTTTGTGTGAAATTAATTAATTCTTTCCTCACTCTGGTACAACAAACAAAGCATATTGAGTTCCAATATCACGAAAAGTTGGTGATAACTGGTGAACTCAAATTTCCCCATCTTACTTACATTATAAGTCAGTTCAAAGTTTAGTGTTGAATTTTACCATTCAACATGCATGTCTTGCATTTGGGCATGGAGTGTGTAATAAGAAGGTGGTCTGTCTACCTAGCCATACTCAGGACAAAAGTGATATTATAAATTAAAGTTATAAACAATTGATTTGTAAAGAAAAAAAATTAAAACATACCTGATCTCTAAATATAATGAGTCCCAAATTGTATACATTATCAACATCATTTTGTTGCACAAACACTCTATCCATATACATGAGTATGTCACGTATCATAACCATACTTGTTTGGTGATCTGTCCACGCATTATTTAAGGTTTGCAGGAAGCCATTGTGTAAAGAATGCAATACATCTTCACGAACCTGTTCACAAGTGTTTATTTAATTGAAATTAAACAAATTACAGTCATAAATGTTCAAATATGATAGATTTTATAATTTAATATAATTTTCTTTTATGTAAGCCATAGAATATTTGCAATAGAACAATTATTACATTTTATTATTCATATACAATAAATATATAGCATAAAAATAAAGAATATTTGTTACTATATTAATATTAAAACATTTACCTTATTTTCAAGATGATGTGTAACTACTTCCTTCAAACCTGTATACAATCTTTCCCCATGTTTATGAAGAACCATTGTATATGCATTGCGATAGAGCTCTTCAAATGACAAGCCTGAATTATTTTTCTTTTGTATTTCTTGTATCGCATTTTTTAATAAACTCCATATACTCTCCACATATTTCTCATCCATAGTCATCTACAAAATATGAAAATTCCTAATTATTTACAGTTGTATGTAGAACATATAAAGCTGTAACAGCCATTATTACTTCTAACTAATCTATATACAAATGTTTTTGATTTAAATATCATTTCGCTAAAATACACATTTTGAAATAATACAAACCCATGTGTCAGGATACATTTCGTAATATGGTTCCGAGTAATTCCATACTTGAAATTTTCTAGTCATTGTGTTGTATTTAAATTATAATATTTTTTTTAAACATTTTAGTAAATAAAGTGTAAATAAGAACAATGATTTATATATTGTAAGCTTTGATTGATTCTCAATTATGTCAAATAAAATATTAAATATGACATATTAAATAAAAAAATATGATCCTGGTACTGAAGTACTACAATACACTTCTAATTTTAAAAATTACTGTCAAGTACATTTGACATATTACAATATTTTGTGGCAGAGACACAAATCTATAAGGTCAAAAATGCATATAAATTATAACATTAATAAATGTACATTATTGATATTTTAATAAGCATATTAAGTAGAAATTTCAACACATTTGTGTATACACTTTTTATAGCAAAAGTAAAACCTGAGGCTGTAGATAGACTGTGAATCACAGTCCTGACAATTAAAAAATAATGAATTAATGTACAAATAAATAATCTGATTACTTCTGATAAGGCTTAATTCTAAATAAAGAAAGTTAAAAACTTACGGGGAAGGCTCTGATCCTCATCTTGCCTGGTTTGTCTTTTGGCAAAGTACTCTTCATCGTTGCAGTTACGAATGTAATAACTAGCGCACTAAATAAAGTTCTAAATGGTTTTACTATTTCATTTACAGTTGTAAGAATTCTTCATTGTTACTTTTCCATCTACATCTGAAATAAAAGTCAAGATTTACAAACGGCAACAGAAAACGACATTCGATAAATAATGCAAAGATGTCTATGTATTGCCGAGAACTGCTTAATGATTTTAGAATTTGTCTAAAATTACAAAATATTAACTTACTAGGCTAATCTATAATAGGTTTCAAAATGCGAATGTACACGACTTTTAAGATTTATAAAATAGTGGCATATCTCTTTCTCTCAATTGTTGAATTCCTACACTACAGCGCCACTTCACGATATGGCGTTCTCCAATTTTAAAATAAATCTGACTATTATGTATTGAACTTAACTTACATGGAATCTATTGCTCTATTTTGCACAATGAACTTTAAATTCACTCTTTATGCCATAAAATTTCATGTATATATTTTGCTTATTGAATATCTCTATTGAGTTCTCAATAAAGATGCGCTATACATATAGCTTATCGATATAATCATAAATCGATTTAATATGAAGTGAAGTATCGATACACGGATATTAATTCGTTTTATGTTTCGCTTATCCATCAGGTTATAATATGTACAAATGTGTTGTAAATTTAAATTACTTAAAAGTTCAATGTTCAGCGTACAAACAATCGGACAATATCATAGATGTGACATAAAATATTTTATGAAATATTAGAATTATTCATTAGCTCGATTATTTATTGTATTGTAAATACTTGTAGACCCAAAAAAATGTTAGTAATAAATTTTACAGAATAATTGTGATTTACGGATAACATACGTGGCTAAAATTAATTCGTATTTTAGAAGTGTTTTATATTATAATTTAAGTAAGTGTTATTATTTTATATAATTCTTAACATTATGAAATAAAATGTAAAAATCGCAATGACATTAATCTGCTTATCAAAAATGCAATGTAAGTGTACTAGATTTTTTCAATATCGATATATCGAATACAGCAAGCGAGTTCCACAAAAAAGGAAAGGTTAGACATCTCTATTACTTACTTTTTAATTATTTTTTATGATATTAGCACAGATAATTTATTATACATAGATAACAAAAATGTCAAAGATAGATAAATTGCAATTATGATAATTTGTTTTATTCAGTAATATTACTATTACGGTAAGTATAAATAATACTAGATAAAACTTTAACTGGGTATAATTTTTTTTGAAGAAATTTAAAAGAGTGCTAAATTTGTAGTACTATATAGTAGTCAGTTAGTAAGTTAATTTTATTGTATGTCTTATAGTATGCGAAATTGTTTTAAATCAGTAAATGTTATCTTAATATTAATTAAATTTGAAAATCAGTACTATACTGTACCTATTATCGTTGATACATATATAGGTATCAAACTGTCACCTTTTTGCTCCATTTTTATTCCTTGCTTCGAAGCATATCAACCGTCTATCTCCATTTGAGCTGATCAATACGTGTTAGGATGCCAGTTAGTTTTGTTCTATGTCTTATATCAATACACGGCCACATGTATGATTTCATATTCGCATATGCGATCCCAAGTTCTCACATGTGATCATACATTAATTGCAAAAACAAAATCTTTACATAAATTGTAGCCCATGAGTTATTTTGATCTATAAGGCTATAGATTATACTACTGTAAAGTTTTATTCAAATCCGTTCAGAAGTTTTTGCGTGAAAATGGAACAAACATCTTGTCGAGTGGCAGAACTCAACGCCACTCTTTGCCTCAACACCAGAGCGAAGTTTAAATAAATATTTCACTTCCTCAAGTGGGGATCGAACCCACAACCATCGCGTTGCACCCTTGCAGTCACACCCTTGTGCCGCCTCCTGCGCCACGACGTCACGGCCTCGGCAATAGATATGACATGTACCTCGGCAATAGACAGGTAGTGATTAACTTGAACTGAAATAAAAAGCACGAAGAGTGATGATTGATCTCAAAATCTGACGATGTATTGAAATCCTTCTTTACTGATAGGTAGTTAAATTGGAAATAGGTTATAAATTATTAATTATTTTTGATTATATAAGAATATAATGTATAATTATTATTTACACTAGATTCCCTCTGCCTACCCTGCTGTGTGCGGGATACAGCGTGAAGCTGATATAAGAACATTTCCACCGATGATTATGGATGTAAATATCTATAATTAGAAATAAGAATATGTATAAGACAGGATGTTTTATAAATAAGAAAGACAATTATAAAAAATAATTTATTAAAATTTTAAATACATTTTAACTAACACATTTACTAAATATAACATTTATTTATAATACTTTATACAGGTAACAGACAATCTTCAAAAAATAGCTTATAAATCATTAAAATTCTTAAAATATAATATTATTTTAAAATTCTGAAACACCTTTGGTTTCATTTATTTAAGGCATTTTGTACTCAGGCACATAAATTGTTACAATTTTATTTATTTAGGTCAAGATTCCAATCATCGCAAATGTTGTTTTATTCTAACGTTGTTACAATAAAACGGGCTCAGTGATTTGTAACAAAGGCTTGTTAATGGACGTTTTGGAAAACACTGATTAAAGAAAGGAAATTTTGAGATCACTATTAGAATACTTAATAAGGTTCCCTTATTTTATCTTAGATCTACTTTACTTATAGGCCGTCGTGGCGCAGCGGCGTAAGGGTGCGGCTGTAACGCGACGATTGTGGGCTCGATCACCACTTGAGGAAATAAAATATTTTCATTTCTTCGCTCTGGTGTCAATGCCTCCAGAATTCGTCGGAACGGAGTGTCTTAACACTAGGTTCACTCTGTCTATCCTGCTGTGTGCGTGCTACATCCTGAAGTTGATTTATCTACTTTGCTTATTTACTTCTTTATTTCCTCAAGTACATAAATAGAATAAACTAATAAGTTGTAAAGATATCAGAAAATACAGAAAAACTAGAAATTCTATACAAAACACGCTCTCCATATATTAATATGGATTCATAAATTAGTAAGAGATGAAGGCAAGGCATAAGGGATAAGCTCATGTCAGGATAAAGGAGAGATAAGGATTGAAAATAATGTCATTTGGAAAGTTTATGATTAATTTCCTTACGTAAAGTGTCTTTTATTTGTGTTTTACTAATATCTTATTGAAATATGACCCCTTGCGTGACAAAATTTATTTAATTTGAATCCATTCATTCGTTATAGGCTGGGTGAGCATGCAAAACCCATCGTAATAAAAAAAGCACTAAACATAGCATGACAAAAAATGAAACCATTACGCGAAGAGTCTTCTCAGATCTTTGGTCGCGTTCACTTATTCGAAGACGTTCAATTAGTCCATTCTGTAAAATAAATTTTAATTTTGTCAAATTAAATTTCATGGTACAGCGGCACAGGCGTGTGACTGTAAACACGACATATTGTCGGTTCGATTCCCACTCGACGAAATGAAATATTTAATATTTTTTATTTTTCGCTCTGGTAACAAGGCAAGTGCGGCGTTGATTTTCGCTATTCAACACGCAATGCCTCCAGAATTCGGCGGAAAGTGGAAAACGGAAGTGACTTAATGGGAACGGTGTGTAAAACACTATATTCCCAGGTTCTTTCTGTCTACCATGCAATGTATCCCGCACATTGTATAAAGCACAGTGTGAAGCTTACAAAAAAAGAAAGATAACAAAAGTACGTATAAAATAAAATAAAATAAAAAGTTATATGATATTAGTTTAGTTTCTAATATTTTCGTTAAAAGTTATATGTTTCGTTATATGTTTCGTTAAAAGTTATATGTTCATCAGAATCAATAGTTACGTTTTAAACTTTATTAATTTTGAATCAATCAATCGGAAACATTTATTAACAAATGATATTTGTTCTGGATATAGACCATAATATAGACCACATTCACATAATACCAATTGAATTGAATAATTATCGAATAAAAAGTTAGATATATTAAATTTTTAGGATTTACTTACATATAGGTAATTTCTGCAATTAATAAAAATAGCAAATAAAGATACAAATATGTTAAAATTAATTTTGTAATACCTTAAAAAGTATCACGAAAACTTGAAAAAACGACTCTGTGACGTCTCTGTGACTAATAAAATGTATTATTAATAATTTTGTTTACCCATCCTCCATGGCTCGCAATCCAAGAACCAGGTTCTTCGTGAAGTACGTCTGCTATAGCAGCAGCTGGCGCTGCTACCAGTTCTAGAGCCGGCTCCCCGTCGGCTGCTTCAGCGGCCTCTCGACTTAAAGCACCGCATATGCAATATACTGCTGCAATCTGTAAATAAAATACATAATGTTTCTTCTAAAATGAACTTATTGGATTCACAGTATAAAATATTTTCAATATAGAAAAAGCGTAAATATATTATTTAATCAATAATGTGTAATGAGATTTACCTTAGACCAAGTAATATTTTCTCTAGTGATTCGACGTGCGAGGGCAAGGGTCAATTCGGAGAGCGCAGTGTCTGATCTCAACATTGCAGACGGGGCGCGAGTAGCTTGCCTGGCTACATGTCTAAACGCATCAGGTCTTTTTCTCTCTAGAGCAGCGCATAAAGCACGTAAGGCCGCTAGCACTCCAGTCTCCGTATTATTTACAGCTTCCTCTCCACATTCTGTTTCTAGCATTGTTTGAAGACGTTTCATAACAATTTGCTGTAAAATAAAAAATACTTTATATATTTAAATTGTTTTATTTCGCTATAAAATTTGACCTTTGAATTTTAGTTCAATATGATGATGTAGATATTAAATTAGCATACTATTAGATAAGCTAAACCCTCCAATATGAATAGGTTATTGACGATGGTAGATAAATTATAATTTCAAATGAGAGGTACTTTGTGTAAATATAACAATAATACAGAGCTATTTGTATAATTTTCTTACTTTATTGGGACACGAAGGTGAACGTCGTATTTGTGTTTTTATATATTGTAAACACAAGGCACGTCCCTGCCTTACTATTTGTGGTTTGACTTGAGTGGGTGTGGCCAGGCACCAGCCGATGGTGGCAGATAGGCGACGAGATACTGCAACAGCCGCGGCGCTTGACACCATAGTACTAAAACGTCGTTTGGTTCGGTCCAAAGGTGATAAGCTGCGCATAGGTGACGAGCGTAGCAGATCTAGTTAAAACAATAAATGCTTTTAAATAACATATTACTACATAAAATCTTAAGTAAATATTGACATATATTATGTTAAAATGTACCTTGATTCCCAAAGCCATCTGATGAAACAGGAAGACCGCTAAGCGGCGTGCTAAACTTACGGCGCACGCGCAATGGTGGCACAAACCCGTCATCTTCTTCTCCATCTGGTGAAGTGACGTGTATTGCAATGTTGTTGTTTTCTTGAGGTTTTTTTTCTATATTTTGCCATCGTAAGTCTGTTATTGGCCCTATCTAAAACACCAAAAAAAAATTATAAAAAATTAAATAAATTTATTTTACAATGTATTATAATAGCAGTGGTTTTATTCTCAATATACTTTTATAATCTTTTTATAAAATATATTACGTAAATAATCCTTAATAGTTTTTTTATACATTAATTGATTGATTGATCGTATGATTGTAAAAGCGACAGGTTGTGGCTTCGATTCGCACTCGGGGAAATGAAATATTTAATATTTTCATTTCGTTGCTCTGATAATGAGGCAAAGTGCGGCGTTGAGTTCCGTCACTCTACACGCATGCTTCCAAAATTCGGATGTGGGGAGCGGAAGCGTCTTAATGGGAACGGAGTGGCTTAACACTAGGTTTCCAGGTCCCCTTTTCTTACCATGCTATGTGCAGAATACAACGAGAAGCTAAGAAAAATATTATGTCAAAATGGCGCTCTATTATATATTAGTTAATTTTATTTACATATTTAGATATGCTTTATATTGAACATTTGTAGGTGACAATTTCGCACCAACGAAATTGTCTTAAATGGAATGACCATAACGTTAATGGCACATTATCTCTTTCTTTACTACGTCTATATGCGCAGGGTATTAACCTAATCTCGAGTTTTCGTATGGAAAAATAATAAAGTGGCGACGTCTCCGTTAATTCGAATATTAAGGAAACTGTTGTTAATATATTTTTAATCTATAAGTGCGACCTTTTTAAATGACAGAGTAAACGATAAAATATAAATTATTATAAATAAGTATGTAGATATAATACGTAATGTTTAGTTTAAAATATGTTTAGAGGTATTTACAATTGTGTTTACACTTTTCTTGATATTTTTTTACAAAGCCATTATATTTTCAGGTGCTACTTTTCCAGCGCGGAAATAGAAATCAATTCATTACTGAATATTCGAATCATTATTTTATACCGTCTATATTTTTTTTCCCTAGCCTGCACCATCCCATTGTTGGGCAAAGGCCTCTCTCCACTTCTTCCATTCTGGTCTATTTCGCGCTATTGAGTACCAGTCAGGCTTATAATGGTCCAGCCCGTCTCGCCATCTCCGTTTTGGTCTGCCAATTCTCCTTTTAGAGCTAATTCTTTAGCATAAAATATCAGAAAAAATAGTTGTCTTTCTGATAATTTTCCTATTCGATATCTCTATTATAATATGTAAAATCTATGTGGTTAATATTAAACTTAGTTATATATAAATAATATGAAACATTTTGCTTTAGGGCAAGTTAGTTGGACACCAATAGATACGACTACTTCAAACTTGTAGCTACTTCGAACTCGCAAAAATAAACATTGACAACTTACGAGTAGAGCATAAGTTTAGATTGGGTCCCAATTGAATTTCACTTGTTAAAGGAAGGGTATTTATGAATTGAATTCTACAATATTTAGTATTTTCTCTATATGCTCAAGTTTCGTTCTAAGCTTTACGCTCGTAGCGTTCCAGGTGTAACTAACAACTTCGTTTGCTATATAACCTCAACTTCTGTTTTTCTCATCACTATGGGAATTGCCATAAGTATTTTACCATTTACTGTTCTCCCTCATTTCGCAAGAGCCAAATTTTAGATGTCTGTCTGTCACTAAGTCAGTATGCGAAAAGTATAATATAGTGAATTTTGTCTTATTATATTAATAAAATATCTATCTTATTCCAAATGCACTATGATTAGGTTCTTCAGTGTTGCATTTTACGGTACGTTTATTTTTTTATGTGATATAAGTACTTACAATAAAAATAATGTTTATACCGTACCCCGCATAAAGCAGGGCAGGTAGAAGGAACCTATTAATTACGTTATGAGTAGCGGAACTCAACACCGCGTTTTGCCATCTACCAGATTTATAATTTCCCCGAGTGGGTATCGAACTACAACCGTGGCGGTTCCAGTCACACGCTAAGACGCAAGGACTTTGCGATACAACGGCCTCAAAAGGATTATAATTATGATGATTATAAAACTAATATGTTTTATTAATCTGATAGATGTAATGAGTTACTTTTAATATATATAAAAAACATAAGTAGAGAGACAATTGCACTTCGACGTTAAAATGAGTATAACAACATTAATCGTTGGCATTAAATAAAAGTAGGTACCATTGTAAACAATCTTAAGACCTTCGTGCTCTCAAATGAAAATGGTTACTTATTACTCTAGTCACGAATTTCTATTGTAACTTGTAAAGGCACATTTGCTTTAAATGGGATACATCTTATTTGGCATCGGTTGAGTCTAAGTTATCTTTCCACAGCAAATTACCTTTTATGTCTTCTAAATTGGTGACAGTCATTTATTTGTTCTGCCTTCAAGCTTTTAAAAAGATGCAAGGTGAACAGAGAGTAAAAAATCCCTTCCTTTTCTATATTCTGATTTGATTAAGCGTATAGCTGACTAATTGACTATTGAGTGACGATAGGTGAATTGCTAGTCTAAAAGATAATAAAAAAAGTCTTTTTAGGGTTCCGTACCCAAAGGTTTTTAATAAGACTTAGCTGTCTGTCTATCACCAGGCTTGTGAACCGCGATAGTTATTTGAAGTTGGTTTTTACATTTTATATACTAAAAATCTGAATAAAATAAATATTTAATGGGGTTCCCATGATTTATTTTTCTGTTTTTATACATATGGAAAGCTTCGTGCGCGAATCCGACTCGTACTTGGCTTTTTCATTTCGCTTTCCAAATTAACAATAAATCAAGTGGAAACTTTTAGGCCCATTCATTATTTTTAATTATGTGAAAAAGAAAATTTCCGTGCATTAACTGCTAGAAATAAGTTTAAGTTCTATATTATAAGTATGACAACCAACTGCAAGTATTTGGAATTCTAATTTATCATAAGTTGAATAATATTTTGCTTGTTTTACTTTCTTCTACTGTTTCGAGATTTTTTATGTTGTCTCTTAGTAATAAAAGTGAGGCAATATTTCAATTTTAATTAATTAAAGCTTGCTTTTACAATTTTAGTTAGTTCCGCATTACTAAATAGTATTTAATAAAACTTTTAAGTGATAATTTTAACTTGTTTCTAATTTAATACTATATACAGGGTGGAATTGTCAGCGCCACTTTAAATGAAACCACAGTTTTAACTACTCTATAAAAGCCTAATATAATTCGAAAAAAAAATAATTCTCAAAAATGAAAAAGTTTTTTTTTCAAACAAAATAAATAATAAAATTATCGTTTTAAAATAAAACGCCATTTGTAAAGTATAACATAGGCACGCACACACTTATCTATCAAAGCGGCAACGTCGCATACGTATGTGTGCGTAACACGAAATACAGGTATGGATAAAAATCGTGAAATGTAAAAAAAATCCTACGTCCAAACCGTTGAGGTACCTTGATTATTTTTTTTAATTCTGGGTTTGAAATATTTTACCCTATATGCAGTTTCAGTAAAAGAAGCGCTGCCTCTTCCACCCTGTATACATTTCTAATAACGTATAAATGTTTTTACTATTATTATTAATACATCAGAAATTAAAATGCTGTTTTTAAATTATACGAGCATACATTTTATGCAACAAAATCTAAAACGACATTTTACGAGTATATTTAACAAAGTTTATAGAGTTGTAGGGAGTAAATGTATTAGTGGTAGATTATTAAATTTGTATAATCTTGGCAATGTACTGCAAATTGATCACGATTTTCCAAAGGTCGTCGCAGAAGTTTGTTTTCGTATTTTAAATAACATGTGACAAGTGGAAACATTACTACGGAACCATCTGCAGCACTCTAAACTTGACAATACACGCTATGTCGACTTTTCAACGTAGGGGAGAGCGGGGCTAAAAGTTACCGAGGTAAGTTGTTCCGATGGAAATAATTTCGCGGGGATAAGTGATAGGAATATTTAGTAAACATATAGTGAAATGCAATGTGATAGCGCACCCATGGCCAGGATATTGAACAATCCAGTGGCACCCGAAACCAATGGAATAGCACACGGGTGCCGTTGGTGCACGTTTGTAAATATTTTCGCATTTGATATTTTTGGTCTGTCTCACAAATTTTAACGATTAGCCTCGAGTATGTTAGTGTTTTTTTTACATATATTATCTACTATTTCGGAACACTATTTGTAAATTATTTATGTTTCCTAATCTTGTTTATATTTAATTTTTTTTCAACACGTGTTTTTGGGGCTAGATGTTCCCTTTTTTTGGGGCATGTTGTGACCTCGGAAAAACATTCGTCAACTCATTTGTACCAATAATGGGATGTAAATATTGTAATTTTTCATACTAAAAAATATTGTAATTTAGTAACATGCGGACTTTTACTTTTTAGTTCGTTGTTTTTCGGTTCGGTTTTTTTGTTTCAAATTAATTCTTTTTACGATTTTAAGTGATAAGTAACCTTAAAAGGATACTTCTTAAACGAGTGTTGGTTGTGGTGGTAGTGGTTGTTAACGAGTGGCATCTGTTGTGATATGTAAAACTTGATTGAAACTTGAACTTGAAACAATTAGGTATTATTTTTGTGGAAACTAACATTTTGGTATATTGACAAGAAAATACATAAAAAATATTCGGGCGAATTGGGAACCTCTCCCTTTTTTTGAAGTCGGTTGAAAATGAAAACATCTTTTTTGAGGTTGGTTGAAAAGAAATGCAATGATGGGGAATCTTACTTCTGACAATAACTTTAACAAAGTTTTCCCTTGTAACTATTCCAGTATAATTAAAATTTACCAAACAAAAACAAATTTTCTCAATTTTGACCGGATTTTATAATCGGAACCTAACCAAACTTTCATCAAACTATCCTTGAAGTGTATTCTTTCAAATAAGAAAAGAATCATTGGAATAGGTTGGCGTGATATTGAGTTATTCGTCATTTTGTCGCACACGTACCAATACAAATTTAATACTTATGTGATTTTCTCATAGATACCATTGTCAAAAATAGACCAAAAAAAAATTTGGTTCCCACATGGGAAGCACTACCTTTAAAACAAAAAAAATCAACAATATCGGTTCAACTAATCTAAAAGTTGTGAAGTAACATACATTAAAAAAAACAGTCGAATTGATAATCTCCTTTTCTTACAGAAGTCGGTTAAAAAAGATTTGCTTTTGCGCCTGGTGATTATTAATGATACTGTTGATTATTCCTTAAATAAACAGGCTTTGTTCGATTATTTATTGTTTTTTATTTTGCAAATAATAGCTTTAAAAAATATGATAACAATTTACCCCGGTCTGTTAACAACTTGCCCCAAGTCGGGGTAAATTGTTACTTTCCGACTTCAGTCATAAAAAAAATCATAACAAAAAAGTCTTACAAAGAATACCTGAAATTACTGTTTTAATTGCAAGTCTAGATATGTAAATTGAATTTGATTATATTGTATAAATACTGAAATCAAGTATTCGTAGCAATATTTGAGGTTAAAAAAAAATCGGAACTTTTGGCCCCGCTCTCCCCTACAACATCATGAGTTGTAAAGTTGGCGTTTGTAGGATCCCAACTCCCAAATGGAAGGATTCTCGTCCGGAAATAATATATTATTTTTACATTTACAAGTAAAGATATTAATTAAATTATTCGTATAAGCTACATATTGTTAGTAGGTTGTAGGTACCTGTGGTCTCGGCCCCGTGTTTTGTTAAGTGCTCGAGACAACTCTGACCGCAGGTACAGTAGGTTTACATCGAAACGATTAACGTGATGTAATATCGATAAATGGACATATCGATATGTCTATTTATCGAATGCCTCTTCAATAAATGGACTAATACATAAAAAAACAATTTGAACCAGTAGTTCCTGAGTTTAGCTCGTTCAACCAAACAAATTCAGCTTTATCTAGCTTTAATCTACGGCTCCGTCCGCATAGTCTAATGGAAATAAGTAAGAGTTCTGTACACGTGGTACGTTTTAAGAACTTGGTAACTGTGTCCGCAGGTACAGCGGGTTACGCTGAAACTATTAACGTTAAGTAACACAGCCTTACTCGATAATATTTACTCCCCGACACAAAAAAAAAATTGTCACTCTAAGCTCGTAAGTAGCTTCTGAGATTAATCCGCTTTATAATATTATAATTATAGATACTTAGATAATATAGAATCTACACTAAAGACTATAATATAATATAGTACATATTTCATTCATATTAATTATATACACTCAGTATTAATGACTATTACGGCATGGGTAAACGACTTACACAAATCATAAACATTACTCTTGAGGCCAGTCGTAGCGCAGCGGCACAAAGTTGACTGGTTGTGAGTTCGATTTCCACTCGAGGAAATGAAATATTTGTTTCAATTTATAATTTCATTTCCTCGCTCTGCCACTCAGCAAGCAATGCTTCCATAATTCGGCGGAGAGTGGAGAACGGAGTATTTTAACACTAGATTCCCTCTGTCTACCCTGCTGCGCGCGGAATACAGCTTTACTAGCTAGACTAGACTTTTTAAAGATTAAATATATACTAATAAAAGAAAGGAGAATTAGGTCAATTCAAAATGACGAGTACCTAGTCATCGTTACTTCGCATTAGTGATGCTATCCAACAGCGTGATCTTGTTCGTGTGTAAGTCGATAGTCGGCGCGGCCGTGGCCGTTGTCGCGTCGGCAATGCTAATTCAACATCTCAATGCTACTGATAACTATTGCGCTACTTGAATACTTAACTATTTGACAAAATGAGGAAATGTTTCCTAAACTCCTTTCAAATGCAGTATCGTTACAATTGATTGATTTTTAAAAAGTTCTTGTACTTAATAGAGCTAATTCTAGTTAAAGTAGTACCTAACAGTAGGCCGTCGTGGCGCAGGGGTACAAGCGTGTGACTGTAAGTGCGAAGGTTGTGGATTCAATTCCCACTCGGGGGAATGAATTATTATTTTTTTATATTTTCATTTCTTCGCTCTGGTACCTATCACAGCAAAGCGCGGCGTTGAGTTTCGCCATTTAATACGCATTGCCTCAAAATCGGGCGGAAAGAAAGAAACGGAGTGTCTTATACCTATATGCGGGATACAGAGTAAAGCTGAAAAAAACTTATAAAAGATAGATAGAATAGTCTAAATTCAGATGAGTCATTTGAGCTTTGGCAATCAACCCTCGTTAGTTTTATCATTTTATCAAGTATATACTTAGTCCATAAATGATACGCTCTTTTCATAAATATTGATAGCACTCGATATAAAAGCTATTAGAATTTTACTGCGGAATATTTCTACCTAACCATGTGAGTATAAATTAATATACTGTTAATATATCAAACTAAAATAAATATAAAAATTATATCAATGAATTTAAATTGACAAAACGTATGCACCCTTTTGCCTTGGAACCAGAGTATCTAATTAGAAACACGCAGCTGATATTTACTGAAGTCGTATCTGGTTGCATACTGTGATTGTGGGTCAACATGTTAACAATATAAGTCTATTCTGGAGTGACTTACTACTACGTTTTACTGCTTATCCTGTAAAAAGAGAAACGAATGACGTGACGTGACGTGACGAATGTCACGAAAAAGGGACCAGCAATATAATCGTCGCGAATATTAGTAGGTAAGCTAGCAAGGTTATAAGATATAATTGCTAGATAACCTGCAAAACGTTTCCTTTTGGTTCATGAAGACTATGGTAATATTTCTAGTCCATAGATGGATATTAGACCAAGTTTTCTTTAGGACTGATTTTTTTATTGATTTATTTTTATATTGTCTTAAGATATTCTTATATGTAAATATATGAGCGCTATACTGCCTATATAATATTCGACTATTTCTAGAATGTGATGCTCAGAGAGCTGTTAATGGGCTGAGGGCTTTGCCCCGTTACCCGTTGTTGTAGCATTACCACATCAGTATGATAAGAGTGTACACTAACGACCGGTCTGTTATCTCTAACGAATAAATTTACCTATTTCAAATTGTTTGTTTACTAAATTTTATGATGATTACATCGTATATGAGGCCAGACGTGGCGTATGTGCCCTAGTGTTTGTGTGTAAACGCGACTGGTTCGGGTTCTGGGTTCGATCCCGATTCGAGTAAATTTCTATTTCATTTATCGCTCTGGTGTCGAGGCAAAGTCCACCACTCAACGCGTCTTAAGAATTCGCAATGGAGCGAACGGAACGGAGTGTCTTAACACTAGGTTCTCTTTGCCTGCCCTGCTGTGTGCGGAATACAGCGTGAAGCTCATTTTTTATTTTATTTTTATATTGTTATCATTACCATGTACCTAATATTTTATACTTACCTAATGTTGTAAATATAAAATATTAGTTTAATGGTAGGTATCTTATTTAAAAGTATTAAAAATATTTAAGACAGACTATCACTCATTCTTGATTTATGAGGAATTTTATGTTAAGGTAAATTCCACTTTAGCAATACATTATCATAGAATGTTTAATATTCTTTTAGCTTCACGCTATATCCTGCACATAGCAAGGTAGGCAGAGGGAACCGGAGACCGGGAACGGAGTGCCTTAACACTAGGTTCTCACCTAGTGTTAAGGCACTCCGTTTTCTATTAAGACTCCTTCGTCCGTCCGTCTTCAGTTCCCCACTTTTACTTGTTGCAGAAGTGAGGAAAAGAAAATATTTAATATTTTTTTCCGCGAGTGGGAATCGAATCGAATCCTGTCGCGATTACAGGCCCGTCGTCGTCCCGTGCCAATTTAATATAACATGTATTTATGTTAGAATTATTTTTTTCCCCTCATCGTAATTTTCGTTGGTCACTTGAAATCCTCAGAGTGGTTTTCCATGTAAAAGTTAATTAAAATACAAAAATCCCGACCTCAAATCAATTTAAAATCGCGTCCTCTTCTATATGTTCATCAACCAAGAAATTATTTTAATAAAAGGACTTTCAAGGTTCATTACGCTCTAATTTTTTTTTCGACTTCAGTATTGTTTATTTTAGTAGCATAAGCAGAAGGAACCTTGTGTTAAGACACTCCGTTCTCCACTTTCCGCTGAATTTTCGAGGCATTGCGTGTTCAGGTACGGAATTCAATACGCCTTGCCGTTGCCTTGGTACCAGAGCGAAGAAGAAATATAAATATTATGTAATAAATAATAATTCATTTTCCCGAGTGGGTATTGAACTCACAACCATCGCGTTACAGTCACACGCCTGTGCCGATCTCGAGTCTCTAATTTCCACAAAATCCTATTCGATATTATTACCAAAGTTAACAGGTACAACGGAGAGAAATCACTGAGAGATGGCACGAGTTTGTTCTTAAGCCCGACTAACCGCGACCGTGTGAAACCCCGATAAGCGGTTAGAGGACTTGCTATAAAGCTAACAATGCAATCGAATATGACAGAGTGTGGTGCACTGCGGCGCGGCTGTTGTGGACTTCGATGAAATCTGCATATTTTGGCCGTTTGTCATCTTAGTTTATTTATCATAGTCATCGTTCTGGTCACGATCATTGAAATATTCGATTTTAACATTTGACTATATATTAATATGACTAGGCCACAAACCGACATAGTAAAGAAATAAATGTAGTATAGTAGTTTTTTAGATTAAACATATTATTACTTTGGTTAACGCGGCCCTATAATAGCAAATGTGTATGAGATAATTGTGAGTTCAATTTTAAATCAGGGAAATAGGGAAAAAAACATATAGCAAGATTTGAATCCATATCTACTGTGGTATGGTACGCTTAAACTTCCTTTATAATCTTATTGCTAACATATTTAGCAATAATACGTCTTAATATATTCTTAAAACGAAAAAAGATTATTTGAGAATTTATTTATGGGTTATTAATATTACGTCAAAATGCCATCAAAATGTACTTAGAGGTACAATGGCTTTGAATATATTGTAGCTCGAGGATATTAAAAACAAATTTCTATTACATTTTCTATTTCTTTTTTAGAATTAACGATTCGTCTGTCGACTACCTCCTTGATGTTACACCCAAACTACTTAAATAATAAAAATAAAAAAAAGCAAGCAACCTGTACATATGAAGAAGGTTACTTACTATATGAAGAATAAATACCTGTGATATAACACTCTTGAAATTGATTCATAGTGTAGAAATACAAGGTTTTTATTAACAAAATTATTTTACACATCGAAGTCAAAAATAAAATTCTCCTCAATAAAGAGCTGTTAACGTTTCGTGATCTCGGAGTTGTCTTCGTAATTGGATAAATGACATGCTTTATGCGGGATAATGGAGGGTAATAACTTAAAGTTATATAGTAGTAAAAGCATTTACATACGTCTCTTCTGAGGTCAAATGAACGCTTGTATAAATGATATCGAATTTTTGTACTTGTTATTCTTTGGAAAAACTTTATAGGTTTATATTTTGGTATAGATATTACATATACAGTAAATACCTATTATATTAAGTTATTGACATCTAGCGTGATTTATATTTGAGAAAATATAGTGTCATGGGCGTACTCAAACGGGCAGCCGGGAGGTTTGTGCCCACCCCAGAATAATCTGGTGCCCATCCCACAAATTTAAATAACAAAAAACTTGCCCCGAAACAAAAAGAAACTACATTTACAGGAACATACATATATGTTCAAAGACCCCCCCCCACCAGAAAATAGATACACCACTACACTACAACCACTCAGTTGACATCAATAAATAAAGAAAGTTATATACCTGGCGTTTAAGTCTAAATTTGCGTATAATTCGCATTTCGTCGTCGCTGTCGCTGGACTCGCTAGAACTATTCCTTTCCATTCTTCTGATGGTACATAAAGAACTTGGATCGATGGCGGTAACAGTTTAATGATAAAACATAAAACAAAATTCGACTACCAGCCTCTATACAAGAACAACAACTACTCTGTAATATTAATTTAAGTACAATAAGTTTTAATCTGGCTCATTATAGAAACAAGTTTTAAAGTATTCTATACTTCATTAGCAAAGTGCCGATGTTCATTTCATTAACGATTTACTAGGATCGTTTGCGAAATTACCTTATTATTAAAGTTATTACCTTATTATTTATTAAAGTTTCCAACTGGGTCGTCATATTTTTGTTATACATTTAATTTAATTTATATTTTCTTTGTAACTTAAAAAAAAGCTTATCTCCACGGGGATTACAGTGGTAGGTAAATTACTATTCATTGAATTAGAAGTTCTTATAATTATTATTAAATATTTCTACGAACAGAAGTATTACTTTGCTACAATTTTTATTGTTTTGAAAAGTATTATAATCTAAATAAAATGGGCAACCAAAGTGTCTTAATGGGAACGAAGTGTCCTTAAATTAGGTTCCACGTTCAACCTGCTTACCCTGCTATGTGCAGGATACAGCGTGAAACAAAGGGAAAGTAATGTTGTAAGCCTGTACGAAGCAGCTTACGCTACAAATAATATATTTTCTGCTCCTGAACTATCGTGTATGCTCTCATCGAATATTAATTCAAATTCATTTATTGAGGTCGCGTTGCCTACATCTGACATGTATTTATTCCTGCTGCAGGTCACAACGGTGCCATCTTATTCTTAGTTGTGTATCTACTATCATGAATGTTATCAGAATCTTGCATTTAAAAACGTTTAGGAATAATTTTAAGGATGCTGATATTTTGGGAGGGTGTCGTTTTGAATTAAATTGTAATATAAACAGAATATAGAGAAAAATATTTAATCTCTGTAATCTTGGATAAGTAATTAATTAATTGGACTTCTAATTATAAATAATAGTAAATTACAATATTTTATTAAGGTCAGTCATGGCGGAAGGGCATAACCGTGCGACTGTATCGATCCCCACTCGAGGAAATGAAATATTTAATATTTTCATTCCTTCAAAGCGCGGTGTTTAGTTCCACCACTTCACTGCTTCAGAATTCAGCGGAAAGTAGAGAACGAAAGTGTTTTAATAGGAACGGAGTGTCTTATCACTAGGTTTCCAGGTTCTCCTTGCCTGTTTTGATATGTACGGGATACAAAAAATATTTTTTTTATTTTGTAATTTAGTTCATTACTTTATGTTTTGAATAGAATCAAAAACATTCTTGTATAAAACGTTTAGAAGTAACAGAAAATTAAAGTTGTTTACTTTTTCCTAATTTTCGTATTCAACAAAGGCTTTTTACATTAGAATTACATTACATTAGGTGTAATTGCGTTAGTTACGTATTTCGTTGTATGAAACTGTTAGAGGCTATTAGCAGACACTATTATAAATTAGCATCATTTAATATTTTCACATCTAAAATTATCAGCATTTAAATTTCTTTGTTCTTTGTTTAATGTGATAATTGTTTACGCGGCAGGGGCTCGTAAACGGAAACTGATGCGGCGCGGCGTCGCGGCCGACACAGATAACTACTTGGTGCAAAGCAGAGTTCCTATCTTTTTACACGAATTTCGTTTTAAATTTTTAAGACCAAAATTCTTAAAATTACCTTTAAATTGAACTTGACAAGCCATTATTTTATTCGACCTTAGTTAGAGCTTACATTTAACGGCATTTAATATTAATTAATATGTAATAAATACCATGGTTGTTACAAGTTCATATAAAAACATGATTTAATACTCATATAGAGGCATTTTAATGGCACTACATTATTAATAATATTATTTAAAAGTTACATATTATTTTGTATAACAGTGTTAAAAATCGGAAGTGGTTAATGTCTTAATAAAACAAGATAAAAACACATATCGTCTATATGTTTCTACATTATTCGGAAAGAGAATTAAATTCGTAATAACAATAAGCGATAAGTCTTTACACCCCTCCGATAGCCACAATTCCATTGCTATTATAGTCTTTTCACCTATATCTACCCTCTTTTTATAAAATAGATTTATAAATATGATATTGTTATACTTTTACGTTAGCATATTGAATTATAAAAAAAATTATAAGAAAGAAATTATAAGAAAATGCTTTAAAACGCAAAGATATAAAAGATAGAAATGTAGATTAGTTTGATATCTAGGTACCTACATTATTATTATAGTGCTTCATTTACGCTAGAGTTGAGGGGTTTTGTAAATAATTCCGCGTGATGGTTCGCGATGCAAGGATTTTTTAGGAATGTATGTAAATCCCGTACTGTTCGCGAGAACTTGTATGAGATAAATGACAGTCTTGACAGACGGACAATAGAATGTTTCTATAAGGGTTTCGTTTTTACCTTTTGAGGCACGGAGCCCTAAAAACTTTTTGTGGTATATAAAATTACATATTTAGTAATATTTATATAAATACAAGCGTTATTTTTTAATTTTCACCTTGGAATTTATAAACAGTTTAAGTACGGGTCGACATGATGATTAATGACACTCTAAGATTGTGAACTCAACACGGAACTCAATACTAATTACAAAGTTTTCTGTTTGATGCTCATAAACTGTCATTAAATTAAACTTTATTAAATATACTGTAACAGCAAATTTAAATATAAATTGGTGTTATATTTATTATTTAACTTAGTTTATTTATTACTTACTTTTAATTTAGACTAATATGACTAAGCTGAAGAGTATGTTTGGTTAACTACTTCCCGCCGAATTCTGGAGGATTCTATGTTGTGTTGTGGTTGTGGGTTCGATTGCCACTACGGGGAATGAATTATATTTTATTTCCTCGCTCTAGTAAAAAGACAAAGCGCGGCGTTGAGTTCTGCCACTTATTAATCAATGTCTTGAAAATTGTCACAGTGTATTAAAAGTACGTCTCCTCTGGCCACCATGCCATGCGACACCCACAGGCCCACATGCCTAATGCGAGATACATCTTGAAGCTTAAAAACCCCAATAACCCTTTAAGCGTAGCAATTTCCACGATACAAGTGTTATGAGAGAAATAGCGACTTTACAATTTCGTCAATTCCATATAATATTATGAGTGCATAAAAATAAATATATAAAATAAAAATAAATGCTTTTGAAAGATACTAAAATAGAAATAGGTTAAATTATTATTTATAGGATTTCTGTTATAAATTTCGTTAAAGACAACATTAAATTAAAGTAAACATTAAAGATTTGAAATTATACTGTATTGGATATAGCGCATTCAATTTTCGGAGATAAAAGTTCTTTAAAGTACCCACATATATTATTTCCTTATATCGCACACACGGCGGAAGGCTGTAGCCTAAATTACTTTATTCATCTTTCTTCCTGTAACTTTCTCTCAATATAAATTGGGTCGAAATATATATTTTTAAAATATTTACAACAAAAAAATTATGTTAAAAATTAAGTTTTTATATTTACTACAGTATAAGCTTAGTAAAAATTCAAAATCAATTCAAATTCAAGCGGGCGAAGCCGCGTGCTGCAAATATTATAAATAAAATATACTAAAAAAATATGCAGCGACCATTTCCAATTTATGTGCATACGATCTTGGTATAACACAAAAATATTATATATACAAAGAAAAAAATAATCGTAATTCAATCTATAAACATATAATAATAAATAAAATAAAAAAAAAATATGTACGAAAAAAAAAATCACGTGTTCTAGACGCACACGAGTTACACGGAACATAAAGATAAAACGTTCACTTATTTTACTTCTTGCCAATTGCTACGAATATCATTTGTTTCTTATGGTCAATTATTTGGCTTTATTAAATCGTAGGCAAAATTACTAGCAAATTAGGGATCTAATTAATATTGTTATTATTTATTTTAGTGACGTTCTACCGCAGTTGGAACATGACTGGTTTTTTACTCTTAATAAGTTTAAATTCAATACGGAGAAATTAGTTTAATGAAGTTATTTAATAGAATTTTAGAAAGGGTTATGGGTTAGATTCTATATTCATTCATAGTTCTTCCTTCATGGATACGTCGTGTTGAACCAAACGCACGCTAGATACTGTTTGCTATAATGGAAGTCGTGGGCTCCATTATCATATGGAACAAATACTTGTATTATTCATAGTATAAAGGTTTCTCCTGATCTGGGTATGCCGTATACTATACACGGTGGTACTCAAATAAAACTAATACAAAATAATCTATGTGAGGCCAAACGTACCGCATGGCACAAGCGTGGTACCATAAGCGTAATAGTTAGTGGGTTCGATTCCCATTCGTGGAAATGAAATCGCTCGCACTGGCAACGAGGCAAACCGCTGCACAGTGGGACGGAATGACCCGCTTCGTGTCAAAAATCCGTAACTCATTCAGTTTTCATCGCAAAGTGTTGAAATTTTGCATATATATACTTGAATATATTTGCTATCAATGACATAAAATAGATATTAATAAAAGTCATGAGTTATTTAATAAAAAAATTTCAAAGTTAGAAATTGTCATAAATAAGAGCATATTAAGATGTTTAAAAATTATTATTATTTTTAAATCATTAAAAGTAACTAAAGTATACTGAATCTAGACTGTTAAACAAAAAACTGATGTATCATATGTAATATAAAAATATTTTTTATAAAAATAGTGACGTAAACAAGGAATTTATTCTGTGATTTGCAGAAGTTCTTTAGCTTCGTCAAACAGTTCGTTAGATACTTCGTAATCCTTATTTCTTGCTTCCTGAGCGTCTTCAGAAAGTTGCCCAATAGGAAGAATCGCATAGTACTGTATAATTTGAGCTCCATGTATAAGAATTTTATGCACCGAAGGAGGCATGTAATACTTGTTACATTTGTTAACATACAATTGCGCAATTCGATCAATATACACTTATATATTAATTTTTCGACATTTACGGCAGGTCCTGATGACATAGTGTGAAGAATTATATAAAAAATTTTTTTGAATGTTGTTCATTATAGTTTGTACATCTGATGACGATAAATTGAAGTTCTCCTTTTAAAAGTTTTCTATTTCAGAAGTATTTCTCCCTTCAATTATAAAAGTGCATAAGTTACGTCTACTGCAAACGAATTCACTCATGTTGCACAAAATATATGTATATCTTTTAATAAGTTAACAGTATTAGAAACAATGCGGAAAAGTCCGGTTACTCTAATGAAAGCAACTAGTTATAATTGGTCTTTTTATACTTGTCCAGAAAAGTGTTATGTGCAAAAACACAACAAATTAACTAAATATTTTATGTTATATTCACATAATATTGATTATTCACATAAAAAATGATAATTTTGTTATGTTCGTAGTTGAAACGACCACAAAAAATGTTATATTTCAAAACAAATATGCTCTTTCAAAAATAGACATATTATTATTTTCCATGTTAAAATAAACATTCTGATAGTTTTTTTCTACTTAAAGATCAAAAAAGAACTAAATAGGACGCCAATTATTTAAAATAAAAGCAGTATTCATGAAATATCAAAAATTGACATTTTACTACATTTTGGTTTTTTTGCTCTAAATCAAAATGGCGCAAATATGCGCAAAATTTTATTCTTTCCCCTAATTCTTGAATAGTTCTTGTATACATACATATAGTTTTCTCGGCAGCGGCAGCCAGCGGCAACAATGAAAACTCCAATTGAAATTATGAAAATGTTGAAATATAACACTTCTAAGAATTTTAAAATATCTTTTTAAATATAGGTTTTTATTATACACTAATTATATTTACTTAAAGAAAAAACAATGAGCTTTATAAAAATGTATAACATAAATATAGTTACTATAGAAATTTATTAAAAAACTAACGCTTAAATATCGCTATATGCAGTATGGAAAATAGGGAAATATCGAAGTGTATTGTTTGAAGATCATTTTAGATACTTTAAACTGCTATCAAAAATAAAAATCTTGTTGTATTGATAAGATAGTCTATTCTAGTATATAGAAAAATCAACAGAACTTTGAAATAACGACTTTTGTTTCGACCATTTTTGGCACGCTTTTATAGAAAGCGTCCCATAGTGCGCTGCCTTGGCTTCCGCAAATCAAAACGCAATACCTTCAGAAATTGACGGAAACGAACATTTCTTAATGGGAACAGAGTGTCTTAACACTAGGTTCCCATGTTCCCTGTCCATGTTTAACCTGTTTTGAGCCAGTTGCAGCGTGAACCTAAAAAACCTATCCTAATCTATCTGTATAAAATACACTTGACCACGTATATTCAACTAAAACGCGTATCATTTTTATCGCATATCAAATGGTTTACATATATGTATGTGCTTTAGCGAAATAGCCTTAGTAAGTGTTCTGATAAAAGATAAAAATTCACAAGTAAAATGTACAAGCGCAGCCATTAGTCACATTATTCCATTGTTCTCCAAGTCATTAATCTCAATAGGTATCCTTGAAAATTTTGGTGGTTCAATGTAAGTTTTTCGCTAAAATATTTGTTTTACATTTTTTTTGCATTAACGTCTTTATGTATGTACATATTTAGTAAGTAGGTAGTTTTAAAAATATATACATTTTTTTAAATACCAATGTCTGTCTTTTCAACAAGGTATAAAATTAGACAGATTATAAAATTAAATAGTTAAAAAGTAGGTACTCATATGAATAACTCTTTATAGTTTGAATTAAGAATATTTATTACTATAACGTGCTTAAACGTTTGCTTAGATTATTTTATTATTTAAAAAAAAAACCGTAGTTCGCGTTAGTAGATCGCATATAATTAACACTTGTCCATTATGTCATCACTTGTTATATTTATTTGAACTTTAATATTACTTCTTGACCAATAATTTAATGAATCTGATTCGAATTCCAAAGGTACAGAAGACACGAGTTCAACGAAGTTCTTACGTCTAAGTTTCTATAGTATTTTACCATGACGCGTAAAATTAATTCTTGTTGAATATTGAATTCTCATTATTTTGTACGATTTCAGAGGCATTGTTCACTAAGTTACAACTTAGGAGATTCTACAGAATTCAATACTCAATATGGAAAAAAATAACAGAAAAAATATACTGAACTAAAAAATCATAGACACATAGCTAAATTTAAATCGAGAACCATCTTGTAGTAAGACGTTTTCCTACTGTAGATATATGAGGATTAAGAATTTCAATACTATTTTAAGATGCTACATGTAATTTATTCTAACTCATTATAAAAATTATAAAATATAAAATATATATAAACATGTCTTCTTATTGTTTTTGCTCATACAGTTAATAACCTTGTATTATAGGTAGGTAAATAGCAACTCGACTGCTTCTTTTAATAATTGCTATTTTTTATGTATTTTTTTAAATTGTTAAATATCTCATTTACTATTTTTCGTTTCCTATATGTAAATAAATATATTTTATAATTATAAAAATAATTACGTGACCATTAAGTGATCTATGTTATGGAATAGATTATAAAAAATAATGAGGTTTTATATAAAAAATGAAATATAATGTTTATTTATATTATGTAAGCATAGTTAGTTCTACCTTGGTCAATTATTATTTGTAGTGTCTGGAATTTTCAGCGTGTTGTCCAACTGTCCCAAAAAAACCTTTCGGCAGGGGTCTGGGTAACTGTTGTTCTTTAATTTATCTTCTTCGAAGGTGTGAACCGTTAGGAGTCAAAATAGGTCACAGCGCGGTCGCTGGAACACTCATATGAGTCAATGGAGGCACGAGCGCCACGCACGCCACGCGGTTATCAACTAAGCACATTAAAAATGCCGGTTGCTACAACCAATGTCTTCTCTTGTGTTATCGTAAACATCAACATATTGTTTGATTCGAGATACTCGTCGAGAGGTTCTTTTATTTTTAACTTTTAGTCGCCAGATATAAATTCGGCAGGATCTCGTGTGAGTCACCAAGGCGCTGAAGCAATGTTTTTTTTATATTTAAATTGTTTACTAAGTAAATAATTGATTTTTTTAAGATGTAATAAACTATCAGAATATTATTTTGTTTTAAATCGTACAGTATCGGTTTAATACTAATTAAAATAGATAGCACAGTAGGCTTTTTTACCCGACTGTGCGACGCAAAAAAGAGGTAATGTGTATTGTTAATAGAAACGTTTCTAAATAAAAAATATATAAAAAGATATATTCGGGATATATGTATTGTACTTTAAGATATGTAACATTGTAAGCCTGTGCTTAATTTAAGAAATAAATAAAAAAATCTTAAGTATATATATTCTTTTTATTTTTTTGAGTACCTAGGTAAAGGAAGAAGGTATAATTAATTTCATTACCGCACGTGCGAAGAACTTTAAGAAAACAGTATAAATCTCGCTAACTAAATGGATTGCGAGCCTTGTCTCAGGCACCTGTTACAATTTTAAGTAAAAATAGATAACATTTTTTTATGTTATTAAAATATTATTTGTATATGTATTAAATTGTCTTTCTTACTAATGATGTAATGAAAAATTAAATGGGATGGGGTCGGCACCAGTAACCGACAACCATCAATGTAAAAATATAAATTTCCTTAAAAATTAACACTAAACTAAATGTGTAAGACAACCCTGAGGTCATTTAGCACAAATATTTTTTTTCCGTCATTTTACATTTATACGTAGAGCAAAAGTATATTTGTAAGATATTGCTTATAGATTTTTTACAATGACAGCATGTTTTTTGTAAATTTGTATAGTTTTTAGAATTGGTGATATGTATAGGTTTTTGATAGATCTTTTTTTGCTGATTAGTTTTATATTTTAAAGCAAAACCTTTAGTCTAGAAAATGGCAAGGGCTTTTAAGGCAAAATTACAGCTTTTTAACTCTATAAGGACTTGTTATATAAACTAATGAAAAACTTAATATGTTTTTCATTTTAAATCAGCAATAAAAACACTAAAATTACGTTCTTTATTTTCGTCGTTTCGTTTCGTATTTTGTCGATTACTGGTGCCTCAATGTCGATAACTGCAGGTATTTTATATTTTTGGCTAATACAAATTAAATGCAATTTGAATATATTTTTAAAAACAAATTCATATTAATAATATAATATTTTGTAATATAAAATATTTTAAATTATTTATACTCGTCATTATTATACATTTTTTGATATCTAAAATGAAAATATACAACTTCCTTAAGACGATTACAGGTTCAATTATTATGTTACCTTATAACCCTATCCAAATATTATTTGTAGCACATTTGGGAAGTGTCTGGAAGTACTCAAGATTCGATTAATTCGCTGAGGACTTGATCCCTTCTGGAGGGTAGGTACTATAAATTATATTCATTTCCCCGTTACTGTTCATATCGTGGGGTACGTTAAGTCGAGCAAAAGCAATTTACGATATTTTCGATCCCCTATAACCTAGGAGGCATTGTATAAATATATTACAAATTTGATGTAAGTTTCATAATTTTGTCATTCATTGACTAACCGATTATAGAAATTCTAAGGTAGTTCTAGCAGATATAGAAGTTTCAAATTTAGAATACAATTAGTTTTTTGTCTGTAAATAAAGGAAAAACTAAAATATATGTCCGTCTAAAATAAATTTCCGTCCAGCTTTGTAGATGCACAAACTGCACTAATAACTTTGTAATCTGTGGTCTCGAGGCAAAGCCGTTTTAAAAGACGTTTTCTGGCGTTTTCTGACAGAAAGTGTGGAACGGCGTGTCTTAACACTAGGTTCTCTCTGCCTACCCAGCTCTGTGCGGGATACAGCGTGAAGCTGATTGATCTGCAGAATTAATCGTTATTACAGTTTTATTAAATTTATAGATTACATCTAAAGTGCATCATATGAATAGATTATATTAAAACGAGAGATAAGGGATTATAAACGATAACGCATTTAATATTAATCAATAAATGTAGTAAAACTGTAATTTAGGTTAAATCTGTTCATTGAAACAGAAACTGGAGGTTGGTTGTCGGAATCCAATAACATTTATTTACGAAAAAGCTTTGATTAATAAGACTATGTAAATGAAAATATTTATTTATAATTCTTCTCACCCATTTAGAATTTAAGTAATAAATTATCATGTCCAGTCAACATTTGCCAACTTCGCCATATAAAATTCATAAATTTTTCTTTGTATTCGTCGTGAATTATATAATTTCATTCTTAAAATATAATACGGATTAAAAATATCTCTGTGGGGCACGAGGACCAGCACAAATGATTTTGATATATGTTAAGTTGGAACGTTCATGTTAAATTTATGCTATCGACCCTTACTGTTGGTAATGGAAGCCCTTATCTTGGATTTAAGATGCAATAAATTTGTGTTTAAAATATTTGGTAATGTTTTTTTATGGTAAAAAACTACCTGACATCAATAAAAATGAGGAAGAAATTAAATTATATATATACTAGCGGCCCGCCCGCGGCTTCGCCTGCATGAACTATTTTATTATTAATTTCTGTCTCCATGAGTAGGTACCTACATGAAGTGACGTCCATGCAAATTTAAGACTTCTAGCATTTGTAGTAACGAAGTTTCATACAAACTTTCAACCCCAAAAACAACCCCTTAAAAGTCGAATATTACAAATTCCTGTCTTAGCTAGTACCTACGTCCTATAAGTAACTTCTATGCAAAATTTCAGATTTCTAGCACATGTAGTTTCTGAGATTTCGTGATGAGTGAGTGACCTTTCGATAAACTTTCATATGTCCATTCTTTTATTGTAGGTTGGTCTGAAGTTCGCGCAAAAAATAATATTTAGCTAAAGCTAAAAAATAATATTTAGCTAAAGCTAAATATTATTTTGAACTAAAGTTCAATATAATATATATATAAGTTCAAAAAATATATAAGTTCAAATATATAATATATAAGTTCAATATAATATTTAGCTTTAGCTAAATATTGAACTAAAGTTCAGCTAACAAAAAATAATAATTAGCTTAGCATAGCTTAGCTCTCAAGTCAGCCTAAAACCAATACCCACCATTCATGAATTAGTGACATTAAGATAAACTTTATTTTATGTTAAGTATATATATGTAATTGTAATATAACTTATTCATTTGAAACTTTCGCCTTTGAGTGAGACTGCTCACTATTGATTGAACTAGTGCGTCAGACGAAGAAAATCATTGAACAGTTATTTGTTCAGCATCCTCGGAGTTGGGTGCTCTTGAGAGACTTACTTCTGCGGGAAAGGTTTGTGAATGTCGTAGAAATGAGTGTTCGATTGTTCCCGGTCAGTAAATACTGCTAAAGCCGCATAAAATTCTAATATGGTAGTTTTTATACTTCTTTTGTCTTATATAGTATATGCACTTATTTAGGTTATAATAAAAAAATAAATAACCAATAATAAATAATCAAAAAATAAATTACCAGTTTTTTAGTACTATCAGTCTATTATTAGGTGTCTATTATTGGGTGTTAATTAATGTGTGGAGATTTTAATATACTTGGTTCATACAGATTTCTACAGCATAACAATATAACGCGATTGGCTACCAAATATAGAGCGAGAGTGAAAAAAATACAAAATAGTACTTAATAGTACTATAATTATCTTTATTCTATTTTTAATCTATACATCTTTTCTTTACATATACATTACATAATATAAAAAAGAGACATAGACATTGATTTGAATTACAATTATCTTTCATTGACATTGCTATATTCATTATAATAAAGCTCTAATAAACAACAACACTCAACAAGGAAACCTTTTGACCCTCGGGTGTCATCCGCATGTTTTGAAAAGGACCTTTTTATTAAATTAAGGGCTATTGATAAACGATTTAGCTTGACAACTTTAGATTTATCCCCGATATTAAAATTGAGGCCAATCAAGAGCGCAAGGGCACAAGCGGGTAACTGTAACCACGACAAGTTGTGGGTTCGATTCCCACTTGAGGAAATGAAATATTTTTATAATGAAATATTTTCACTTCCTAGAAATCGACGTAAAATGGGGAGCGGAGTGTCTTAACACTAAGCTCCCTCTACCCTGCTATATGAGGAATATAACAACGAATTCACTTAAAAACTTAACTCCATTACTGCAGCTCTTTTATCAGTTCATTCGTACAAAATAAAAGTACTAAGCTGATTGATCCACGAATCGGGATATGCATGCACAACGAGCTTTGTCTGTCAGAAAAACATAGAGCAAATAAAAATAAAGTTCACATGTTTTATGTGACGTTCACTTTCCGACAGTTTTTAAACTGTGTTCGTTGGAAATTGGAATTTATCTTGTTATTT